>JAKOOJ010000032.1:20000-360000 GCA_022577455.1 Arizona elegans | reverse complement strand
ATTCTCCAAGATCTCCGGCGGTGATTTATTTTCCATCTTTCCTCTGTGGAATCCTAGAAACATTAACCGAAGAAATCTTGTCTGGGACTAAGCTAAGCCATGTTGGTATGTTTGCATGTTTGTGGGTGTGCAACAATTACTAAATTGGGAAAGGGGGCGGGGAGGCAATGGTTTAGCTGACTGCGATCAGGTTGGTCCTAGCTAAAAACAATTGCTTCCATGTACTTTTGGGCAGAAATGCACCCAAACCTCTGCACCTGTAATAAATGCCTAAAAACACACCGAACTGTCCCCAACCACCGTCTTCTGGCAGCATTGAGTAAGTGTGTCCTGCGATCTCCTTCAGTTTTCCTAAGAAGAAAGATGACTAATCTATTAGTATGAAGAAGTGAGATTGCAGTGAAGGAACGCTTTTGGTTCAAGGTTTCGGCTATCGCAATCCTCTCTGCTTATCAGGATCGGACACAGGGATTTGATTTTTTTCATGTGCAGATGATGCACTCAATTTTATTTATTTATTTATTCTGATTTCCTGATCTGAGTTCTCTCTCCCACCCCCCTCAGACAAATCTCCTTCTCATTAATAAATTAATAAGTCCAGGGTTGAGAAAAGTATTTGAGTTGTATTATGACTGTACTTAGTCCGTGCTAGTGCTGGAATTAGATACAATCAATGCCTGAAGTCAGAAGCTCTCAGAACTTAAATGTTCAACCTGCAGCTAGATAATAGACTGGGGAGGGAGGGAGGGAGGGGGGGTTGCCAACGGGAGGGACTTTTTCACCTCCACCCAGAAGACGGAGCAAGACTCTGAACTCGAAGCAAGAGAGCAAAGGGGACTTTAAGGCTGGCGCGTGGACATCGTGATTCAGAGACGCTTCCTTGCGGTACCCAAAGGGCTCAAGTCAGCAGCCTGTCCAGCAGGTAATGTAACATGTAGTTTGACCCTGTGATCCCAACAGGTACGGATGGGAATTACATATTTAATTGTTGGTTCCATGCGCCTAACTTTCTTTTCTAATTAAGTTAGATTTGCTTTGTCATCTGAACTTGTTTCCCTGTTAATCCTTCTGCCTGTGAATTACTCTTTATTAAATTTCAGCATTCTCTTCCCACCAGAGACTCCCTCTCTTAAAGGCAGCTGTAGCCCAAGGATCGATTTCTCCCACCGGCCCAGCAGAGTCTTGGCTCTCTGGAGGTCCTGCCTGTAAGGCTGCCAATAAAGACGGAGCCTCGTGTTGAACAGCAGACAGGCAGCAGCCCCAGGCCATCCGGCCCATCACTCTGCCCTCCAGAATAGAGACTCCACATCGGGATGCAGTTCGCACCATGCTGAGCTTGGCTAACCATGGTTTAAAGAATACATCACAATTTGCTGGAGTTGCACAACATGCTGAGCCAGAGCTGTCCTGTTTCAGAGATCCCACTAAATTAAGCAAACCAGATTTTGGGTTAATGCTCTGTGTAAATTTAGTTTATATTATATATAATATAACATTAAATTGTAATTGCAGGTGATAATAAGGATTTATCAATGGCACTATCGTATCTTCACCTTACTCTGTTTTCCCACCTTTAATTTGTTCTACTACAATTCTCTGCGAGTTTAGAAATTCTTTTAAGTCTCTAACATAACATAACTGGCTAGAATATGGGGAAGATACAGAATAGCACAGACGCTGGCTAACTTAGAACAAATGGACTTTTATTAAATAACTAAAATGGATTTGAAACAGGTTCATTTATTCCTATAAATTATCTGTATCCACTCAGTTACTAGACTATCCAGGCCCTAAAATTATTCCTAATCTTGATTGTTTGAAAGGAGGTTTCAAATATATAGTGGCAATCATATAGCTTTATCTGAACTGCTTTTTAGCTAGGTTTGACCAAGGATATGCTAATTTACTAAAATTATTTTTAATAATTTTAAATGAAATGAAATTTAAAGGAATGCTTGCCTTCTATAGAAGACCTGTATATTGCAAAGGTCAGAAGGAGGGCTGAGAAGAGATTTGCAGACCCTTCACATTCTGGACATAAACAGTTTCAACTCCTCCCCTCAGGATGGCGCTATAGGACCACTGCATGCCAAGACAAGTATACAGAGGGGCAGGTTTCTTCCCTTGAGCCACCGCTCTGCTGGTTTCTAGCCTTAAGCTCTACTACACCGATTCAGATAATGGGAGATAATTTGAAAGCATGCAAACGCGAGTAGATAAATAGGTACCCCTTCGGTGGGAAGGTAACAGTGCTCCGTGCGCCTTTGGCATAGATCCATGCTGGTCACATGACCACAGAAATGGCCTTTGGATAACACAGGTTTCCTTGGCCAAGAAATGGAGATGAGCACCAGGCCTTGGGGTCGGACAGGAGAATCCTTCAGCCCCACCCCTGGCTTCTTCAGGAAGAATAATGAACTGAATGCAGGGACAGACAGTGGTGGTGGGAACGTCCTGCCATATGGGGTCACTGTCTCTGTCTTCTTCCTTCTCTGCTTCTGGGTTGTCAGCCAGATGCAGGGAAATATATTACCTGCATCAGTTCTACATCTTCAGTTTAAAGTCTATTTTGCCCTGTTTCCATAAGCGACAAAACTCTTAAAAATAAAATATGCTTTAATAATATTTTTAAAAAGTAGTAGCCATATTGGGCACGAGAAATAAAAATCCAAATTCCATGGAGTCAATACTTTTATTTGGCTTATTGAAGTGTTATAAAATTTGCAAGCTTTTGAAATCCAAGAGCTTTTCACCAGGCAAGATTAGTCAAGAAAAAAGGCAGACAACTGAATGTAGTGTTGCTCCATTTGTGAGAAGACCCGACTGAGCTGTCTGTAGGCTCCCCTTTCTCCCATTGAGCCTACCATGCCTTTGAGATCAGCTGTGCCCTTTTGAAACTTTGCGTGGTGACTGAAAAAAATGGCTTAAAATAAGACACATGTGCACACCCGGAGCTTTCTCAATGTAATGTTTCCTAACAGCTAATAGATATTCCAAATAATGATCAAGAGCTTTGCTTTGTTGAGGACCAGATTCCTGGGGTGTTCTTCTTTCAAACAACAGAAGGAAAAGAGCAGTTTTTAAAGTGTTGATCCTCCCTTACTCCCAAGCTCCTGAACGGCAGCATGCAGCTAGTAAGATTCAAACTTATTTCACTCGGAGAAACCGCTTTGGAGAGTGCTAACTATTTCAGTTAGGTGTAGAAGAAAACTGAGATAATAGTATTGGATATCTTGATTTTGTTACTTGAGGAATCTCATATAGGAAATAAAGGCTTGCATAGTTACAAACAAGACTTTCAGTGAGACAGTCAACACTACAAAAACCACTATTGTTTTTCAACTCAACTTTTCTGTTGTTTAAAGGCAAAACATCCCAGAAATGTGGCCAGCAATTAACGGAAGCTCTGAGTGGTTATAATGTGGAGCACATCACAAGAGCTGACTTCAGTCACGAGCCCCCACTCACCCACCCCCATACCCAAAGGGACATTGCAGTCCATTCTAGCCTCTTGGAAACCAGTTTTCCTGATCCGGGTGTAGGAAGGAGAGCAAACGGAGAGATGTGGTAGAAGTTCAACAGAGAGTCCTGTTTCCTGAGATGTATCTTATCTCCATCTTTGGGAGGAAATTAGGCTGGTTAATTATATAAGGAATTTAAACAAGGACACGTGGAGGAGGGAAGAGATCAATATTCTCCAGTCTTCTTTCCATCTTGCTAGTTTACTCCTGGCAGAAAACTAACAGTTGCAAAATCTTTAGAGATTTGGGGAAGAAGAGGATTCTTTGGAGAGGGGGTGGGAACTTAAGGTCCAGTTCACAAAATGGCAATGTGAAGTGAGCAATTCTATAATTTTCCTGTGCCCGTATGTATGTGAGTTTACATAAAGTCTATATTAAAGTGACATAGTAGAATTTGTGGGTTTTATTTGCATAAAGTCTATTTTAAGGTGTTATGATACAAGCTGTGGATTTCCTGTCTTAAAACAGCCAGAAACCTCACAACTGATTTTTGCAAATGGCCACCGGAAGGCTAGTAAGGGGCCCCATGTCTACCTGTAGCCCACTTCTGCTCTTCTTTCTTAATTTTCAGCTTCATCAGCAGAGGCTGACCATCTAGTGTCCTCCTAGAGTTTTAGATCACAACCTATCAGATGGCAGGCAAATCATGGCCACTCAGAGGGAGGCTACACAGAGGTTAGCTAGATCTATTTCTTTGCCTGGTCTTTCTTTTTTTTTTTTAGCAGTTTCGCAAATATATATATATACCTTTTTAAGGTCTTTCAAAAACTCTGGCTGAAATCCTAACCAACACTTTAAGGTTAGGCAACATTTCGACAAGCTCTCTACCTTGTCATCTTCGGGCCTTTATTATCAGTTTAGAAGCTGTGGGCCATGCTTCATTATACTAGCTGCAGCCTGAGTGTGTGCCTAGACCATTAACACACATTCAGGCTGCAGCTAGTATAAAGAAGCATGACCCACAGCTTCTAAACTGATAATAAAGGCCCGAAGATGACAAGGTAGAGAACTTGTCGAAACGTTGCCTAACCTTAAAGTGTTGGTTAGGATTTCAGCCAGAGTTTTTGAAAGACCTGTTTCTGGGCATTTTTTTCTTCTGGCAGCCAGAAGATCTTTTGCTGCTCCCAATGGGCAGCAAAGGGTCTGCTGGCTGGTGTGTGTGTGTGTGTGTGTGTGTGTGTGTGTGTATTTACAGTATGTAGGTCTTTGGTTATTCGGGTTTTCTCCTGCATAAAATTGGAGGTGTCTTGGCAACGTTTCGATAAAGTCTCATTCGTCATCTTCAGGCTGGTGTTTTTGGCTTCGTGCTTCTAGGAGCAATGTGTATGATCACAGCTGTTTCTTCTTTTTAACTGCCAGTGGGGGTGTGAACTGATTGGGTGGGAGCTTGGCTGTGTTCTGATTGGGTGGAGGTGTGTTCTGATTGGTTGGGGGCTTGGCTGTGCTCTGATTGGATGGGGGGTTGGCAGAAAAGAAATATTTACAGTGTATGTATGTATGTATGTATGTATGTATGTATGTATGTATGTGTATATACACACACACATATATATATTATATATATATATATATATATATATATATATATATGTTTTTCTTCTAGCCAGGTTTTCCCTACGTAGCCAAGGTTTTTTTTGTAGCTCCAGCTCAGTAGAATCACATCTACTCGGTTCTGGGCTTTTTTCCTTTCTAACACCTAGCAAGCTCTAACTGCTAGGTGGGAGACCTAAATAGATCCATTTCTAGCTCGTTAGAAAATTGATACTGTACCTTTACAGGGAGGATATGGGTGTGGCCTACTGATGACAGCTAACGAGCTAGAAATGGATCTATTTAGGTCTCCCACCTAGCAGTTAGAGCTTGCTAGGTGTTAGAAAGGAAAAAAGCCCAGAACCGAGTAGATGTGATTCTGAGCTGGAGCTACAAAAAAACCTTGGCTACGTAGGGAAAACCTGGCTAGAAGAAAAACACACATAAACCCTACGAAGAAGTAAGAAAATATATATATATATCAATGCTAGCTTTTCTTCACCACTGTGTTGCCATCATAATAAGCAATGGAAAACAGAAATGTGAAATGTGGACATATTTCATTTCAAATACATTAACCAAATATAATTCAATCACTCAGTTTCAAAACCTGATGTTATATTCCAATTCTTCTTCAAATCATATAAAACCTGATGTCTGAATTCAGAATTATGCTTTTGATCATGAATAACTGAGCCGTGAGGTATGACTTCAGATCGCTCCAACCCAATCCTTAGGTAGTCAGTATTTTTGTGTTGTACATCAAATGTACAGAAAGGTCATTAATAGATTAGAATTGTTCAGAGTAAACAAAAAAGTGAATTTGCATTAATATGTTTTCTTATTCTACATTTGATCTTAGCAAAAAGGCCGAGAAGTGATATTATTTTGTTATAATTGCTGTGCAAGTGGAAATCCTCATCATTTGTGCTTTCAGGTATGCACAGTAATTCTTCTAAAATAAGAGCAAGCACCAAAGATTCTCACAATATGCCTTCAACCGCAAACTCTTTGGCTGAACCCATCGAAATGTTCTCTGTAGTAGCAGAGCTGCTCCTATCCTTTTCAAAGTTTGAGGGGGATCCATCGACATTTTGGCTATGAATATCAAGCAGAGCTGAATCTGGGCAGGGTGGACCATCTAAAGATCCTGGAGAGGCGGCCCCTGGTTGCTCATCTGAAACCGATCCCGAGGCCTTTGTAAATGTTTCAGAAAGCTGAGCTGATGACGGGAGGGCCGGGACAGAAGCCACTCTGGGTGGGAGTGTGCTGGGACCCCAGGCACAAGGAGAAAAGGACATTTCTGAAGAGGGTGTTTGAGACAAGTTCCTTTTGGAGGAAGGAACTGACACTTGGATATATCTATCACTTTCTGGGTCATAAAACATCTTTAACCGAAGAGGTAAATCTACAATAAAGTACTCTCCTGAATCTGGATCCTGGAGCAGCTTCCGCTGAGTGGCAGGCAAAGAGGGGGTGGGGCTTACGGAGAGCAGAGGTTGATGCTTTATCAGATCACACTTTGGGGCAGTCAAGGGAGAATCAGGGCAGGCAAGAGACTGCAGAGATTGGACTGGTGTCAGGGATGAAGCATCTTCATTCTGGGCTAGAGTTTCATCCTGAAGCTTTTTCTGTTGAGCTTCCATTTTTTTCCTCCTACTTGCCAGCTTCTTTGCCCTCCGTAAGGCCTTTTCTGTCTTGGGTGGCACTGTTGGGGGTTTGGCTGTTGTCCTTCCCATTTGACTCACCAGCTGGAGTCTTTCATTCGTTCCCAAAGGACTGTCAGTATCTCCAGGGAGCTGACCCGTTTGTTCTGGATCAAGTGTGGGTGTTGTGGAAGGTTTATTTAGACTTCCTGTTGCTTTGTGTAGTGGATAATTTGCTGCTTTTTCAGTCTGCAGTATGTTGACGTTTGCAGTTGTATCTGACAATGGACCAGTGGAAGCTGATGGCACCACAGTATCTGACTTTGGGCTTTGGAGGGCAGAACCTGCTGAATTACTCAACGGAGATGATGTATATCCGAAGGCATCACTGGAAACGGGAGAACAAGCATGATTCTCTGCTACTATGGGGGACTTTCCATCTTGGCTTATTATTTTTTTAATGCAAGGACCACCTCTTTGTCTAGTTAAGGCACGGTTCTTCGTATAACGTATCCTTTCTCTTATAGGGGACCTTTCCTCACTTTGTCTTGGCTCACTTTCAAAGTCTAGATTTGGCTGAATGGCAGAACTGGACCTCAATTTTCTAATTCTGATCTTCTCTTTGGAAATAGCTAATTTCTCAGGGCTTTTAAATTCTTTCTCTGGTAATGCTGATAAACAATCAGTTTCTTTAGACTCTGCCATAATAGGAAAATGATCTAATCCTTCACTAAAGCTATAATTTGTTGTCAGACTACTTTTGTCAGCCACTTGAGAGCCCCTGTTCCCCTGGAGAGACCGCCACCCATCCTCCTCGGCATTCTTGGGATCCTCTTGGGCAATTGGAGTGGCTTCTTCACAGGACAAAGACCTGAGCAGAGGCAGCTTGATTGCCTTAGTCACAGGGGGTGACTTAAACGTGTTGTCTTTAATCATGAACAAAGTGGGCTTCAACACACTTGATAAAGTTGGGGTGAGGGGCTCTCCTGGCCTGCTTTCAGCTTCGCGGTCTGTGCTTTTCCAGCCGTCTTTTTCCTTCTCTTCCAACACCAACTCTTGCAGGACATTCACCTTTTCATTCTTCTCCTTGTCAGTTTCATCCATAGCAGAGTCACAGTTGCTAAGAAGGTGGCCGTGCAAATCTTTTTCCTTGGCTTTCTCTTTCTCTTTCTCTTTGCTACTTTGCTCTTCTCTTCCATCCACGTCGTTTTTCCTTCTCTGGCTCTCCTGGAGACAGGCTTTCTGGAAAAGCTGCATTAGGGAACAGGGTGTCTCATGAAACGTTGGTTGGTCTGCCGTGGTAACAAAAGATTGCTCAGAAGAACTGGGGCTTCTTTTGTCCTTGTGGTCATTTCCAGCTGAGGAACAGGCCTGACTTCCACGGTTGCTTGCGTTTTCTTCAGCTAAAGGATAAAAGAGATTTCTAGAAGCTTCATCGGCATCTTGACCCAAAGTGACTTTTTCATATTTATGTTCCTGCACGGCCTCTTGCTGTACGGCTGCCACATCTGTCAGGTGAGGTTTGGGGGAAGGAGCAGGTTGAGTTTTACTGTGTTCATGCATGGAAGCCATCTCAATGTCCTCTGTGTATACGGAATCACTTTGCTGCAAATGATTCTTATTTGGGTACTTTAAAATACCTGCCCTTGACTTAGATAAGCTCAACAGTACATCATCGCTGATAAAATTCTCATTTAAACTGGTGAAATTGTCCTTTTCCTGAATGTAGTCCATTTGTTCAAATATATTAACTTTATGAGTACCACCAAGTATTTTTTTATTGCTATCATCCAATACATTGGTTGCCATAACAGTTGCTTTCAGATGGACCTGGGGGTCTTTCATCTTGCTTTTGTCTTCCAGGGCTCTCAGGAGAGGAGAGGGGCTGTAAGTGCTTTTCACACGTTTTCGGATGTCCTTCAAGTTAAATAGTAAACGTGGCGCTTTAGACTTGTAATCATTCTGAGAATAAAAGGCCCTCTCCTCAGGTTCCTTGGTTGCTCCAGCTTCCAGTATGAATGGCGTCACCACTAGAAGCCGGTTTCCTGGTGGTCCTTCATTCTTAGGCTTCAGGGGTGGGACCGGAGTTAGAAGGGCCGAGATGCTGAAGGAAGGATCAGACAAGATCACTGGTGACTCGGGTGCAGCTGGTTCGACCAAAGGGGCAACCTCGGGGGATTTTCTGTACGTGGAATCTTTTATTTCTAACACTTCGGCTGCTCTGACTTCTGCCAGTTTCATTCTACTAAGAGTAGTCTTTTGTTTCCTCCAGGGTGGTGGGCAGCCATTTCCTACCCTAACTGCAAATTCTGGCTTGGTGGTTTTCTCTGCTAGTTCAGTAATGTGTGGCATCAATATTTCCTGCATATCAGTGCGGTGGAATGCTGCTTCTGGAGGGACAGAGATCTGAGGGAAAGGTGACGGTGGGACTGGTGCCTTGGACACTGGAACTGAAGGGGACATTCTTGGTGGGAAAAGCGTGCTAGATGTTGGGGAGGTTGCAGAAGAACCCTTGTACACAGGTGCAAGTCCCTGGGGTAACAGCTGTTGGGCAACTGTACATTTTGCATCAGCCAGTGAAGGAAAATATACCTCCGCCAGAGGCCCCGAAGAGAGGGAGGCTTTGGAGAGAGACTTTGGCGAGGAGTCATCGGAGAAGCTTTCTTCTAGCATGAAGGCACCTATTGGTTTCGGCTCAGAAATGCAAGACTTCTTAAAGAAAGGCGTTTCCTCAAAGTAACCCAGGCTGCCATCTGTGGGCATTGTCTCTCCCATTTCAATTATTTTTTTAAGGTGTGCATTCCATGACTCAAAAGCGCTGTTTTCACTGTGGAGAAAGCTACTTTTTCTGGCTACTTCTTTTGCTTTCCCACTTCTGGTTTTTACCGTCTTGTTAGAGATGCTGAACTTGGGTGTATTCGAAATGTTTGGCTGAGAAGGATGAGAGGCAGGCAGGCTTTGATAGACCAGATCTATTTTGCTATGTCCTTTGTGCTTATCGCTTGGATTTGCTTTACTTGGACATGGGTCGGGAAGTTCAGAGATCTCCTTCTGGATGTTTAAAATTCTTTTGTCACTCCAGAAAGCCATATTGTCTCCACATATTAATGGACATTCTGTCAAACTATTGTTGACTGGCTGCCTGGCTATCAGTAGTGAGACCTGATTGTCAACCTTATCAAAGGTCTTTATCAAAGAAGACACTTTTGAGATATGTGTACAGTTGTGCAGATCAGACAGTGGCAAATCCAAGTTTCTTCTTATGCTGGGGTTGACTATAGAATACTTTTTATCTTCATGAGTTTTGGAGTGAGTAGAAACTTTGGAAAGTAGGAATGTTGCATGCTCCTTGTTTGATAGTTGCCTGTGGAAGTTGGTGTTTTTCCTGAGGGCATAATTCCAGGGGCCATGAAGGAATTTGCTAGAGAACTGATGGGAGAGGTTGGGTTGCCCCACAACAGGATCTACATCTGTGTAAGGTGTTTGAAGCTCAGCCACGCACAGACTTTTGAAAGCTCGGTCGGTGAGGCTGCATACTTCTCTGTCGGTCTCGTCGAGCAGACTCCCAATGCTGGAGGAGTCACTCTGACCGTCCGCTTGTTTCTTATTCCCCTGCATGGTCCAGAGGAGTCATTAATGAAATGGGTGGTTGACTTTTGGAACTACTGTTTCTCCAGCATTGTTCACAACTTGGGGTTAACTTTTCTTTGATAATCTGCAATGTTATATTCATTTCTCATAAGGAAGCACAGTCTGCAAATTGAACATATATAAGTTTACATTATTGTATTATAATACAATTCAATCCAATCGCACATAAACCTTTTCTGTTTAATTTCCCATTGATCCCCAATTTAACCTGATATTTTAGAATTACTTGGTATTGAAATATTTATACATGATATATACTTAAAATAGTTTTGAACTAGAATAGCCCCCAGAAACATAATTAAGAGAGAAATCAAGAGTTTTTAAAAACGGTGCTTAAAATTTCATAATTTTCCCCCCTTTCTTTCTCCAGAAATTCTTTTTTAAAAGCCAATTTTTCTTTTCTCCTCTGAAAACCCAAGTTGCATTATTAGTCTACTTGGTCTAGAAGCTCTTTCTCATTTAGTTCAGCCATGGGAAGAACCCACAGGTGAAATTCAGGTGGTTGTCACCGGTTCGCCTGGTGAGTATATTGCTTAAGCAGTTCGGCAAACCGGTTAAAAATAAAGTGCAAGAGGTTTTTTTTTCCCTTTCTCTCCCTTCAGTTAATAGCTCCACTTAACAGTTGCAGCTGGAATGCAGCCGATGCATACTGAATCAAGTCAATAAACAACAGAAACTGACAGGACTAGGGCAGGGAAACCCATCAATCACCCATCAATTAACCTCTTCCCTTCCGGAAGAAGGACAAGCTTACAAACATTTTTATGATAAAGAGTATTAAGTAACACTTCTGTGATCAGCTGATACTCCCTGGAGTTTCCCAAGACCTTTTATAGCTGCTGCAGTATTGGCTACTTCTTGTTTCTTCCAGGGGGAAAAGGTACAGGAGGGGACAATGATGCAGCTTGATCGTACAGGCTGTGAATCTAATGCATGTGTGGTCCAGCCAGCTGTATGGCTTCTGCTGTGAAGCACCCAGTTTAGAACATAGAGAACATAGAATAATAGAGTTGGAAGGGTTAATGGCTTTTAGCAGCACACCCAGGCTTTCAATTAGCCTGAGCAGCTGCTGTTAATTTCCCTCTCAGCTGCTGTGTTTGCTTTGGGGTTGACTTTTTTAAAAAAGGGGAATGTCTGTTTTAAGTTTTCTCATTGTTTTAGTGGTTCCTGGCACTGTCCTTTTGGGGTGTACTTCCCTCACTCTTTTTGAAAGCCTCTAGTGTGATAAGCTATTCCATTGGTTGATTGGTCTCACCCTTAGGAAATTTCTCCTTAGTCCTAGGTTGCTTCTCTCTTTGGTTAATTTCCATCCATTGCTTTTTCTTGTGCCTTTTGCTGCTTTGGAAAAATGAGTCCCTCATTTTTGTAGGAGCCCCTCAAATTTTCTGACAGAACAGTTAATCAGTGGAACAACTTGCCTCCAGACGTTGTAAATACTCCAACACTGGAAGTTTTAAAGAAGGGATTGGATAATCATTTGTCTGAAGTGATGTAGGGTTTCCTGCCTAAGAAGGGGGTTGGACTTGAAGACCTCCAAGGTCCTTTCCAAATCTGTTATTCTATTCTATTCTAAATATTGGAACAGTGCTATTTTATTGTGCTATTTTAGTGTGAGTTGGACTAAGAAGAAATTTCCTAAGGGTGAGACCAATCAAGTTGGCCACGCCCACCCAGTCACATGACCCATTTCCCACAGAAAACACCGGAAGCCAGAAAACCTTGGTAGGTGTGGCTGGAGGGGTCATGTGATTGGGTGGGAGTGACATTGAATTGGTCATGCCCAGCCACTCACATGATCACCAAGCCACGCCCACCAAGCCATGCCCACAAAACCGGAAGAGAAAATTTTTGAATTTCACCACTAGGAGAACCCCAGTGGGGGTGCAGAGCCCCGGATGGCCTTTGCAGGTTTCTATTTATACGTTTATGCTACGGATTCTGTAATAGGAACCGTGTCATGACTCAACAGTGGTGGTGCCATGTCTCCTTTGAATGTCTAATTGCCCCCTGGATGCTTGGCCTCTTTTTTTTTGGAAATAATTATTTGTGATTGACATGCTATGTGTATAATAGAAACCTCCGTTCACGAGTCTGTGTAGTTTTGCACCTGAATTCGTTTTTCTTGCATAAAGTGTTCTGTCTTTAATTGTGTATTCTGAATAAGGTGTGATGGTAAGATAAAGTTGCTGGGACTTGCTAGGAGTTGGGCTCTAATTTAGGAAGTTCGTCCGGTGAATGGAATGGAACGATCTTGAATGATTGCCTGGGGCAAGTTTGAAACTGTACTTCCTGAAGGAGTGGACAGGACACTGAAGTCTGCTTGGTGCCACCCCACCCCTCCTAGCTGGTGGAGGCCAATCTACTGTTGGGTCCAACTAGCTTGACCTACTTGGCTAAGAGAAGGAGGTGATACCACTAGCCTGGATGGAGACAGTGTTGCCTCCTGCCTCAAGAGACTTCACTGCACTTCATTTCATTTTAGTTTTTACAGTGGCACACAAACACATCCTTTTAGTGGCTCTTAAATCTTGGCTCTTTCCCGCAGACACTGGGCTGGAGTGCATGTGTGAAATGACTGGTCTGATGTTAGTTTTCCAGATGTTTGTTTATTTGTATTATCTATCACATTGATTAAAAAGGAATCATGTGGGAGATGCAAAGAGAATAAAACTTCATGTTTTCTGCAATGTCCTAAAAGTTATTACATATATGAATTTGCCTGAGATATCAGGCTTAATATTTTTGACATCTACATTCTTTGGAACTAGGTACCTACCCTGGGTATGCTGGACTACCAGAAGGGGTTCTTGGGGCCCTTCCTCTTGCCCTTCAACACAGGAGAAATAAAATTATGGCTCTCAGTTCCTCAGTGGATCGAAGACCTGATGTTACTTTGACTTACAAATGAGTTGGTTACAGAGGTAGATTATATATAGATGATTACGGTTACTATAAATATGGCCATCTTTATTGAAATTGTAACACCAAAATTATATTCATACATAAGAAGTCACTACATGCATAATTTTTATAACTTATTTCTCTTGCTTTCCTTTCCCTTTCCTTTTGTTATTCCTTTTCCTTTGTTCTGTTTTATAAAGGCAAAACAAACAAACAAAAAAAGCCACCACACCAACATGGGATGCATCGCAAATCTCCATTATCTCCTTTAATATTTAATTTGGTGCTAGAACCCCCGGAGTGTTTAATAAGATGAACGGGTGATGCCCAGGAAAAGCCCAGTCCAGCCTGAACTGGAATACAAATGGTCCCCAAATTCATGTGATACTTGGGTGCTTCTTAAAGGGATTATAAAAACATTATATTTGTTGAAATTGTATAGTTATATGGGAAATATGCGAGGTATACAAAAATCAAACATTATGCCGATTGGCAATAAGGTTCCTAAAGAGGTGAATTTTGTGTTTGTTCAAAATCTATTAAATAGTGATTATAATTCCTATGAACTATAATTTTAGAAGATAGAAACAATTTAAACTATATTGAGCAGATGAAAGGAGACACCAAGAGATAGATGAAGATGCACCTATGCTTGTAGGAAAGGAAATATTAAAATATATGTCTGTCTCTGTCTCGATTTTATTTCTTAATCACATTTATATAGTCACCTATCTCACAAAAAGTGATCCTGAGTGATTTTAATAAAGACAAATACCTATAAATCATTATAAAAATATTTTCAGAACATTACCGGCTTGGTTCCACTTAAATGTTTTTAGCTGACTGGCAAATTAATGATTATTTTCTAAAGGAAAGAGCAAAGGCAAGGATTTCTCCTTTCTGGCTAGCTTTGGTTTCAACTCCAGCAAGGATAGAAATGCTGACTGGGAGTTGAAATCCACAAGTCTTCAGGTTGCCCTGGTTCAAGCACCCCCCTCCCACCCACCCCACCCCCACCCCGGTCTAAGCAGTTACTGTCTTCAAGAGGACGAATTTTACAGACCAGGCGGTCAGTTCAGCCTTTCACTGGATTGCAAGACAATGGAAAATGCAGACAGAAATAAAGGTGAACAAAAATGGCAATTGTCAATTGTTGTCAATTTCAATATTGTATAGGCTCCCTTTGTGTGACATTTGTCTTTATTAGGAATAATCAATAATTTCTGATCTATTAATTTTTGCAATTATCATTTCCGTCCACGTTCCATTCATCTCATTCTCATCCTTCCCCATTAGTTTCATGTGCCCTCTTCCTATTGGACTTGTTTCCCATTATTTCAAAATACTCATTTTTAAAATTTTTATTTTTTTATATTTTATTTTTAAATATTACAGTGTAATTTCTTAACTTTACTTCAAACTCAAATTTCTCAACTTTACTTCGCATTTGTCAATTGTGACTAAGGGTGAAGTACATGTTGTGTTATTTAGTCTAAATAACTGCTAAAATTCCTAATTATGCCGCAAATTAGTCTTGAGCAACTTGAAGATATGTGGACTTCAGCTCTCAGAATTCTTCAGTGTCCATGGCTAAGGAATTCTGGGAGTTTAAGTCCACACATCCTCCGGTTGCCCAGACTGAGAACCGCTGGTCCAAGAACTTACATTTACTGGATTCCTCTCCTCCTCCTAGGACTTAGTTGTGTTTTTGTTTTCTTTCATGTGTTGATATACACTTACTAAAACTTCAGTATCTGCATTAAATCCTGATGTAATTTTTCTAATTCTAATCTAATAACATCTTGTTTCTCCCTATTTTCATTTTTTTTTGTTTTAAGCAGAGATTGTTTAATTGTTAATTGGTTTATTAAACCAGTTAAATCAGTATTGTTTTTTAATCTGTTATTAATTATACATGTGTTTACTAACCACTGTTCTTTTACTTATATCATTCCTTTTATCAATCTGTTTATACCTTCTTTTTCCCGTCACTTGAAGGAACTTGCTGCCATTCTAACACTTTTCAGTGGTTTTAATATTTCTTGCAATAATATAGCACATTTACAAGGATTGAATACGCTATTGAAATAATCTATCATTACCATTTCCTGTCTGTTTTTATTTCCTTAATCAGGTTAATTAAAAGTTGGTGATAGATCTAGTGCATAAAGTGATAGCATTGCTGTAACAAGAGAATAATCTGTAATTGTTACTTATAAAACATTTTTATTGGATACTGCAGAGAATGTTTCACAAGAAATGACTTTTCTTGCTACAGGAAATGGGGTGGGAATGTGAATGCTTACATATGCCTCCTGTTTCTACATTTCACTCTGAATTTAAAAGGATTGCCAAGGTGACGTTTTCATTTCTTTTCTCTGAGTTGTATCTCCTCTTAACTACAGAAGAGAAAGTAGGTTGGGTTGAGAGAGAAGTGAACTTTTATTCAGGGAGGAGACTTGATTCTTCCGGCCCTTAAGGAGTCTGACTAAGAATATACACACATCCCTTAATGTATTTACTTAAAAGCATTTCAAACATTGTTTTTAAAAACAATAGCCTGCATTTCTGTTTATTCCAACTTTGAAGGTAGCTTGTAACTATAAAAATGCAGAGTATTAAAAAACCCCAAAATTAATGCAGTTAAATGAATCATTAAAATAGTCAGCAATTAAAAGCTTGGCCTAAAAATAATGACAAATTCTGGATAAGTAGGAGTGAACCTTCCTCCCCAGGGGGAGTAGGTTCCTATAGTTGAGAGTGAGGTGGGACAAGGCCCTTCTCCGTGACAATTAAGCTTCAGACGATGAGCATCTTGAGAGCAGGCTCTCCTGATGATCTAACCAGGGAGGTTCATAGTGAGAGAGGCTTTCCCACAAATGAGCAGCTCCTGAGCCCTTTAGGGGACAATGCCAGCATCTTAAATTGGCCAGGTAAAAGTTGGTACCCAATGCCAATCTTTCGTTGCAGGCCTTCGATGATTCCTGTTCCTTGTTCCATTCAGGAGCATTTGCACTTTTTGCCCTGCCTTGTACTTGATGTCCCGCTGTGGGGACCCATTTATATAAAGGCATGGGTGCAGACACCTTCGAACCCAGTGCCAAGAGGGGATCCAGGAAGACTCCCAAAGTTCTGGAGTCTTTCAAATGCAGCCCCATTCAGAAAAAACTTCACCTCAGACCCAAAGTGCAGTGACCTCAGACTTGATTTAATTTGACTTGTACTCCCTGAATTATCTCTCCTTACTGAGATCGGAAAATATTTAAAGGTATTGATGGTATCTTTAGAGTTGGGCAGCAGGGAGCAGCAGAGCTCAATGTCCTAAGCATACATTGATGACTTCATATACCAAATTCTGAATTATCTGCCTCAGCAGTTCCTGGCTGTGTTATGGAGCACAGACAATGACCTGGACATTGAACAGTGGACCTCTGGCACCACCTCCTGGGGAAGTCCCAACAGGAAGGGCCAGAACTCCCGCAAAAGAAGGACTCAGCCTGGAAAGATGAGAGGGCACTGAAAGCTGCTGAGAGGTTGAGAAGAACCATCTGTTTTCCCCTGGGAGTCATCCACCAAACAATCACTTTATCCTGAACAAAACCTTGCTTGAAATTGGCCCAGAGATATCCAGATGTACCTGGACCTAGGAGGCCACCCCTTTCTCAGTCAGTTTACTCCAAAACACTTAATACTAGTTTTTAATTAGAAGGAACCTCCAATTATATGCATAGCACATTTACACATGAAATATTGTATATGGTGGCCACCCCTGAAAAAGGGTATAATAGAACAGGGAAAGTTGCAGCAGAAGCCTGAGAAAATGATCAGGGGCCCCAATAGTTTCCCCAGGAGAAAAGGATACCCCTTTAGCTTGGACCAAAGGCACCTGGCTGGGGACGTGACTGAAGGGGTATAAAATCAGGTATGGCAAAGATGAAGGAAATAGGGAAATAAAACCAGTGCCAGGAGCCATTCCGGTGATGCAGAACTGGGAAGAGAATTTGAACAGATTGGAGGTTGGGGGGGGAGGGGGGAGCTACTTTTCTGGCTTTGTAGACAATGTCCTTCGAGACTTTCTGAGCAGTTTGTCTAATCTGCTTTTGGGACCTTGCTTGAAGGGATCATTCTGACACCTAGGATGCCATGACTTTGGTCTCGAAATTCTTTGCAACAAAAGAATGTAATAGTTATCTGGCATAGAACATAAGATTGCTGCGTATTTCCCCCCTTATTACTAATCAGAATAGACTGAATGAAATGTCCTGTACTCTTTATTTGTATGTCTGGATGTTTTGTTGGAAACAGCAAATATGTGCTGGATGGGAATCATGCCTAATTCCTGGTTTTTGGTCAAGGCCAAAGCTGGTGGTAGGAAAGTTTAACAGGGAAAACTGCTAAAATTAATTTCTATACTTGAAAATTAATCTTGCCCACCATGAATTGCTCAGTGCATTTGCTTTGCCATCTGTTTGAAAAGGATCCCTGCAGTGAAGGGTTCCTTCCTCACTTGCTTGCCTAGGAGAAGATCATAGATCAACTTAGCATATTGTTGGGAGAACCCGCCAGTTACCTACAAACTGAGAACTTACAGTTTCCTAGGCAATGTTATGTTTGTACCCAGGTGGTTCTTACCTGTTGTGTTAACAGACCCTGTGGAAGTTTTGATCTTCTTGTATTCTGATTGCCCCTTTGAGGCTCACCAGTAAGGATGAGTGGAAATTATTTGGGGGAAAAGCTTTTCCAAGCTACATATTTCATTATGTTCTGTAGATCCTTTCAGTCTGCAACTGAATAAACAAAGAAAAGAAATAGATGAACTTGTAGGAAATAAGGCTTGTTATTAAACCTACCTTCATTCTTCTTCTCATCCTGCTTTGATTGCCAGCAACCTTCGTCTGTTTTCTTAAGTTGTGAATGTGTCTGAGCTTCTTTTTAAGCCAGAGATCCTCAAAGGATGCCAATTTTACATAAAAGTCCCATCAAGTCCCTGAAGCTGTTTTGCAAAGCAACATGGCCATTCCAGGAAGCCACAGAGGATGTTGCCGCGTCTCTTGCTCTGGCCTGCATTGGTCCCTCAGCCTCCATAAGTGGTTGCAAAAGCCAGAGCTTCCTATCCATCCACAGTGTTCCCTTCTTAAATGCTCTGAGCCTGGCAAAGGTTGGGAAAGGGCCATGTGGGAAGGTGTCGTGTTGGAGCTACAGATTGCTGAGTTGAGAACTAGGCCCAGAGGGACAAGAGACTGGAGACCACCTGCATGCAATTGTGTCTCCTGGGAGTCTTATCAATTGCCCTGTAATTCATTCATTCTTTTTTTAAAGGATTTCTCCCTTTAAAAAAAAAAAGAGGAGGAGGAAGAAGAGGGAGGGAAGAAGGAAGGAGGAGAAATAACAGAAAAGAAACCAGGGATCCAGAAGAGTTAGTCTGTGTTTTTAGGAGGTTTTTCATTTCCAGACTAGTAAAAGGTGAATTGGAAACCACAGAAACATCAGGAGTGAGAAGTTCATGGTGTCCGCCAGGCATCCCCCTGCAAAAGCTCCCTGCCCAGGGCTTGCCCCATGCTCCAAACAGCAGCCCCACCCCCAGGTCCATCTCAGTCATGGCCATAGACCAGCTCAGAGGCACAGCATACAGGCCCTCAGCACCAATCACATCTGCACGGGTAAAAGAAATGACCCTCCAGGGGCTGCTGATCAGCTTGCAGAGCTCTTTCAGTTTTGGGAAAGTTTGAGGGTGCTCCTTGTAGGCTTGGATGGCTGGGCGGAGATTTTAGAGGTGGGGACCAGGCTAGGCAGGACTGGGCTGGGTTAGGCAAATCTGATTGTGGGTCCCCTGTGAAAACTAGATCTGCTCCTGCAGGCCCCGTGTCTGTTCTGCCACGAGAGGACAACATGCAGGACTTCGGTTTCACAGGAGATGGAGACACCCACTGTAGCTACTAGATGTTGGGGGGGGGGGGGCGGGGATATTATAGCTGTCCATCTCTGGGGTAGGAAAGGTGAAGGATCAGGGTATCGACGCCTCATTCTTCATTATGCAGCCTCCTTTTCCTGGCTAAGGGATTTTTAGCCAGAAAGCCTCCCGCTGCTTCACCTTCTTTCCAGATCTCTCACTGATTGGTTGCGGTGGACTCTGCTTCTACAGAAACCATAAAAGAAACTCATATGACTGTATAAAGAGAGAAACAGGTAAACGTTGTGGTCTGACCTCTTGGCCCGTCTTCATCTGCATTTTTGTTTCTGATGCTTCTTGCATCAGACTTGCACGGGGGACCCATCCACAAGTCATTTTTCTTGATCATAGCTCATGCACGCATGCCTGCAGTTGGTGCAGGAATAATTGCTAGCAATGGCTGCTGTGGGAAATGACCTTATTAATTTGGGTGGTGCTTTAGACCCCAGAACCTTTCGCTAAATTCACTAAAGCAGTCCAGCTCTTCTCAGGCTTCTGCATGTCAAAAATACTGATCTAAGGGGGAAAAAATCTTACTGAAAGTCTATACGGGTGGGTCAACATTCTTTGCCTCTTGATCACGTGGAAGTTGGGGGCAAATGGCTGGAATGGAAATAAGAGAGCATCCTGGTTGAATTTACAGTTTGGAGCATGAGTGATGGCGTTGGGGCCATTTGCCCCAGGGCTGTGGAAGAGACTCCTGGATGGATCCTGTTTCTAAACTGCATGTAATAAGACACGGTGTGTGATGGGGCTTAGAAATACCCAAGAGGATACATAAAAGCCACAACACTGGAGAAAAAGAAGCACAGATGTTCTCCGGAACAATTGTCACAAAGTCAGCTCTTTGGCCAATCACGTTCTCTGTCTCTCCAAATTCCCTCAATGGAGTGGTTGTTGGGGGGGAAATATTGAGGTCCTGAAGGACAGGCAGAATATAAATCTAACAAATAAATCAATACAATATTGGTAAACATCCCCAAAAGAGACATTGTCATCTCACTTCGGTGAACACAAATGTCCTTCTCAAAACTTTCAAGTTCTTCTTGTTATCTCTGAGTTGAATTAAAGTTTTCTTTCTAGATAAACTCACAGTACTGAAAATATTATACATATGATTTAGAAATGTGTCTCCATTAAAGTTTCTTTTTGGAGAATTGTGTGCCAAATCTTAATTGTTGTCACTGGGAGGTTCAGGTTGGTTCTCTCTTTCACGAGCTCCTTGTCCTGCCCTCTCAGGTGCTTTGGAGAAGAGGTTGACTCCCTCTTTTCTGTAATAGCACCTCAAGTATTGGAAAGCTGCTCTCATGTCCCCCCTAAGTCTTCTCTTCCCAGTTCCCTTAACCGGGCATTGTTCAATTAGCCTCCAGGCCCTTTATCATCTTTGGATTCTTCTCTGCACTTTTTCCCAAGATCTCGGCATCGTTTTGACCACTCAAGCATCTTGACCTCTCGAGGTTCATGGAACATTCAAGCCCCAACCACTCTGACTATTTTCCAAGAGGAGTTTTCAGCAGATGTAATTGGGATGAAGACCACTTCCCACCCCCATCTCTTTTTCTTTCTGCTCTCTGTTCCCCAGTGTAGACTTTCCATGGCGATCTAAGCTGTCCGCTCATATTCACTTTAGACTTTGGCCTCCAGCACTTTAGACATCTGCCAGCCAGTTTCCCTGCCCAAACTTACTCAGTGAACCAGTGACCTGTGAGCTTGACAAGCTGACAGAGGCTACCCTGCAGCAAAGGAGGCTGGGAGTGCAGGAAAACTGGAAATCCCAATCTGGCACCAAGGTCTCAAAGGGGAGTTTGGCACAAGAGAAACCAACCCACCAGAAAATTCTGGAATTCCACCAACTCCAGAAGACCTGACCTCAAAGCCACACCACTCCTGTGGGAATGGCTTAAGGTTAAGTCAACCTTTCTGACCTAATCAGGTGGTGATCCATCCATGGCAGAGAATCAGTTCTGGTCCTTCAACAGAGGTTCGTCAGGTAAAAGACCAGTTGCAGAGAATAATAGCCAGAAGACATGGTTGTCTTCCGTGACCGCCATGGCAGCTCTAGGGAGACTGGACCCAGTGTGACTCTGAACCCCATCTCTGAAACCAGTTCAGTTCCACCAGTTCAGGCAATGAAACTGCTGGATATAGCACAGAGTATAGTAAGCCCCCAGATCTGTCTAGTGATGGGTGGAATCTCACCAAGGACAGGGAGGTCTCTCGTCCCCTTCTCATCTCTGCTCCTGAATGCCTAAAATCTATCATGTCTTCTGTGTTCCAATTCTTGCATTAACTATATTTGCGTACACATCTGAAATGTTTGCCTTTCATATCCTTCAGGTGCAGAAGTTTCTTTGGAACCAGCTGTTTGAGAAAAAGTGAAACAATTTGCACCTGGTTCTTCCACACCCAATCTAATTACTGTGACATTTATGTTTTTCTAACACATTTTTCAATAAAAATGGAAAATGCTGACTAGCAAAATATGACAAATCGTGCTAATCGAAACAGGGGACTTGAAAACTTCATGCTTAGCCTTTGGGGTATATTCACTTGGTGAACACATGAAACGGGGTTGATGGAAGTTATGCTTCATGTGCTATAATTATTTTTCTTAACACCTGATATACCCTGGATATAGAGTAGAAGGTCAGTCTGCAGCACCTTGGCGAGGCTGCTGGCAATGACATGGCTGGGACAGGGATCTGGGGATCTCTCAGTGACAACTTAAATCTACTGTGGGCACAGCACTCCCCATCCAGGAGGTGGGTGCTGCATTGTGTAGACATCTTGGCTAGGGTTGCAGCTGGGTAAAAATAAATCTCCACTTCACTTGACCCTTAAACTCTGACCACTGTCACTCCTTTTAGGTAAATAGCCTAGAAACACACTTGAGAGCTCTGACTTATGAACGACCCAAGGCAGAGCGTAGGTTGGGGTGGGGTGTGTGTGTGTATGTGTGTGTGTGTGTAGATCTGGCCCACAGATTGTACACAGTGGAACTTCTATGCCAGAAAATTTAATACTTTGAAAACAAATTAATGTGTAGTTTCTGGATGTTACCCTGCCTTTTCTCTGCTGCATTTCTATCGTTGACTCTCACCCTTAAAGATGAAATAAATTCCTTTTGGGAAATTGGGGGCCATTTACTCCCTGCCTCCTTATTCAGGGCTGGGGGTTGGGAGGAAGAAAACCATCCTAACCCGCATCCCGGTGGGAGAGAGCCCTTGGCTCAGCACCTTGCCTGCCCTTCCTTTCTCAGCCCCTCCCTTTCTCTTTCCACTCACGGGACCTGAAGTAGAGCAAATTTAAAGAGATTGAAAGAATTCCCGTGGTCCTGCTCTGCCTGCTTTCCCTAACTTATTACGTGCCAAATAACTGCGTCCCACAAGCCGGTGCTCCTGCGTGGGCCTGAGGGCCAACATCTCAGCTTATGCCCAGCAGTGTTTTCTGGTCAGGGGAAGCAAGAATAACGGCAGACGTAGCGGGCTTTGCAGTGGCATGTCGCACAATACAACAGCAGTTCACAAGCATCAAATTTCCTTTTTCTCCACGGAGTTGGTAGTAGGGTCACTTCATATTTTGTGCACTTTTGAGCAAAAATGGTTTTCTGGAGGCCTGCGGGGTGAAGGCACCCTTCAAGGTCCCAGGATAAACAAGCAGAGTCCCTTGCTGTCTTCAAAAGAAACTCCACAAGGAACACGCAAGGGAGAGAAGGGCAAAGCACAGTGGGGGCAGCAGCCGCTCTGCTCCCCTTGAGAAGCCAGGATTGCAGCCTTCACCTGCCATTGCACAGCTCTGGGCTGAGTCTTCCCTTCTCAAACCTGGTTCACATTTCCCTCCCGCTGGCCATAAAGTTCTTTTTGTGTGGCGACCTCCATGCGATGGGAAGTTACAAGATATCCAACATTTACTTGGATTCCATTTCCTTTTAACCTGAATTCAGTCAGACTCCTGATTAAGCGAGTGCAGCAATGGCTCAGCCTTCCAGAATATGTCTTCATTTACAAAGATTCAAGTTACAGCTGGTCACACAAGTGTCCAACTGGACAGGGGAGGGGGGTTTGTAGCTGGTATGATTAGCATTCAAATACCCCACCCTAGAGCAACAAGAATCTTTCTTTCTTTTTTGAGAGAGAGAGAGAGAGAGAGAGAGAGAGAGAGGGAGAGAGAGGAAAGTAGGAGTGGTTGGTTAGAAAGCAAGAGGGGCCTGAGGGTCAGGGACCCTTTTCTGCAGATCTGTCGGGGAGCAGCAATTCAACCTTCCTGAACCTGCGTGCAGTTTGCAAGTGGTATCAGCATCGCTCACAGTGGCACCCTTTGCTTCCCGTCCCGCTGGGCCCATGGACCACCTCGTCCATGGCAACTTTCAGAGGCACGGCTTCCCCGGCCAGCACTCCAGGGAGTTCAAGTCTGCGTGTCTCCAAAATACCAAGGCTGGCAGGCAAACGCTGTCCCAGACAAAAGAGCCAGTTTCTTATGTCCCGAACAAGGAGGAGGGAAACGGCTCTTCTGGCCTTCCCACACTCTCCCACCCACCCACCCAGGCGCCCCCAAGGATGGCGGAGAGGGGAGCACAAGAGCCTGGCTGGAGTGGGAAAAGTGGCGATGGCGGCGGCGGAGCAGAAGGGCAGCCAAAAGGCTGCGGGCTCTGGGTGAGGCAGGGAAGGGAAGGGAAGGGAAGGGAAGGGAAGGGAAGGGAAGGGAAGGGAAGGGAAGGGGCTAAAGTGCCAGACAGGACAGGTGGCACCCGGGGACTCCCTCAGCCCAGAAAACACCACAGCCATTCCCCTCCAGCCAGGAGGCCATTGGGGGGGCCGGCCTTCCCCTTCCCTTCGGATTAACAGGGTGAGTGAGGCCCACACCGCTGGTTCCTGCCTGAGCAGAGGGTTGGACTAGAAGACCTCCAAGGTCCCTTCCAACTCTGTTATTCTGTGAAACTGGCTCTGTGCCGCTTGGAGAGAAGGAGAAGGTTGGGGGGGGAGTCGGCAGAGGCACCTGGAGAATGGGCGTCCCCACCTTTCTGGCTGTGGGATTTCTGGCTTAACTGGCCGCTTCCTTCTGGGGAAGGGTTGGAAAGCTCGGGGACCAGACTAGATGACCTCCAAGGTCCCTTCGAGGCAGCGGTGAAATCCAGCAGGTTCTGGAGAACCAATAGCAGAAATTTTGAGTAGTTTGGAGAACAGGTGGGAATGGAGTTTTTGCAATATCCTTCTCCCAGGAGTAGGGAGGGAACGGGGATTTTGCAGTACTTTTCCCCTGTAGTGGGGTGGGAATGGAGATTTTATTTATTTATTTATTTATTATTTATTAATTCAATTTGTATGCCGCCCCTCTCTGAAGACTCAGGGCAGCTTACGATGCATTTAAAATCATTATAAAAAACATTTAAAAATGAAAAACATTAAAACCCATTCACACCGTTCATGGCCAGACCTCGCTGGATCGCAAGAGTGAGATCAACGGCCCCAGACCTGCCAGAAAAGCCAGGTCTTTACCACTTTTCAGGAGGCCAGTAGGGTGGGGATGGTCCAGACCTCAGGAAGTAACTGGTTCCAGAGAGCTGGGGCTGCCACCGAGAAGGCCCTCCCCCGCGGGCCCACCAGCCGGCATTGTTTAGCTGACGGGACCCGGAGGAAACCAACTCTGTGGGATCTTATTGGTCATTGGGAGTTATGCGGTAGAAGGCGGTCTCGAAGATACCCTGGCCCTGAGCCATGTAGGGCTTTAAAGGTAATAATCAATTTTGTAGTATACTTCCCCTGCCATGCCCACCAAGCCACACCATGCCCACAGAACCGGTAGTAAAAAAAATTGGATTTCATCACTGCTTCGAGGCCTCTATGAGTCCAAGGAGAGCTGAGGCGGGGGGTGGGCCAGGCCAGGGAAGCGAGGACGGGGCAGCTGCTGGGCAGAAAGCCGGTCTCGGAAAGTTCCAAGACGAGCTGGGTTCGGAGCCGCCTGTGAGCAGCCCCAAGGAGGCCTCTCCCCCGCGTGGAAGGACCCTGGCAAGAGGCCAAAAAACCCACCCGAGGCGCTGTGCTCGGCTCCATAAAGAGTTTTCTTGTCTGACCTCAATGAAGGAGCCTCTGGGTAATGAGAGACTCCGCCATTCCTGTCCCACTATTTTGACCGGAAGAGAATTGAGGAGGGGCACAACACCCGTAGAAGAATTTTAACCCTCCCTCGGAGCAGCCTTCAGTTTCTTCTCATCGAGGAGGTGGCGATGGAGCCAGGCTCTCCCTCTGCCCCTGACCTGAATGATGGTGTCCTGTCCAGGTAGACTCCACACTTGGAGCTGTGCAGAAGAGCCCACCTGAGTAAGTGGGCAGGAGAAAGGGGGAAGGAAGAAGTATTTACAATAGATCAAGAGGCTGATACTTACAGAGAGAGGGGGGGGGAGAATCAGAATAAAACAAGATGCAAAAAATACTAAAATATTAGAGTGGATTTCTTGTAATTAATTGTAATGAATTAAACAAAAAGTTGGAGAAATCTGTTGATAATCTAGGCATTTTGGGAATGGTTGGCACAGTGAAATACTTTATAATACTGACAGTCCTTGTTCAGAAACCACAGGATGACAAATAGGTCATTAAGCAAAGTAGTCACTAAGTTGCTAAAAGAAACAGGTTTTTTAAAAAAGATTGCACTTATTAAGAGATCAGTTGATACCATTTATTATAATCCTGATGTTATTTCAGTCCTGATGTTTAAGCGTCACCAGGAGAATGAAAGCGGCGCAGCATGGAGGGAGGGCAGCTGAAAGAAGCAGAGGTCACAGAGCAAGAGAGGGGTGAGCTTGAGAGGCAGAGACCAAAACGGAACAAACCTTGGCTTTAAGAAAATTCCCAGTCTCACCTCCAGGGCTGTCACAGAATCACATGACACAGAAAGAAAAGGATGAAGGTAGAAAAGGAAGACTCCTAAGACTATGATGAGATTAAAAAATGGAGAACAACAAAAGAAAATGACGTGTAACAAGAAAAAACAAAACGACATAGAAGACATTGAACTGGCCAATATATGGAAGACAAGGCTCCAAAGAAGCTTGGTGTGCTGAAGTGCAGAGACCCGAAGTGCACGGATGATGTTATCTAGTTGGGTAATGCAAGCAAAGAACCAAACTCAGAGAGCCCCACGGACTCCAGAGCTCAATCCTGAGCTACAGAGATTCTCTATTCATTCCTGATTTCAGGTCCAGCCACGTTCTAGGCCTGGCATTCAGTTAAATTAACTCTCATCTGTTAGATCGGCGCAGGAAAGGAAGACGTGACCAGCTCGTTACATTAGTAACTTTTATTGAGTACAAGAAACAGTAGCAAGACTGGCCGTGCGCTGCCGGAGCTCTCCTTATATTCGCTCCGGCAGACGCACCGCCCCCTGACAGGGATTCAAACTTTCCCGCCCGGGTGGCTGGCAGCCAATCCGGGCGGATGTCCTTATAAGGACATAACACTCCTCCCCCCTAGTCCCAAAAACGTTCAGAGTTCGTCAATCAGCGTGACGTAGTCCCGTAGGTACGTAGGACGCCTAGGCACCCTATTTGACCTGCGCAGTCTCATTTCTTCCGCGTCCCCGCCCTGGACGGACGGGGTTCCTGTGGCTCCTGGCTCCTTCCCCGGAACCGGGCTCAGTTCGGCTGGCGAGTGTGCGGGGTCACCCTCAGCGCCTCCGGCCGGACTGCAGACCTTGGATGGCTGGTTCTGGTGGTCTTCCTCCTGGCCTGTGGATCTTTCGCCTCGGCGGTGCTGTTCGGTCTTGACCCGGGAAGAGCGTCTGAGTCTCGGTAAGACCCCGGTTGTCACTTGCTCTTCCTGGGTCTCCCGGTGGCTGCGGTTCTGCTGCGGCCCGGTTCGCTGTGGTCCGGAGGGTGGTTCGGGCCGGTGCCCTTGGGTCCGGTCTGCTCGCTGTGGGTGGTGTTGGCTCGGGTCGCGGTGTCCGACCTTGCAGGGGTGGTGCAGGTCTCCTTTGCCGGGCTGGCGCTGGCCTTCCCCGTCGGGTTGGTGGTGGTCGACCTGGTCGGGGTGTCGTTGTGGGGCTTCCTCCTCGGGCTGGTGGAGGTCTCCCCTGCCGGGGTGGCGCAGGCCTCCCTGGCCGGGTTGTTGTCGGCTTTCCCTTCCCCCTAGTCCCTGGTCTACCGCCAGTTGGTGGTTGGGGTCGTCTGGGTTGGGTTGTTGTTGCCGGGTTGTTTCTTGCGTTGGGCGGGGGTCCCCCTCGCTGGGGAGTCGTGTGCCACCCTCGCCCATGTGCTGTGGTGTGCCCATCTGCGAAGGTCCCCGGTCTACTCGCCTTGCGTTGAGGTCTCCCTGGTAGGGCTGCCGTGGGTTGCCTTCACTGGTGGGGTGCGGTGCTCCCCTTCTGGGCAGGTCCTGGTCTACCTGCGGGCTGGGTCGGCGGTCCCTGGGCCTGCTGTGCCGGGTGCCCACCTGGTCGGGTTGGTGTTGCCATCCCCCGTGTGGTTGGCCCCAGTCTACCTCGCTGCACTGCCGACGTGACAGTGCCTGGTAGTGTGCTGGGCCGACCTCGTCGGGATGGCGTTGCTCTGCCTCGCAGGGGTGTGGTAGGCCTACCTCGTCTGGGTGTTGTAGGCCTACCTCGCCGGGGTGTTGCAGGCCTACCTCGTCTGGGTGTTGTAGGCCTACCTCGTCAGGCTGGTTTTCGTGTGCTCCCCCCCCCTTTTCCGGAGTTGGTCGATGTGACGTCTCACGACCTGTCCATCTTCCAACTCGACGGTGTAGGATTTGGGGCCGGTTGTGCTGGCAATCTTCCCCTTCAGCCACTTAGGAGAGCCGTTGAAATTCAGCGCGAAAACTGAATTTCCTTTGCTGAAGGCGCGAAGCGGGCGGCTGGCGGTTGCGGTCACATCCGGGCTGTATTGGGGGTGCAGCCGGTCCAAGGATGACCTCAACCTTCTGCCCATCAGGAGTTCGGCCGGGCTCTTGTGGGTGGTGGCATGCGGCGTGATGTGCTGGGTGAGGAGGAAGTTGTCGATGCGTTCTTGCCAGTCTCCCGGGCCCATCTTGGTGAGGGCTTCTTTTGTGAGCCGGACCATCCGTTCCGCTTGTCCGTTTCCGGCCGGCCTGTACGGAGCGGAGAGGGCATGGCGGATGCCCAGTCCTGCCAGGAAGGACTCCATGGCCAGGGATGTGAGCTGGGGGCCGTTGTCCGAGACCAGCACGTCCATGTAGTGCTGGTCTCGGACGTGTAGTCCGTGTGTGGCAAACAGGCGGCGCAGGGCTCGGATCGTCGCTTCTGTTGTGGTAGATGCCATGGGTACCACCTCGAGCCACTTGGAGAAGGCATCTACCACGATGAGGAGGTGCCGCCCTTGCATTGGGCCCGCGAAGTCGATGTGGACCCTCGACCATGGGTTGCTGGGGGTCTCCCAGTTCGTGACTTCGGATTGTGGCGGTGCTGGGCGGACTTCTTGGCACGGGTCACATCTGGAGACCCATTGTTCAATGTCTCTGTCCAGTGAGGGCCACCAGACGTAACTCCGTGCCAGGGCCTTCATGCGGACGATGCCTGGGTGCCCGTTGTGCAGTGTCTCTAGCGTCCGCCGTTGCAGAGTGCTTGGGATCAGCACCCTGTCTCCCCATAGCAGACAGCCCTTAATGGTGGACAGCTCCTTCTGTTTCCTGGTGAACGGGCTGAACCTCTCCTCCGTCTGTTCCGATGGCCACCCCCTGAGGATCCAGGACCTTACTTGGCGGAGGGTGGGGTCTCTCTGGGTGTGTGCGGCCACATCTGCGGAGGAGACTGGACAGCTGGCGTCGTCGTCTATGTGGAATAGATGGAGCGTGGGGGCTGGGTCTTCCACCGGGTTCTTCGATGGGCATCTACTGAGTGCGTCGGCGTTTCCTATGGCTGTGCCTGGCTGGTGCACGAGCCTATAGGAGTAGCCGGCTAGGAAGATGGCCCATCTCGTCATCCGTGGAGACATGAAGGTCGGGGTGGGTTGGTCACCTGCGAGGAGTCCCAGGAGTGGCTTGTGATCGGTGATTATGGTGAAACGCCTTCCGTACAGGTATTCGTGGAAGCGCTTCACCCCTGCCACGATTGCCAGGGCTTCTTTGTCCAGCTGGCTGTAGTTCCGCTCTGCGCCAGACATGGTTTTCGAGAAGTAGGCGATGGGGGCTTCCGTGCCGTTGGGCAGCTCGTGGCTGAGGACTGCCCCCATCCCGTATGGAGACGCATCACACGTCAGTTTGATGGGCAGCGTCTCGCTGTATTGGATGAGGACGCTTTCGGACGTCAGTAGTCCCTTGATGGCCCGGAACGCTGCTTCCTCTTCCTGGCCCCACTTCCAGGAAGCCGATTTCCCCAGCAGGCGGTGGAGTGGCTCAGCAACTGTGGCTTTCTGTTTTAAGAAAATGGCGTAGAAGTTGAGCAACCCAAGGAACGCCTGAAGCTCCGTTTTGTTTTTTGGGCTTGGAGCTTCATGGATTGCTTCCACTTTTGATTTGGTGGGGTGGATGCCTGTGCTATCAATGAGGTAGCCCAGGAACTCGACTTCCTGTACTCCTATGATGCACTTGTCCCGCCTGACCCTCAAGCCCTTGGCCTTGAATCGCTGCAGGACAAGCCTAAGCCTTTCAAGGAGTTGGGCTCTTGAGTCCCCGGAGACGAGCACATCGTCGAAGTAAGGCACCACCCCTGGAACACCTTGGAGGAGGCGTTCCATCATGGATTGGAAGATGCGGGGACAGCGCTGACTCCAAATTGGAGCCGGTTGCATTTGAATGCCCCCCTGTGCGTGACAATTGTTTGAGCCTCCGCCGTTTTTTCATCCACTGGCAGTTGCTGGTAAGCCTGGGCCAGGTCCAGTTTCGCAAAAATTGATCCAGATCCCAGGGAATGCAGCAGGTGTTGCACCACTGGGACTGGGTATGCGCTCTGTGCCAACGCCTTGTTGATGGTACAACGATAGTCGGCGCAGATGCGCACAGACCCATCATGCTTCAGTGGGGTCACAATGGGGGTCTCCCATGAGGCATGATCGATCGGTTCCAGGACGCCCTGGGCGATCAGCTTATCCAGTTGCTCATCTACCTTGGGCCGCAGGGCAAACGGAACTCGGCGGGGCTTCAGCCTAATTGGGGTGATTCCCTTGTCCAGATTGAAAGAGATTGGCCTCCCCACAAATTTCCCCAGCTTACCATCGAAGACTTCCTTGAACTCTTCGATGAGGTAGTCGAGTTCGTCCCTGCAAATTTGGTTGATGCCTTCGATTGAAAGCCCCAGCGGCTTGAACCACTCCACTCCTAGCAGGTTCGGTCGGCTGTCCTTTACGACGGTGATGGGGAGCTTGCCTTCGAACTGCTTGTAGGTGACTCGGATGTTGGCTCTTCCTAGCACTCCGATGGGGTTTCCCCCGAAGTCGACGAGCTTGGAGTGTAGTGGCTTCAGCTCTCGCTTGGTGATGCTGGGTTGCAGGCGCTTCAACTGCTGCCAGTCCATGATGGAGTAGACCGAGCCCGAGTCTACCTCCATTTTGCAGGGTGCTCCCTCCACGTGGATGGTCACGTGGAACTTGGTGGCCTTGTCTGTGGTCGTGTGTGCGATGGTCGTCTGGTGGACCGCTCCGCTCCGGGGGAATTCGTCGTCTCTGCGTCTGGAAGGGCCAGAGGACCGTTTGGATGATCTCTGGTACTCCTTCCGATTCTCGCGGGGACGGTGGCTGGAGGGCTCTGGGGCTGGTTCCTCAGCTCTGCATGCTTCGGCGATGTGACCCCTTCTGTTGCAGCGTCGGCAGGTCGCATCTCTCCACTTGCAGGTTGCTCTGGCATGGTCCCCTCTGCAGCTGGCGCAGCGCTCCCCTTTGTAGTTCCGTTGGGCGGTTTCCCGCCTTGGGGGTCTGGATACCTTGTGGACGGTGGACTCTCCCTCTGACTCGGATCCAGCCGTGGAATCCTCCGTTGATGATTGCTCTGTGGAGCGAATCTTGTGGATTCCCTTAGCTCTGCTTACTGCGGCAGCTGCTTTCTCCGAGATTTCGGATGCGGTGGCTTCCTCCACCACATCCTTGAGCACGAGCTTCTTCCTGCTCAGGAATTTCTTTTGCAGGCCTCTGTCCCTCATGCCAAAGACCACGCGGTCAGCGATGGCATTGTCCACGTGGTCGAACTCACAGCTGGCTGCGATCTGGCGTAGGGCGGCCACGAATTCCTTGATCGTCTCACCTTCCTTCTGGTCCCGTTGATGGAAAGTGAAACGGTTCGCCACCGGTGTTCCTGTTGGGGCATAGTGGTCCTCCAGGATCTGCAGCAGGTCTGTCCATGGCACTTCTTCGATGTCTCGTGGTGCTACGAGGTCGATTGCCATGTCGAGGACCTCGGAGCCGCAGTTGGCCAGGAAGATGCCCTTCTTCCGGTCATCATCGGCATCCCTGATGTTGTTGCCTCTCAGGTATTGCCGGAATTTCACTACGTAGGATTTCCACTTGTCCTTCCCTGGGCGGAAAGGAGCAAGGGCTGGCAAAGTGACTTCAGCGGATGCCATGCCTTTGGAAATTCCTACTGTAGTTCCCGGTGCCGGAGTCTTGTCTTGTTGGCTTGGTGCCGCGAGGTTCGTTCTTCTCTCAGTCCTTCGTCGCCAGTGTTAGATCGGCGCAGGAAAGGAAGACGTGACCAGCTCGTTACATTAGTAACTTTTATTGAGTACAAGAAACAGTAGCAAGACTGGCCGTGCGCTGCCGGAGCTCTCCTTATATTCGCTCCGGCAGACGCACCGCCCCCTGACAGGGATTCAAACTTTCCCGCCCGGGTGGCTGGCAGCCAATCCGGGCGGATGTCCTTATAAGGACATAACATCATCCATGAAGCTTTATTTATGATTCTAATGAACTTGTGGCTGGTCAATGTGATTTCTTAGGGCTGGCTGAATTTCTATCAGTTTTGCTCTTTTTCTCCATCCCTCTGCAGTTCTGGCCAATATGAGCAAAAATGGTGATACTTTAAGTGACAATTAGCCAAGCGAAATAGGGAAAAAGTGGTTCCAGCTGCCTTCAGGACAAAGAGCAGGAGATCACCAGCAAGCAATCGCCCTCATAAAGACGAGGAGGAAATGCGCAAAGGCAATCTGGACCCTTTTTTCCATCAGTGGCCACAGGGGCTGCCTGTATTTTCTTCTGCATCACAGAATAAGATTCTATGATGCAGATGACTTGGGACTCTCCTCCCCCCCCCTATCCACCATTGGGATATGTGTAGGTCAGGGTAGAGGCTCACATGAAGCGTCTCTGTGTGCATGTGTGCACTTTATCTCTCTCTCAGTGTTGCGTTTGTGTTTTTTGTGTGTGGTTTATGCCAAGCACAGAGTGGCACGGGGGAAGGAGGCTTGGAACAGGAGAGTTCAACTGCTTCTCCCATGGGGGTCTTGGAGAAACATTGTCCTCCTCAGCCTCCTCAACAAATGCAATTTCAAACTCCAATTTTTGGCGGGCAATTTAAACCCACAGAGAAAAATGGGTCCCATTCTCTTCAGCTTTTTGACAGCAATTCTGCTGATGGGCAGTCCTGAGTCCCATTATGTAATTTCTCTTGAGTTGCAAAGAATAATAAATGGCCTCTTCACCATTTTTGCTTATCAATCATAGGATTTTAAAAAAAAAACATTGGCTGAGCTAGAAAAAATGGAGAGGACAACCTACCTGTTGACAACAGTAACAACTACCTGCAACATTGTCTGTGACAACCTCCAACACGACAAACCAAGATCATGGTGAGAATGGCCTGCAATGTCACCTTGCAAACTCTTGTTCTTTTAGTGGGAGCCTCTGTCAATGAAAATTAAATTCTGCAACCTGGATCAAGAAGTTCTTCCCAGGAAGAAGATAAAAAACTAGGATTCTTGATATTGTTCTGACCTCTGCCTACATTCATATGACACTCTGAACTGCAAAATAGCCAGACACATTTCATCTTACTCAATGTAAAAACTCAGCCCTCTTGATCATTTATGACTTAATGTTTCTTCTGGATCTTGAGTATTGAGTTAATTGAATAAACAATGGTTTAATTGTCAGCAAGGCCTTACAATTTACAATTTACACCTTGCACTTTATGCTCTAGAGATTTAAAAACTGAAAATTTAAACTGAAAAGTTGCTTAATATCTTAGAATCAGTGTTGGAAACTAACATAGTCCATAGGAAACCTTTGACATAGTTAAGACGTAATGTACTCTTTCACTCTGGCTGTGACCATAGTCAACAATTGAGAATCAGAAGTCTTTGTGTGTGTGAAAAGTTATACAGAGAATGAGCACATTCCATCTTCCAGGCCTGCACAACACATGACTAACCTTAATCTGCTATCTGGGCTTCCTTCCCAAAAGGGGAAATGTGTGCAGAACCAGAACTGAGGAAAGGGGGATTGGAAAAGGGAGGTGACAAGAAAAGCTCTACCCTGCTGTGTTTTAGGAAAATAAGCGAAACAAGACGAGTGGGGAGAAGGACCAGTGGAAGTTTCTGGAAAAAGTGAGCTGTTCTGTAGCGCTGCAGGTTAGAAAGATGTAGAAAGATGGTGAGAAGCTGGGCAATCATAAAGAAAAGAGGTTCCGATAGAGTCCCAGGAAAGTCCCATGCTGTTGAATGTATGGAAGGTAGCTTAGTAATTTGGGGCAGGAGGCAAAACATCCCAAGGAAGAAGATCTCAAGTCTGGTAGGACGTAGTTTTTTGGCTGCAAGCACAATGTCTTTCAAGCAGATCTAATCAACATGTTTTAGCTGGTGAGGACGGTGTCCTTCTGGGGGAATTCTGGGCCAACATCCGAGGCAAATCCAAGCGAGTTGGTTTGCTCTGTGAAACAAGGACTCTCTTCCTGACCCCTGGACTTGTGGTCATCCGAGGGCCGTTTCACCCTTGAGTGCAGCCACCAAGGAGGACCAGGCCTTTTCCACTGGGATGCGGACATCGCCTACCTAGGGAGCTAAACTCGGTCCTTTTGGGCCGGGCAGGTGGCTTGTAAAACTTCTTTTGTTTCATTTAATTTGTTCTTAAAGCCAGCTCTTTGATATTTTAAGATTGTTCTGTTCTACTTTAAATTGGTAGTTTTGAGATGGTTCTTAAAATTGTATATGGCCTTGGGGGATGAAAGGCAATTAAAATATTTTATTCAGTACTTTTTATTTGCCTCAGTCCTACTCTCTTCATTTATTGCTGTTATAAACCTTTACTTGGTTTTCTCTGGTGTTAGCCAAACTTAAAGATTTGCATGTCCAACTCCGTAGACTAGATACCCTTAGGGTACCAACACAAAGAAACAAAAAGCCCCAGCCACAACCCCAAGTGCCGTTTGCAGTGTTTAAATCCAGGGGCCCTGTGAGATTTCTCTGGAGGCTGAAGGGTGCCACCCTCCCTCCCTCCCTCCCTCCCTCCCTCCCTTGTCTTTCACTCTGTATGGAACAGGGGCAGTCCCTCATCCTTCCTTCGCACGTCAGGAAGTCCTCCAGAACCAGCTTCACTCCACATCCTACTCTGAAAGCTTGGATGTGGACGAACCCTTTAGAGAAGGGTGGCTTTAAGGCAGCATGGCACTTTTGAGTTGTTAGAGCTTAGCCATCCTTTATCGTCCCCGTTTAAAAATAAAATACGAATGATACTTTTTCATGAATGACACAAGGACAGATACTTCAAGGATTTTCTCAACGGTGGGGACAGAGAGATCTAGGCATCCTAGTGGGCCACCACTTCAGTATGAGCTAGCCCTGTGCTGCAGCTGCCAAAAAAGCTGGTGAAGTCCTGGGCTGCATCAACAGAGGGACAATATCAAGATCTCAATGTTGATGGAGATTCTCAGTCATCCAGGCCACGGTTGTCCCAAAGGTGCTTTTTCAAGAGGCAACTTGATTTTCTTGGTTTTCTTTGAAGACGTTTCACTTCTCATCCAATAGATGAAGAAGCTTCTTGGATGAGAGGCAAAACATCTTCAAAGAAAAATCAGAAAGTCCAGTTGCCTCTTGAAAAAAGCACCTTTGGGATTGAGATCACAAGAAGGGCTAGTCCTGTTCTGTGTCCGGTTCTGGTTATCAGTTCTGGTTACCAAAAAAAGATGCAGAGTCCCAAGAAAGAGTGCAGAGAAGAGCAACAAAGCTTATCAGGGGCCTGGAGGGATAATCATTCCTAGGATGAATGGTTGTGGGAGCTAGCTAGTATAATGTAAATATAAGTAGCTTGTATGGCTATAATAGCTGTTAAAATTGTTATAAAGGATAGAAAGGTAAAATAGAAGAGCTAATTATAAATGCAGACTGTACATGCTGATGCAGAAGGCTGTAAAAATATGATATATTGTTATGTTTGTCTTGTTTTTTACTGTTTTTTCTGTTTTTTTCCTGTTTTTAAAGGTGAAAAATGCTTAATAAAAACTATTTTTTTTAAAAAAAAGGAGTCACATGATGGCGGTCTTCCAATACTTTAGGGGCTGTCATAATGAAGAGCGGGTCCAAAGCACCTGAAGGCGGGACAAGAAGTGAAAGGATGGAAGATCATCAGATGGAGATCCAACCTAGAACCACGGAGAAAGTTCCTGACACTGAGGACAATCAACTAGTGGAACAGAAGTTGCCTCCAGAAGTTGTGGGTCCTCCATCACTGGAGATTTTCAAGAAGAGATTGGACACCCATTTGTCTGGGATGGAATAAGGGCTCCTGCTCAGGAAGGGGTTGGACCACAAGTCCTCCAAGGTCCCTTCCAACCCGTTTATTCTATGTTCTATTTTTCTGCCTTTCTCTCTAGGAAGAGAATTTGCTGTGAAGGCAGCGGGAAGCCCTGGGAAAGACTCTCACGGCTCCTTAAAATGGCCAAGGAGGTGGTGATTTGGATGGAGGCCACACTGTGAGGCGCCTGGTTGGACACAAACAGCCTGAAAGCTGGAGGATCTCCCTTCCTGGGTTAGCCATTATTTTGTCTTTGACTCACTGAATTTGCGGATAGTGACAGCATCATTTTGATGCCCACTGAATTAGATCTGATTAATGATGAAAGGCCATATGCACAAAGACACAAATAGCATAAAGGCGTAAAAGGTGTACTGACTTATACTTGGAACAATCTGCTCTACTAATTAACCTAAACTGCGAGAGGGCCGTGCTTTGCAGCTCTTAATATCACCGGGTTCTGGCAGGAACCGACTTTCCTTCTCAATAGACCTTCGCTCAGCTGTAATTGGCACCAACCAAAGCGGACACAGACATGAGACTAACAACCTCTATTAGGAGACGGGAGGATTCATGGATTCGGTTTCTCAAGTGTGGCTCCCACTTCAAGGATTTCCCTCCTCGGTTGCTACCACGACTTTCAGCTTTGGTCGACTGCAGTCCCTTCCTGGTGAATTGTTTGATGGCTAGTTTTGTGGCATTTTGTTTGCTCTTATTCTGTGCAATAACATCAAGTCCATTTGTAGATAGACTTAAACAGGCCATAAATGCAGGGAATAAATCATGATCAAAGTTCATTAAGGAAAAAAAATGTTCATCTAATTATAAATTAATAAGGTATTGCTCTTGAGAGTAATAAGTAAGTAAACTTCCTTGGGATTGGAGTTTCCTCCCACTGAGCACCCACAAAGGGTCCTATTTATTGGGCAACAGGAGTTTGTGCCTCATTGCTTTCAAGAGATGCATCCCCTGGCGATCCTGGCTGGGGAAGGGTGGCAGAACCCACTAGAAAGTCTGCCCGGGAGTGGGAGTGGGAGCAGGAGGGGCAGGAGAAGGAAGGGCTTGCTTCATGGCTGAGGCGCTGGACAAGCAAGGGCCAAGGACTCCGTGGGGCTTTGGCCTGAGCAGAAGGGCCCTGGGCTGGGCTAGATTCAGGAACTGACAAAAGCCCCAAGGGATTTATTTAGTTAGCTGGGGATACAGTCGCAAGAAAATAAGGCATCTCCATTTTCAGTTGATTTATTTTGCCCTAAATAAAATAATTCATGTGGCGGTACACAAGTATCTTTTATATACCCATGTTTGTGAACAATATTAGTGCGTTTAATATTTTACAGAGCATTTTTCAAAACCATGAGAAATTGCTCATTTACTTCTATATTAAACAGTTTCAGGACATAACTTAATAAAATCATTGACAATTGGATTTGAGAAATTCAACCTATTGAGAATACTTGATAATTAACAGTCTCATATTTTTTTTCCTTCACATTATTAGTGAATTAGAGTATTTAAGTGAAAATAAGTTTCTGTTCTGACAAAAATATGTGTCAAATAGGTCCCTCAACCTGAGAGATAAACAGCATTTAGGACAGGACACTAAATAAAATATATTTTAATAAACTGAAGAGTCAGTTCTATACATGCTTTTGAGAAATAGGTTCTCTCGATCTCCAAGATCCCAAGTGACCTTGCATAGATCTATTGACCAATACTTGACTTAATTGGAGGAGAAATGTGTATGGAAAATTAAAGTTTAGGTGCTGTTTAGAGAGTGGAATTATACAGATAAGGATAATTCAGAGGTATAGTCCTACCTAAAAAACCTAAGATGGTTTATATTCTGTATTCCATTATAGGCTTTCATATTATTCTTGGGAGCGCAACTGCTCAACCCACCCCTGAGTGTCCATGCTTTGTCTTACCTTTGGTGTCCAGGTCTCTTAAAATCAGGGCCCGAGGAACATGGTGCTGCCTTCAGTCAATCCAATTTTCCCAGGCACATTCAATGTCTCCGTAGTTTGCTTAACCACAACACTTCCTGTAATTTATATCCTTGGGGGGGTTCTTTCTTTTGAGTAGGAAGGAGAGCTGTGATTGTAAAAGTTGCAGGAGCCAAACGTTTCCCTGCCAAGATCTGCCCAAATCGGCAAAAAGGAGCTGAACGAGAAACCCAAAGTGTCCGTAAAACGCACTTAAATCTCTCTTGGGCGAGTAGAAACCTGGTGGGGGAGGAAGAGCAAAGCTACGTAGGAGAAAAACCACGCAGTGTCGAGTAACAGGCAGCTTCTCATGGGCTATTTTTACCTCCAGCTTGGCTACTGGCAGTGCTTCAAACAAAACCGAGGGACAGAAGACGAAGTTCGGTGACTGGCCAGAGCCCAGGGCTGATTCAGATTATAATCCCTGCATTTTCATACCGTTAGCCACAGCTTGAAAAGGGTTGAATGAAAGTCACCATGAAAAATAATGACCAAAGATGTGCCCGTGACTTATACACATGATTGTCTTCATGGTGACAGTTCATAAATAGCGCATTTCATCACTGGGGCCAGACAGACGCAGGTCATGCTCCTTCTCCAAGGGAAGAGGGGGCCCCTCCCCTCCCCCCTCCCTGCTCTGGGAGCCAATAGGAACAGAACAGTCCATGACCCAGAGAAGTAAACACCGGGTTCCAATTTTAATAATACGACAAAATATTCGTTAACTGACAAACAAGCGTGTGTCACCGAGTACTGCTTTGTTATTAAAAAGATTCGCAGGGAGATACACAATAAGGGGGGCTGTGAACTGGGGGTCAAAGGGATGCCCCTCTCTCTCTGAGCAATAAGGGGACATTCTTGTATGGGATCCGATGACCTTGTGCCAGTCCTACAGTATTTGTCATGTGCCTCTAGAGTTGCCTCTTTCATGCCACAGAGAGAAGGAAGAAAAACAACAACTGATGAAAACAGATCTAGCTCGCAGCATCAAAACTTTGAAGGCAGCAGATGTGATTTTGTTTGAAAAGAAAAGTTGATGTTTTCAGCCCAAATCACTTCTGTACATGAGTGTAGAATCTGCAGGCGGCCTTGGACAGCCAGGTCTGAGAGGCAGAGGGAGCCAGAGTGGCCGGCCAGATCCTTGCATGTTTGGAATTAGGGGCCAGCAAGTGGAGTCTGCTTCTGAAAGCAAAGTGAGAAGAACTGAACCGTTCCTCTTCCTTGTTTTTATAGCAACACCCTGATTCAGATGGAACCATTGGTACAAAAATTCTGCCTATCGCCAAAATACCCTCCCGAGACCCGGGAGAACCAAGGAAGCCCCCCAAAGCCCAGATGATTCCGTGGGTTTCTCACCCTTGTTGAATCCCCTTGTTGAATACTGAGCTACTTTATTTAAGACGTCCAGCTCCCCACGTTCCATCTACACCAATGGGAATTCAACAGTAGATACTATTGTATGATTCGATTTGCCTTTGTATTTGTTTCAGATGGAGAAAGTGAATCTGCTGGATAAACAAAGGATTAATGTAGAGCAAAATCCTGATCTCACAAAAGCGTGATATTGTCTCCATTTTATTTTATTATTTACAGTATTTTGCTACTGCCTGCATTTCTATCCCTCCACAATCAAAATAACTCTTGGTGGCTTAGCTAGAATTTTGCTCAGGTGGGATGAAAAAGTATTTGGATCCTTGAAGAATGTTATCAATGCTGTATCCCAGAGACCACTCTCAAAAATGTCGGTCCTATCAATATTGGTCCAGCAAAATCAAGGACCTCATAGTTGTCGTCATCATCATCATCATCATCACCATTGTCTGTCAAGGAATGTTTTGTACTCTCTTGGCCATCACTCAGGTGCATGACTTGCAGAGCAGAATGTAGTGCCAGAGCTTAAACAGAGTTTCCCAAGACAGAGAATGGATGAATCCGTGATGGCCTGGCTGCTCCTGTGAAGATCCCGAGAGGCAGTTCTTTGTTCTGCATCAGAGGGAGGGCTGAGGCAGGACCCGTAATTTACCTCTGTACTCCGGAATAGATTTGTGGCAAAGGATCAGGGGCAGCCTGGGACATCCCTGAGAATCTCCATTTTGAGAGCCACGATAACAGTACTTTTCAGCTCCTGAGAGGATAAAGACTATGACAGCTGATAGACTCAACAGACTTATCATGCTGTTGATTGAGAAATAGAGGACTAAGTAATCTCGCACTTCAGTCGAGGTGCCATTGTGCCGTTTGTGAGACCAGAAGAGCTTGGATCTCTTCTCTGCACAGGTTGCAAGATGATCCCTCCTGGCTCTGAACGTTTCGGAGGCCTCAGGCCAGGCTCTCAAAGCAAATGAGCTTGGCTTCTCTCAGCCTCAGCAGCAGGCAACCCACAACCAATTACACTGTCCTTTAAAAACACACGCACAGTATTGTGAACATGACAATCCTGGAATGCGATGCTGATCTAGGCATCTTTTTAAAGGCCTAATGGCAAATTATCAGTAACCCTCAAGGCAACTGGACACACCAGCGATGTGCTTTTCCCATGGCTCCCATGCCTTCGCTGGGCTGGCCAGTCAGATGTCCCTTTCGAAGCCACCGAGGACTTGGCGTGGAGCTTGTTCACAAGAGTTGAGAAAGGAAGTGTGGTCAGTGAAACGGTGGGGATATCCCATGGTGCCAAAGGCAAGCCAGAACAGCGGCTTCCCTCTTGAAGAGCCTGGTCCCAGGTCAAGCCCAGGAAGGCCCGGCTGCTTCCCATCACCAAAGGGCAAGGGCAGGCTACCAAGCAGTGAAGGTGATGCTTCCAAAGCTAATACCTCTTGGTTTAGAAAGTAGAATTACTCCTATTATAATGACACCGGCAATAATTTTCTGCAGGGCTCAGAGCACGGTGAAATCCGGCCGGATCTCTCCAGCTCGCGTGAACTAGTAACACCAGGGGCGGAAGGCTCCACCCACCCGCCAGGACGTCATTATGTTCCATTTTTGACCCTCTGCGCATGTGCAGAAGTAGTGCTCCCATGTGCTCCCATTCCCGAACCAGTAGCAAAGGTAAGTGGATTTCACCGCTGGCTCAGAGCATGTTTGTGTATATCATAATTTATATTTCAAAAGTCACCTAACCTCTAGACGTCTCTGGTTGACAAATAAACTTAAAGCCAGAGAAATAGAAGACAAGAAGACAAAAAAAGAAGACGGTCATCTTAGCGGAGCAGACAAAAAGGAACCCCCCTGCGCCCCCCCCCCCGGAACTCCATGTACCAAGCCTGCCTGGAGTCTGGAGACTGAGCCAGGACCTCAAGACTCAACAAAAGGAAAACGGGGTTGGCTGAAATACCAGGCTGCTTCTATGACTCAGGTGGAGATCAGGCTTCCTGGGTCCCATCAGGGGATGCTCATTGGGTGAGATCCAGGTCGTGCTGACTGTAGGATCAGAGCAGAAACAACAGGAGCCCCTCAAATAATCGGCCCTCTGGCATTAAGAGCTCTGTAGGTGATAATCCGCCACAAATTTCACCCAGGAGCTTATTGTGCAGTTTGCAAAGCTGAGACATTACATCAGCAGCCCATAGCAGGTGTCCTTAAATGCCATCATCACTTTCTGGGCCAGCGAAGGCTTCAAAACAGTCTTTAAGGGCAGCCACACCTGCAGCGCATTGCAGTAGTCCATACATGAAATAGCCATGGCATGAGTGATGAGTGAGATTCCAGCCCTCCCCTCCCCCCACCCCCAGTTCAGGAATACTCTAGATGTAATTAGGACTCCAGATTAACCTGTGTCGAGGCCTTTGTGGCTACAGCACCCCCCTGCTCTCCCCATTCGGAAGCAGAACTGGAAAGTTCCATCCAGACCCCATGACCTCCAGGCATCCCTGACCACCTCTGTTCTGGTCAGAGAGTCGAGATACACAGTTGAGCATCATCAGCCCATCAGTGATGATAGCTGACCCCATGCCAGCCCATGACCTCATCCCACAGTGCAGACAGTCAGCGGGAGGGGTGGGAGGCTGAAGTGAAAAAAAGAGAGCCTTCTTGGCCCTAATTCAGATGCCCCAGGAAAGCGGCCATCTTCGACTCAGGTCCAGCTGCGGCTGAAGGGCCAGTGCTGGCCTTGAGGGAACCAGGCAAAGAGAGGTTCAGGCCCAAAGGGAAAGCTCAGCTAGGAGACAAGCGGGCCTCGTGGGGAATAAAGGAGATGGCCAGTCTGAGCTTCAGTCTGAGCTTGGAGGCTGCCCACAGGGCTCTGCTTCTTCCAGCGGTCATTGCTGAAGGCTATATCTGTACTCTACCTCCTGACCTTGCCTGCGTATTTGATAACAGAGTTATTCCCCTAAATTCCGGCAGGCGCTCGGCTTCTGGACTGTTTCTGGAATTCTTTCGGGTTGTTTGTCTTTCTCTTTATGGAACACTTACAACAAACCCTGGTTTGTTTTAAGAGGAGGACCCTGGTTTCACCGTGGACAACGTGCAAAATATTGAATTCCTTGAGACTTTTATTCAGCTAGTTGGTACGACAAGTGGAGAGAAAGATTAAGATTTAGACAAGGATTTTAGCCAGATGGAAAAAAATTAGAGTGACTTTCACAATACATTATATTTCTCTGTTTTTGTTGTGACCCACCAGCGGCCTGCATGGATCGTGGCTGATCCCGACGACAAGGAAGCTGGTGTGGGGTCGCGCCACCACCCTGCACAGCCAGCGCTCGCATTGGACAGCGAGGAGGCTGAAGAGGATGTGGTGCCAGAGGCAGAGACTCAGCCTGGGCCTTCAGAACCTCCAGAGGCTCCTTCAAGTGGAGAGAGCGAAGTGGAGGAGCCTCTCCTCAATGCTTGAGCATGTAGGGCTGCCAAAAGGCAGGAGTGGATACTCAGGAGGAGGAGGTCTCCTCGAGGGTAAGGTTTGAGGATAATTGGCCACTCCCTTAGCCTATTAAAGTCGCACACAGTTAGTAATTTCTTGCTGGAAACAACATGTAATTATTACAGAGCATTTTGGAGAGTGAGTGTCTTATCATATCTTGTTTCCTGGGCTGGTTGCCAACCTTTGCCGGACTTTGTTTATTCTTGGTACGTTATAACTTTGATAAGGATCATTGGTGTGTGTCACAATCCTTGGGAATCCGGAGCTGGGGCAGAACAGTTTTAGGAGTTTTGGATATTGCCTTTGAATATTGTGTTAAATAAAGGAGCCTTGGTGGCACAGCAGACTAAAGTGCTGTTAAAGTAGCACAATTACTGCGAGTTCAATTCTCACCAGGCTCAAGGTTGACTCAGCCTTCCATCCTTCCGAGGTAGGTAAAATGAGGACCTGGACCTGGGGCAATAAGCTGACTTTGTATAAAAAAGAACACCGCTTTGGGGGGGGGGGCAAAAGCCCTACTAAGCAGGTATATACAAAAGTATGAAGGCTATTGCTTAACGCATTGTAAGCCGCCCTGAGTCTCCGGAGAAGGGCGGCATATAAATCGAACCAATAAATAAATAAATAAGTAAATAAATAAATAAATAACTCTAGCATTTTGAAATGTGTAATCATACAGATGTGGTCGTCCCCCCCCCCCCGTATAAATTCTTTAAATGGGACACAATGCATCACAATTCACAGGTGCAGGTTGGCCTAAAGGAGCAGAAACCCAGGTCAAAATGTGGCCCTTTACATCCTTGTGACAAAATCAAAGCCAAACTGAAACCAGAGCCAAACCGTGTTATCGATGGTTTAAGAAAATGACATCCATTAGATCTCAGTAAATCTTGCGTTATTTCTTACCATCCAAAGTCAAAACTCTTGTCTTGTAATTTTTCTCAGTGGAAATTAATCTCTCATAATGGGCAAACATTGAAGAAATGTGTGTATGTCCCTAGGTGCCTTTGAGCCAGCGTCCCTGCAGCTTTCTTGGCAAGGGTTTCCAGAATGGGTTTGCCATTGCCTGCTTCCTAGGACTGAGAGAGGTGACTGGCCCAAGCTCACCCAGCTGGCTTTGATGCCTAAAGTGGGACTAGAACTCCCCGTGTTGTGTTTTCTGGCCTGACGCCTTAACCACTATTCCAAAATGGCTCTCTTGTTGAACATTGAAGACGCTTTTCTAGAAAATATAGGTAGCGCCTTTTAACACAAAAGATTGTGTGTTCCAATCTGGTATGCATGTGTACTACACAATAGAAATAACACACAGGGGATTTAAAATTACAAAAGAAATAAAAAAAACTTCACTTTGGAAACCATCTTACACCATGTGATAAAAATATTTTAAATTAGGTAAATGACACTTTTATTCTAAGCTTCTTTCTCCATGGAAAATCCCATTGAAAGCCACCCGCAGAGAGATGCAGCAGCCAGGCAGGCTCCAGAGATGACTGTAGCCTTTTTCCTCCAGCCTGAAACTGCAGCCAGGGAGGCGGAGGCTATAATTGGAGCCAAACACGTTGGCTATTTCCCCAGGGTCCACTTGACAAGCAACCACTGCGCAGATTGTTGTCATGATGGACGTCCCCATCTGTGTTCTGGTCAGAGGCAGGCAGCCATGACTGACAACTTTGCAAGAATGTCCACTCTAATGGCAGAGACAAACTACGGGCCATTTCCTCCTCCAGCCATCCTACTCTGGAGTGTAGAATTGTAAATCTGGCAGGGACCATTCAAGCCAGATCTGTTCCTTTAAAAGCATTACTTTTAGAATTTTAGCATTGTTTTGGTTTTTTACTTTTTTTGCCATTACCCTTTTAAGCATTACTTTTAGATCCCCCAAGGGGAGGCTCTGTCCTGTAAGATTTCCTTATTAAATGAATGGGGTCTTTTGGCTCCCATCTGCACGTCAGCAAAGGTATGTTGGGTAGAGAGAAGCAGAAAGCAGCTATCATTTCCAGGGATCTGGACACTGGACCCCAATATTTTGTTTAAAATAAAACCAGCTGCATCACACTTTAGCTCATGTTTAACTTGTGGTCCACAAGGATACTGAGATCTTTGGATCCTATAATTGCACATTGTATATAAATAATAATTCCTTTTGTGTGTCCCGAATTCTCCCAGCATTCCACATATCTTTTTCCTAATGTGCATTATTTAAAGCTACTTGGCCGTCTCCATAAAGCCACCGTGAGTTAAGCTGAGCTGGAGAGAGACTTTGTTAATAAGGAGTAATAACCATTTTTGTAAAATAATCTCTCTTTTTATTTTGGAAAAGGAAAAGTCCTCAGAAATAATTTGTTTCTGGGACCATCAGCAGTTTCAACTTTTCTTCTAAACCTTAGGCTGGTAGAGGAAGCATCTGCAAAGCCTCAGTTCTCACGAACCGTTGAGCAGTCGGTCTGTTCCAGCAGCCGGATTCGTTGGGCTCTCCTGCTCCTTGGCACCTGCTCCTGCTCCTTGGGGAACTTGGCAGCCACCTCCGGAGGCTCCCCCCCTCCGGTCAGCAGGGCCCCCTTGCTTTATGGTGCCTGTCTCCAGCTAACCCACAGGAGGGAAACCATTTGACTTCAGGAGATCCCTAGCAGGGATAACAGGATAAGTTTGCTTCACTTAATTGTCTGTTTTTGTCTGTTAATTAACACTTAATTAACTGTTTTTAACTTCAACTCCAGATTAAAAAATTATTCCAATGCCTGGGCAAAGGGGAGCAGGACTTGTTCAAACAGCCAAGAATTCATCAGCCTCCATCCATCGGCTTGATCGTGGGAACTCTCTTCTCTAAGCCTCCTTGAGGGTTCCTGCGGTCATGTGAACAGAGTCAGCGATCTGAGTCTTTCCCTCCGTGGTCACCCATGACGGAGGATGGGGTAGCCCAGTCTGGTCCAGGAGAGGCCCGAGCAAAACCGTCACTGGCCACCCAGCTTCTTACACTTTTTAAAATAAAATTACTTGGACTTCAGTGAGTCCTGCAATCTTTACCCTACAGGTTCGATGCCTGGGATTTTTTTTCTCTGTTTAGCTCGGGGTATGTGATCTTCATACTATGATGGAAACCTCAGTAAAGTATGCAGATTTTGTGGCTCTCCAAATAATGAAAGTCCCCCGGATGAAACTTTTCTGGACTTTGGAATAGACATCTGTGTGACTTTTGCTCCCATGCAGTTTGTAAAACTTATTTATTTATTTATTGGTTCGATTTATATGCCGCCCTTCTCCAGAGACTCAGGGCGGCTTACAATGCATTAAGCAATAGCCTTCATACTTTTGTATATACCTGCTTAGTAGGGCTTTTGCTCCCCCATAAGCGGTGTTCTTTTTTATATACAAAATCAGCTTATTTCCCCCACAATCCGGGTCCTCATTTTACCTACCTCGGAAGGATGGAAGGCTGAGTCAACCTTGAGCCTGGTAGGATTTGAACTCGCAGTAATTGCAGGCAGCTGGCAGCTAAGTGCTACTTTAACAGCACTTTAGTCCGCTGCACCACCAAGGCTCAAAACTGATGTTTTTGAGGCTGCAATCTTACCCAGGTTTATTCAAGAGTAAGTCACGTTGTTCCAGTTCCCCCATCACGAGCAAATCTATGAAAAGTAAAAATATTAGCTGTCTACATTCATCAGCAGAAAGTTTTCCTAGAGAGTTTTGAAACTAGAATGACAGGAGTAAACCACGAGATTCAATATATTACAACATAAGGTATTTTAAGATTTAGTGGCGATCCAAAACAGTTATTTTAAAAGATTCCAGATTTCCCTTAAAGATTGAAAGCCAATGGCATTTTTACTGCTAGCCAGTTATGCGTTTTTCTAAAAGACAGCTTTATTTTTATTCCTGCCAGTCAGCTGTCCATATGCTACAAATATTAGCTTCCTATATGAGTACTGTTTAATTAATAAAGAATCATATGTACTATTATTTTGGAAGAGATGGCATGAATGTTTTAAAACTTTTCTGTGTTTTGCAAGAGTTCTGTCACAGAAGCTATGCTAGAATGCTAAAAAAAAAAAAATGATTTTAATGCATATTTGTGAAACAATGTAGGGAAAAGCAAGTTCTTCCTTTCTTATTCCCTTGTAGGAAGAGAATGCTAAATAAGAGAATTCCAGCTGTGCAACAGGAATGTTACAATGGGTTATGCAAGTCATTAATATTGCAATGAAAACTAATTAAACCTAGAGCTATGAAGAAGAACTCAACAGAGATTTGACTATTGGAAACGCAGGATTAGAGGGCCTTTATAAAACTTTATTTTAGCCCTTGGAGTAGAATTGCAAACAGAATAACATAACCAACTTGATTTAAAAGAAATTAAGTGCAGGCCATTCCTGGGCCTTTGCTCTTCTCATGTGGATGACTTGCTCAGCTTCCAGCCGCCCTGCCGCCCGTTGTGTTGAGTTTCTGGGTACACACAACGGGACACTCGATCTCTGAGGACAGAGATCTTTGCTCCACCAACAGACCCAGGTGAGCATTCAGAGGGCTGTCTCCGCCCCCGCCCCCCCATCTAGAAAATCTGCCCTGAGAAGTCCACCCCTGAAGAGGGTGGAGCAGCCCCAGCGGCAGAGGCGAGGCTGCTCAGCCCAGCGGCATCTTTGCCCCCCCCCCCAAGAAGGATGGCCCCAGAGGTGGCCCTGTAGAAGAAAGAAGAGGCTCAAATAGGCCTTTCAGGCCACCTTCCCTCAGAGGGTCCCGCCCAGGCTGCACCTGTTGAGGAAACACTGCCCTTCAGCTTTGGGAGGTCAGAAGGAGCAGCAGCAGCAGCAGCTGCCCCCGTTTGCACAGTCACCCTCCTGCCACCCTCCGCTTGGCCTTGGGCGGATCAGGTGGGCCTCCGGATTCTGGGTGGGCGTGGCGGCTTCAGCTATTTGGAGGAAGCGTCATGGCCAGCTGCAGAGCGAGTGGGCGGGGGCCCGGCCTTTGCCCCTGCACCTGTCAGCGCCTCCTCCTCCTCCTCCTGCTGATCGGCCCAGATCCCAACAAGGCGGCACCTTCTGATTTACTCCTAGACCTTTATTTACACATTTGTCCCACAAAGCTGCCCACATTTATTTTAAAAAAATTGTCAATGATGTAGATCCAGATTGACTTCTAAATAGACAGGACTCCAATGCCCACTCACATCTGCCTCCAATGATGCCATTATGAACCGCTTCACCCTAAGGGGGCTTCAAAAGACATTTTTATTATATGGACAAACTCTAAGTTTGGATTCTTCAAAATGGCAGTTACTGTTGTCTCTCATCGCAACCTCCGTATCACACTATCCATGACCCCAATTAGGAGCCGTTTGGCACTTGGGGGTTTCAAAGGTTTTATGGATATGCCTCAAGTAATTTCTAACCTTCCAAAAAGGGAAGGTGCAGCACCAATGACTTGATGGGTTGAGGAACTTGTGCCATTTTTGAACCGGCAAGGGAAGAGCCTGTGAGAAGAGAGATGAGCAAACCATCTGGCTGGAGAGGCGGAAACCGGGCAGAGGGAAGAGGCAAAGCAGAAAGAGGGTTGGTACAGCTCTTGGAAGGGCAAACAGGCACCGAGAGCGACTCTTCCCAGTTGCCTCAGTCCTGCCCACCCCCCAGGAATGACAACCCTGCTCCCCAAGACTTCTAGGCCACTTCCCAGACCTTAAAGTGTGTATCAGTGCAAAAAAAGGGGCACAAGGAATAGAACAATTAAAATATTGGATGGTCTCTAAGCTCATGTTTGCTTCCCTTCCCCTTTAGCAACAGATGTGTCATATTTCCAAAACAACACCTTTTCTCCTCGTGTATTGTATGGCTCCTGAAAGGAAAGGCATTTAAAATCTTTCCCATGAGACTCAGGGGAAAATGCCCCTTGGTGTTCCCAGTCCTGCATGTCAGAACAATACACGGACACGCCTGATCCAAGGACAGTTACTTGGAATTTACCACACTGCTGAGAGTTTGGAAGACTTGAAGTGAGACAAAAGACAATCCAGTTCCCACCATCTTCATTCTGAGAGACAGAGGGTGTGGGGGAGGGGGGGAACTTTCCCGGCCAAGGAGAGGCGGTTGCTCTTCTCACTGGCCAGGGAAGCTCTCGGGTTACAGTCTGCAGAGCCAGCACCCCAACTGTCTTCTGGGGACTGTCCTTGGACAGAGGAAACCTGATCTAAATCTAGACAGCTGTAACCACACAGATCCCAGCTGACAAGCAGTAGACTAGAAGGGGAGGGGAACCCACCACCCAATGATCTCTGCTGGCTCTTGGGTTTTTTTCAACTATATCACAACATTCTTCCATTTCTAACCCTGCTTCTGTTTTGTGGCATTCCCAAGCTTTCCTATTGGATTAGTTTGAAGGCCCTTTGGGTAAGAGCCCCACATCATGTTTTTGACTAATTGATTGGCTCATTGTTGGACAAAAGGCTGCCTTGTGTAACCTGAGTTATGGTTATTTATAAACAAACATCATTGACTAAAATGCCGACTCTGTGATTCTAGGATTGCAGTCCCTAACAAGAGCCTCCAGAGGATTCTTCCTGCCTCCTGGGCATCCCGTTTAAGGTGTGAAAAGCAATTTGCATCTTTCACCTCCAGCAAGCCCACCAGATCCAAATGTAGGCGGGACTTCCCCAGATGGAACTTGACACATGACCTAAGTGGAAGGTGCCCCCCATTTCCTGACCCAAAGCCTATTAAGCCCTGGTTCGATTAGAGCCCAGGCATACGTGTGGGCACCCGGGTACAGTGGAAGTGACCAAGAGGCTGCAATCGTGCATGTGCTTTCCTTGTACTTCCTGTAGTAGCTGTTGAAATTATGGGGAAAAAAAATCAGGGAATTTTAAATAATACTATGCAGAGAAAAGTATTTTATTGGGTATTGGGTTTCCTGGTCTCATCTACCCAGGTGGGGCAGGCAAAGGCTTCAGGTGTGAAGACTTGGCAGAGAGGGATGCCCACTGTGCCAATGGGAGATCATGTTTTTTCTGCTGTGAGTGACTGTAGCTGGGACACTACACCCTTTTCTGCCTACCCCATTCCTGACCCACACCCACCCCAATAAGTGGCAATTAAGCTGAGGAAAGAGCTTACACCAATGCATAGATCGCTGTTGTAACTAAGTCTTCCCTGTTCAGGAATGGTCCCAGTTGGTCAAACATTGCCCAGAGCACAGCCGGTCACTACGGATGCACCTCTATGGGGTGATCACCTCAGCGTGAACCCAGGAGCTCTCCACGTCACGTACATGGATAACATTAGACAAATAAATAGAGGCATCCAATCTTGGCCACAAGGAGAAAGTTCATAAACCAAAACATGAGATCCGAGTTGTGTATTTAGATGCAGGTCTCTGTCTCTTCGCTCATTTTCCTCTTACAATACAATTTTGTGGAACAACTTGGAGTTATGAGGCTTAGTGCTAAAACTGGTCTCGATATTAACGGAAGCTTTGCCCTGGCTGGAAGATGCCTTTCCATCTGCTTTTGCCTTCTCTCTCTCTCCCAATTAGGCTCTTTGTGTGGTAAGGAAACCAAGGCCAAAAGCAAAGGATCCCTTCCGTCTGTGGAAAGATTCTAGGGTTGCTCTGCTCCCTGAACCTTTGTGCAGCCCAACTCCCCAGCCAGCAGCAGGATATATATTTGCAATTAATTCTAGTTTTACCTTCACTCTGTAAATTCGAGCGAATGGCACTGGATTTATTTGTGGTCAGAACAGCCAGCCCCTCTCTGGGGACCTTCTCTTGGTGAAAGAGGCCAGCAGTAATTTTCAGCCATGAGTAATTGTGCATAATATAGTCCTAAATGATTTTTCTACTGTAATTTCATTAGAGTTTAGAAATTTAATTAGATTTTGAATCGCTCTGAAATAAAGTAGCGAAGTACCCAGAGACTAAGAGCAGTGGTTATATTGTCTTTTGAGGCCAGAATTCTTGCTCTCAAATTGGCATGTGTTCATTAGGAGGAACTTTGTAGAACTTTGTGATATATTGTTGTCTTCCAGAATGGACTCCGAATAGGCCTTCGGAGAGCATTAGAGAAACACACAATTATTATGCACTCTCTTCTTGATGTTTAAGATCATCCTCTTACATGCACTTAATAAAAATATGCTTCCAAAGTTGAGAGAGAAACTGTGGAGACAGAAAAGCTGCTCTTTAAGTGCCCCTACGCTCTTCCGCCTTTATTAGTCACCCCAGTATTTGCACATGATGTTCCAAGGAGGAATTCTTTGCTTCGCTTTAATGATGAGGTAGGTTTATAGTTCCTTTTATTACTGCAACGTACGAAGTTTCATGGCAGCTGAAATTAGAGGCTTTGGAAACTTCCCGGTGTCCCTTTTGCCCAAGACAGGGGAAATATTTCTCTTCCCAACTGTAGCCAACAAGTTAAAAGTGTTCGTGCAATCAGGTAAATGAAGGCTCAGTTCGGGGGCGGGGAGGGGGAGCTGGCAAGAGGGCTGGCAACGGGAAGGTCCTCTGCGTATTGAGCTTGCCGTGGGACACCCTCTCTTCCTTTGAAATAGGCGTCTATAACTATTGACTGTTGATAAGAGTCCTGGTGGTGCAGTGGATAGAATGCAGCATTGCAGGCTAACTGCCCACTGCCAGAAGTTTGATCCTGACTGGCTCAAGGCCTTCCATCCTTCTGGAGGTCAGTAAAATGAGAAGCCAGATTGCTGGGGGCAAGAGGCTGACTCTGTAAGCCCCTTAGAGTGGGCTGCAAAGCTCTGTGGAGCGGTATATTCAGAATTTGTTTTCCATAAAACCCGGGTTTGTTTCCACAGTAGGGAGGCAAGGGATATTATTTCTTTGCTAATGTCCACCCAAGGTTTGAAGGAAGCGTGGTGGCAACATCACAGGAAGAGCAGTCCTGAGATCTCATTATTTTGTGACCTTTTTTGTCAACATGTTGAATCTGTGCAAATTGGCAACAATTCAGTCCTGCCATGTGGTGAGGAGGAATCTCTGGAATCCATAGCGATGGGTCAAGAGCCAGAGTTGTACCTTTAGTTACTTGCCCATAATCCACACATGCCCACATTCCCACCTTATGTTGGACCACACTTGAAGAACACTGAGGATCTGGAAAGGGTGCAGAGAAGAAGAACCAGAAGGGGCTTGGAGGCTGACTCCTATGAAGAGCAGTTAAAGGGACCGGGTCTGTTTAGCCTGAAGAAGAGAAGGCTACGGGGACACACAATAGCAATCTTCCAAGACATGAAGGACCGCCATAGATCAATGCACATTCTGAAGCCCAACAGTTCATGAAAGAATGAAATGGTGGTTATGTTGTCTTGTCAATGCATCCTGTGTCCTTTTTGCCCTTAGTTTGATTACAGTCTGCATAAATGATAGACATACATGCCTCCTATTGTATATCCTTGGAACGCTAAACACAACGCTCAAGATGGGCATATAAGAAGTAGAGACTGGACACAAAGTTTAAGAGAACCGAAACACTCCCGGTGAGTGAGGATGATCAGAAAAGAAAACATGGAAAGTCAGGGGCAAGGGAGGAGAACCAGGCCACCCTGGGCTGAAAGGGCAGCTTGGCTAAAGGTCACCCAAGGGTAGGCGGACTCTGCCTAACGTGACCTTTCAGGCCGACATTTAGGCCAGGGACGCCTAGATACAATTCTTGCAGATGAGCTGAAATTTGGTTAGGATGGTATTTTTAACAAGTCTTTAATTTTGCAATCCTACAAAGTCCTTGTGATTAAAGCTATAGCTCAGGCATAATTGCTACCTTATTTGGGTAACAGTAAGCAAGAACGGAAAATGCGCTTGCAATTCTGATGATGTCGTGCTTTGGACTCTGTGGCAAAAGGGGCTGTGGAGCACCCAGGGCACCTTTGATCTGGGGAGCACGGAAACAGGAGCTCCAACCTTGGCTTAATCATGCCAGAATGAGGTGTTCCCCCCCCCCCCCAAAAATACCATGCAGCGACTCCTGCTTCCCACCTATAGTTCTTGCCAGCTTAATCTACTTGGCCACTTTGGGGTTCACCTGGAGAGAATTTACAAATGCTCATCTTTACTCAAACAGCTTTTGCTCCTGCAGGCCAAATCAATTTGCTCATCCAGGCCAAGAAACTTGCTAAACAGGCTTTAAACAGCAGGATTAGATGATTCACTGTTTGCCCAGAACCTGCCACAAGGCAGGCCAGTGATGGGAACTGAGGCCTTGTGTACCCCCACATGAAGTGCAGCAGACCGACTGCCCAGCACTCTTGGAGCTGGCAAAATTAGGAAGACATTTTGGTGTGGAGCACAGAAACGAGAGATGGAGGTTGCTTTTGTGATAGACCAGAAGTAGGTTTTGGACCAGTTTGGGAGCGTCTCTCCTCATGCCAGCTCAAGCAGGAAGCGTGGAAGGGCCTTGGATCACCAATGAAGCAATCTGTGCTTCCACAACAAGGCAATAGTGCTCCTTAATCAATCAATCAATCAATCATCCACTTTATAAATTTGATTAATAATAATAATAATAATAATAATAATAATAATAATAATAATAATAATATTTTGTAGAACATTTTGACTCTACAAAAAACCACCTTACTCGGAACAGCTTACATCCTCCGATGATACCTTAACAGTTCCTAGGTCCTTGGTTAGGACTCGAGCTGCTGAGCTATTAACCAGCCTCAAAGGCTGTGAATCTCACTAAAGATTAACCAATAATAAATTGAGACCAAGAAAATAGTTGAGCCAATCTATGGTCATCCTATCTTGCATACATTGGGAGGGACAGTCAATTATAAAGATCCTCCTGCCTGCCCGGAGACCTCTTTCCTCATGGCGGCCCAAATTAAACGGCACGTGCCCTCATCCTGACCCTGACCCAGCCGGAAAAAAGGTCTGTGCCCTCTTTGGCAGGCCACTTCAGCAGAGTCCGACCAGCACCGTCCGACACATCCATTTCTAGAAACAAGCGACCTGCAGCCGCTCTTCCCTGCCCTCCCTCCCTCTGAGGACGGGATGACCTTGGCAAAGAGTGGCCGGTCCTGCTGCTTTTCTCCCTTCAGCCATGGCCTCAGAGGAACAAATGAGCAACAGGCACCCTGCGGGCTGTGACACAGGTGACTCTCCTGCACACACTTGAGCCACAAAAATCGGGGGGAGGGGGGGGCTGAAGGCATCCTTCAGGTGTCACTATCTTCCTAAGTCAAAAGTGATGGACCATCTGGGGAACAATTAGAGGGCCCTTCACCAGGTGAAGAAGAGCTTTGTGCAAAGGAGCCCCGGCCGGCCGGCATCAGCAGCAGGGTGACTGATCAAAATAGCCGTCTTTATATTTTACAGGGAGCCGGTTTTACGACAATTCCCTTAGAACCGAAGCAAATGCTTTGGCGAAAGGAACGTTCTGAGGAGACACACGATGCGGGGGACCCATTGAGATGCTTCTTGTCTGCATCACATTTTGGCACTTCCCTCCTCTGAAAAGCAAAGTGCTGTGTTAGTCTGAGTTGCAGAGATACCCAGTTCAATTATACGGGAGCTTATTAGTATCGTAGGCTAACTAACGTATTAAATTACTAAAGTTATGCTAGTAAGTAATTCTGAGTGCTCATAGTGAAGGCTAAACTCTGCCTATTAATAGATTTCTTTCTACGCCTGCATTTCATTAAGATTTCCATTTTGGAAGTTGAGGGAAGAAGTAGGCACACACACACACACACACACACACACACATATTTATGTAAGTTTTAATATATATATATTAAAAGACCCCCAGCCACTTCTGCATCTAAGTGCTCCTTCCTTCCCACAAAGGAAAAACAAAGCAGAAGCAGCTACTCCTGCGGGATCCCGTCACTTCTGTCAGGAGGAGGAAAGTCCTGCTAAGAAGGACAGGGAGGCACTATGGCAACATGCGGAGAAAAAGAGGGAGCTTACGTTGCAGCCCTGCAATGCTGCTGAAGCCTCTCTCTCTCTCATACACACCCACCCACCCACCCACCCACCCACACCCACACACCCTCTTTTGGATGATGCTGGGCAGAAATATGGGTAAACCTGCCTGTCCCAGGATAACGTTGCAGGATCCACTCTGGGTGGGTCACCGGGATCGGAGGTTTAGTCTTCTGAGCTTTCGGACTCGTGCTGGAGCCCATCCTCAGGGAAGTTCTCTCTAGCAGAGGGTGAGCTTTCGGTAAATATGGGTACACAGAGAAACGAATGATAATAGAGATCAAGCTAGGCAGCGATTTTGAGGTTCTAGTTGGAAGAGGACAGACAGGACTTCTTTGCTGACCTTTCAAGAGATCTGAGTGGAGATGTTCTATTTGATACATGGCCAAAAAGGATTTCAAAATTCTATTTTGAACATTTTAAACAGGAACATCATGCATTAGGGGAAGCGCGCAAAGAATTTCTGGACGGGAGGTTGAACAACTAGCCTCGTGGTGTGACCGGAACGATCTGGAACGGAACACATTCAAAACCGTAGAAATGGTGGTAGACTTTAGGAGAAACCCTTCCATACTTCCATCTCTCACAATACTAGATAACACAGTATCAACAGTAGAGACCTTCAAATTTTTAGGTTCTACCATATCGCAAGATCTAAAATGGACAGCTAACATCAAAAACGTCATCAAAAAGCACAACAAACAATGTTTTTTCTGTGCCAACTCAGAAAGCTCAAACTGCCCAAGGAGCTGCTGATCCAGTTCTACAGAGGAATTATTGAGTCTGTCATCTGCACCTCTATAACTGTCTGATTTGGCTCTGCAACCCAAAAAGACAGATACAGACTTCAGAGGATAATTAGAACTGCAGAAAAAACAGTTGCTACCAACCTGCCTTCCATTGAAGACCTGTATACTGCACGAATCAAAAAGAGGACTGTGAAAATATCTACAGACCCCTCGCATCCTGGACATGAACTGTTTCAACTCCTACCTTCAAAAGACGCTATAGAGCACTGCACACCAGAACAACGAGACACAAGAACATTTTTTACCCGAACGCCATCACTCTGCTAAACAAAAAATTCCCTCAACACTGCCAAACTATTTACTAAGTCTGCACTACTATTAATCTGCTCATCATTCCCATCACCCATCTCCTTCCACTTATGGCTGTATGACTGTAATTTTGTTGTTTGTATCCTTACAATTTATATTGATATTGTTTCCGGATTGCTTATTTGTACCCTATGATTATCATTAAGTGTTGTACCTTATGATTCTTGATGAACGTATCTTTCCTTTTATGTACACTGAGAGCGTATGCCCCAAGACAAATTCCTTGTGTGTCCAATCACACTTGGCCAATAAAGAATTCTAATTCTAATCTGTGACTTGCAGTCTCCACTTGCCTGTTGGTGCTATTGGCACCCACCACAACACCCCCAATCCCACCTCCCAGGTATCAATCAGGCTTTAGTTGATTTGAGAACCACGTACACCCTTTAAGGATGCTGTGCTTGAGTTCTCTTGGGCAAAAACTTTCTAAAACAGTCTTAAAGAATGAAGCTTATTTTAACAAGGTTGCCTTAATATGGTCTCTGAGAACCCCAGGGATCAGAAACACTGAAGAAAAAGATAAATTTGGTCAACTGTTAAAAAAATAAAGGCACCAGACTTTGGCCTTGGTGAAGACTACATTGATGATCTCTAAACAAAAGGACAGAATTTTAACTCCTGCTTCTTGGGCGCGAATGCCTTGAAGACCGAAAGACTTAAGAGCTGAACTCCTTCGAGGATATCAAGTCTTGCAAAAGTACAAACTTGTAGAGAAGCTGGGCGATGACCTTGGCCAGGAAAACCTTGCAAGCTGCAGGGATAAAGCGGACTCCTTTCCAATGGAAAAATCTCAGAATAGCTGTGGAGTTACACCGAGCAACACTTGCCAGTTATAGAAACCTTCCCCAAAATCTGGAACAGCCCTCCAAGGTATTTATAAGCACACGCTTGTTCCACAGCATTCCCATTAATTTGCCAATTATGAAAGTTAGGATGCTTTTAGGCAAATACTAGAACTTTAGGTTTTCTAACATTTTATTCCTAGTTTTTCCTTTGAACAGAAGGCGGCCAAAGCTCTCAGGGCCCTTCTCCATCCCACCTGAGAGAGACAGCCATGAAATTGCGTGGTATGAAATTCAGATGAAATGTATTCCTGGAACTCCTTGGCCTGTAGCGTGTGTGACATCACGAGGTCAGCCCGAGGGGGCCTGGATCGATGGGCTGATAGGTGGAAATTAAAAAGAAGAGGTGCCACAATACACCCTTGGCTCCCCCACCTCTGAATAGTGACTGCTCCAGAGAGCTGCCCACAGGGGGTATCCAACTCTCATGGTGGAACTGGGGCTGTGGGGTGGGGGTGGACAGGGCAGCCCCTGTGGAGTTCACAATCTCCAGTCCTGGGCCTCTCCAGGGTTTGACTGGTGAAATGAGGCCCTTAACCTCTGATGTGGACATGGGAGCCAGTCAGGGGAAATGTCTCCACTTCTCTTCTATGAAAATACTCTGGACACGCCTCCCCCAGGACTTCGCAGGGCATTTGGTTTGGTAGGCTGAATCCAAACCTCTACCTTAAGGAAGCCTTTCAGCCGTAAGATCTCCGGGAGACCCACTGTGGTGTGGCAATGATAGCTTGATAAGAGCTTAAGAATACAAAACAATTTCCCTTTCAAACAGGGAAAGCCCACTTTAAATCCTAGAGGCTCAGCAGCAAAAGCGGAAACTTCTGCAGGAAAGGAATCCCACTCATAAGACAAGGTCTCCATTAATGCTTCAAAACCAAATCATCCAGGAATTGATCAAACAAGTCACAAAAAGTTCAAATAGATTAATTTAGCCACCGGGTTGTCTAATCTTCCCGTCTCTTTGCCGGCTCCCTTGCGAAACTGACAAACTATCTACAGACCAGCAGCAGGAAACTCCTGACGACAATAGGATTTGGTTGGCATCTTGTGCTAAATACAACAAATGTGATCTTGTATCAAAAAGGGCAAATGTAACCAACCAAAGGTAAAGACTACCCTTGTGAAAGAAATCACGTAGGTCAACCACTTATAAATGACAAAGAAACATTTTGTGCAAAGGTTTTGATTTGGACCCGTGTCCCAAGCTGGGGCTCCCTGTTTCTGCAGAGAGAAGCAGCTGAAAGTCCTCTTTCTGGTTTGGCCCAGGGGCCCCCGGGGCCACGAAAGCAGAGCCCGGCTGAGGCCAACAGTGAGGCTGACGAGCCAGAAAGCAGCAGACCATCGGCATGACTTTGGGCCAGTCCCATCCTTTCAGCCCCAGGAAGGAGGTAACGGCCAATCATTTGGGAAAAACCTTACCAAGAAAACGGCAGGGGCCAGTTCAGGCAGTCAGCAGGCGCCAAAAACTGATTTGATGGCCAAATAAATAAAGAACCAAGGAAGCACCTTAGCAGTTGCAGTTCAACTGCCCTGTCCTTTTCTTTTGATTTTAGAAGGGCTTTCTGGCTCCACTTTTGTTGCAACAGCAATTTCAATACACCGGAGATCAGTTAACCGGGGGAGGGGAGGATCTTTTTGTACTATAATAAAATCTGTGACAAACCAAGGTGAGGCTCTAAAACAGCAGAGACCATAAGGGTCTTCCAAGAGGAGTGTTGGAAGAAACATCCTTCTGGGTTCTGCTCCAAGTGGGGAAACAGACACTGGAAACATGGAGACTGCTTGGAAAGATGGTTTAATGGTGGACAGGATCACATGGCTTGAGTTCCTGAACAGAAAAGGGGCTGATACAGTAAATCTTTTGGGTTTTTATGCTCTCTCTGGCTCTGCATTTCTTGGGGCCCCGAAAGAGTATCCTGATTGGTTGTCAGACTCCCAGGGGGTGGGGCCTTGCTGGCTGATGGTCACATGTGGTGAGTTTCTGCTGCTATTGTGTAGAGGGCTAATCCTATCTTTGGCAATTCCTACTATGGCTCTGCCTGAAGGAGGCAGATCTTTGTTATGTAGAATAGACTGGCCCAGGCCTTAATGGCCCATTGACAAAGGGTGGGGGGCAGGAAGGTGGGAGCTGCTTTGTCTGTAAAATATGCTTCTCATATTTCTCATCCAGGGAAATATAATATTCTGCCTTTTTCATATTTCCTAAAATATTTCACTCTTCCAGGAAAGGAGTGGGTGCTAACTTCCTACAGGAGCTTAAAGAATAAGGGAAGAGGAATTCTTTTTGAATGAAGCAAGTTTTAAATCTGTGTCTTCCGACCCGACAACCAAAATTTCTAAAACATGAATCTCATTTTAAAAGACTGCAGCCAGTTCATTGACTGTCCCTGCATTTTTGCCTTTGGAATGGGGCTGCAGCAGCAAATCTATTGCGTGGTTGGTTGCCCAGTCAGCCAGATGTTCAGACTAGATTTGGCTTTTTTTGTCCGCCTTTGGAGTCCTTCCCAAGGATTTGGGAGAGGCAGATGCTTGATGGTGTCACAGGATGTACAGCTGTCTTTCGCAATTGACCGAGGGGGAAGGTGTTCAAGTGGTGCTCCAGTTGTTCTGGGATTGCACGCAAGGCGCCTATTATTCTTGGTACTCTCTTTGCTTTCTTTTGCCTTCTACTTTCATTTGCAGCTCTTCGTTCACAACAAAAGCAGGCAGGGTGATCCAAACTCCTCCCCCTGGGCTTCCTTAGCACCCCCTCCCACTCTGGTTCTCTCTTCCAGATGGATTTGGTCTAAACTCTAGCCTGAGAAAAGCATCTCCCACATCTAATGGCATCCTGCATAATTTGGTGAGTCAGCCGTTTAAGTGTGGAGTTATTGGGCCCTCCTGCCAGATTTCAACTAAATGTTGGAAAGAGCCCAGTCTAAAACAGAGCAGGCCCCTTGCCATGATGAGAAACACATGTGTTTGTGCAGTTGCTGAAACAAACTCTCCGACTACAATTTTTATTCCCATTCTTTTTTTCTATAGTGCTTTCCTACTCTGAAGTAGCATTAAGTAATTTATTTTAAAGCATGCTCCAGATTTTTAAGAAAGCAGCAAAGCTTCCTAGCCCTTGTCATCAGCATATGTATTAGCCAAGTGGTGATGTGATAATCTCAATCAATGATATGTCAGGCGCACTAAGGAGAAGCTTCTGAGCACAACCAAAAACTGTGCAATGCTCCCTGACTGCCCTCTTTGGACACACAGAAAACTAGGTTCCTCTTTATTGGTGGCATCTCTTCTCTGACAGCTCAAGGCTGGGTACATGTGGGTCTCCCCACATTTTATTCCTTAGCAAACTGGTGAAATAAATTGTGCTGAGAGACACTGGCCCCAATCAACCAGAATGGAATTTGATACCTCTGGTTCCAAATCAATGCTTTAACAATTGCATACTGTATGCTTTCGAGGAAATACTCTTTTTATCCTCCAGACAGATTTATGTGGGCCACTCAGTCCAACTTCATATTTTGTAAGAAAAATGCAGACTCTGTCTCCAAAAGGTAAGCATTCATATTGCCTAACCCTAACCCCCTCCTTGCAAAGGCCTCTCCTTTTGCTGCTGTGGATGGCACCGCCTGCAAACCAGAAGGATTTAGAGTGGGACACGAAGGGCTGCGTGGGGGAAGGAAAGCTTCCCCTTTGAGAAGCTCCCCCAGGCCGGGGGGCAGAGGCGCTCAGGAGGCTAACCATCACACCTGCAGCGGGAGGGCTTCGGCCGACCCGGGAGTGAGCCGTTTGAGGGCGGCGAGCCCAGTCTGGCCGCCGGAGGAGCCCCTGGAAGCGGCCGCCCCATCCCCGGCGAGGGAAGGAGGGAGGGAGGGAGGGAGGGAGCGGCGCATCGCTGGGGCCCGGCCAGCCAAGCCGCCTTCTCAAAGGAGCCCCCAAGGCCAGCGTTGCCCCACCAGGCAAGCCGGGCGGCCGCGGCTGCGAGCTTCCAGCGGCCCGCCGCCCTTCGCGGAGCCTCGCTCGGCTACTGCGCCGGGACGCGGGATGCCACAGGCCGGCCGGCGCGGGGGAGGCTCGGAAGGCGGCGCCTGCCGGCTTTGCCCTCCCTCCGCCCGGCCTCCGCAGCCGCTCGGCCCGCCCTCGCCGAGAGCGCGGCGGCGGCGGCGGCTGGAAGCGCTCCGGGGGCTCTGCGCGGAGCCGGGCCAGCGGGGTCTTCCGGCGAGGCTGCCGGGGGTGGCGCGGCCCGGGAAGGGAGGCCGCTTGGTGGGGCGAGGCGGTCGGGAGCCTGCCTGGCAGCCCTCCGCGATGCCGCTGCTGGCGCTGCTGGCGCTGCTGGCCGGCGCGCCCTGGGCAGGTAAGGGGGCGGGCGGGCGGGAGGGGCAGCAGGAGTTCCGCGCCCGTCCTGGCCCCGGCGGAGCTCTTCCCTCCGTGGCGGCGGCGGCGGCGGCGGCGGCGCTTCGGGGAAGGAGAGGGCTGCTTCTGTGGGGACCCCAAAGACCTCCGGCCGGCTCTTGAAAGGAGCAGCTGAGCCGCAGGCTGGAACTGAAGAGCTCCTCTTCGGAGACGTCCAGGGAGCGTCGCTTGCCGCCTCCAGATGTAAAAGCCTGCCGAAGTGAGCGAGCGCATTCACGCAGCGCTGCTAAATGGTTCTGGAGGGGAAAAGAGGCCGCCGCTCCCCAGCGCGGCCTGCCTAGCGGCGGTTGCAAGCAAAGGAAGCCAATGCCCGGCGCCTGTGGGCGAAGATGCTCGGCTGTTACCAATCGGCCTCCCTGCTCATCGGGGGCTTGTGTCCCCCCCCTTTCTTGAGCCCTTGTTTTAATGGGAAACCAAGGCAAGGAGGGGAGGGGGTGATTGGAAAACAGGTGGAGGGGCTCTGGGGCGGAATTTCTCCTCTGCCTCCCTTTTCTGCGCGTGGAGGTTAGGAGTAGAGAAGAGGGAGAGGCGCCAGAGAAAGGCTTGTGGTTGGGGGGGGGCAGTTCAGGACCTGGACTCGGGTTTGGGGTCAGGATCTGCTCTGCGTCCCCGGAGCCTCCCAAGGTTGGCGGCTTCAATTGGTCTGTGGGTTGAAGAAAGAAAAATACAGGAAATGAGCCAGTTTCATCTCAAGCAGTCAAGGGCCTGCAATTCTGGCACATCAGGGCTGTTATCCTGATGATCTGGGCTCCATTAGGTAGTCAGGCTTTTGGGCAGAACGGGTGTGTGTGTGGGGGGGGGGCGGTGGTTTGCAACTTGACTGGTTGATTTGGAGCTGCTGGGCAGCTTTTGGGAGCTTCCAGCACCTGGGGTGCGGGGTGGGGGTGGCGCAGAGTCTGGGGACGAGGCAGCTCTGGCCTTTTGTGTCAGGTCTCCTCCGTGCTCGGGGGCTGCTGTTCCTAGCCAGGCCTTAGGCTTCTCTGCATGCAGCTGCCAGTTAATGGGCCCATTTGCGTATCTAGTGTGCCTGCTGTGACCATTCTGAAACTGGTTAGGCCTGGCAATACTGATCCATAACTTGGTTTGTTTATTTGGGTTTTATCCCACCTTTATTACTTTATAAGTAACTTAAGGTGGCAAACATACCCAATAACCCTTCTTCCTCCTATTTTCCTCACAACGGCAACCCTGTCAGGGCGGGTTGGGCCGAGAGCAACTGAGTGGCCCAAAGTCACCTCGATGACATTCGTGCCTAAGGCAAGACTAGAACTAGAACTCACGGCACCCTGCTTTCTAGGTCAGCACCTTAACCACTACACCAAAGTAGACCAAGCAATTGTTATCATCTATATCTTGCTTTTCTCCAAACTTCAGCCGTCTTCTTGTGGCCATCATTGAGTAGTGCTTAAAAGAGCTTAAAGGAGCGCAGAATCCTAAGTTACCAACATGCACAACTCTGGGAGTTGAAGTCCACATGTCTTAAAGTCGTCAAGATTGGACACCCCTGCTTGGAGAGTAAAATTACCTAAGCATAAATACAGTGGAAGAATTTTTAAAAGTCCAGTAAGGTTCAACATGATGCCTTAGGAGGAAAAAATACAAAAGTTTGGGGATAAATATGTCTGTAATAAGGGGGAAAAAATGAATTGAGTCAGTTTTTCTCTGATAACCCATAACATAAAATATTTTTTCCATTTTTTTAAAAAAAAGAGCTGTAATTTTGTTAAATAGGGGTTAAGATAAGACCTAAAACGAATGATACGATGTTGCACTGCTGAGAGTTTGTTTTTGGCTTTGTAGAGATTTGTGAAGCTCTGAACGTGACCGTCTCTCCGGGACCCAGAACACAGCATCTCATTGGAGATAATGTTACTTTATTCTGCCATGTTTCTCAAAAAAGGCGAAGAGAAAACCTTTTGGCTGTCCGGTGGGTTTTTGCTCTCCCCTCTGCCCAGGAATACCTGATGATCAAAATGACCAAATTTGGGGTCGTCCAGTACTATGGAAATTACACAAGTCGCTTCTATAAGCAAAGGCTTCATCTTCTTGAGGAGAAACACAGGACGATGTACACATTTTTGATCCTGAATATCCAGCAAGCCGAACAAGGACACTATATTTGCAAAGTTCAAGAGATCAGCAAGCAAAGGAACAAGTGGACTTCCTGGTCCAACGGAAGTGCCTCTACTGAAGTCCAAGGTGAGCAAATAACACGGGAGGTTTTGCTTTGCAATCTACGTAGGATGGTTGCCTAGCTGTACTACCTCAGAAAGACCAGAGCATTCATCCAGAAGGCCTAAGATCTGACCATATTGGTGGAAGACAGTTACCATCCATTATTTAAAAACAGAAAGCCAAAGAAGGCAATAATACCTTGTCTTTTGTAGGATCCCTTATTAGTAACGGTGGGTTGATTTGGGCGTTAAGTATATTATGATACTTTTGAGTGAATGAGTGAGTGAGTGAGTGAATCTCTTTGTCAAGGGAAATAGCTCCTTCCAATGATATCTTTCAACAATATTTGTGTCTTTATTTGCCACAAGTATACACATACCAAGATCCTCATCTTACTATTTATTTACATAAAAGCAACTTCCATAAATTCATAAAATCCATAATCTGTTCCTATGACTTTGCATAACATGAGGTGTGTATGTGTGTGTCCGTGCAAACATTTTTTGAGCAAGCAGGATGTTACCAAACAAAGGCTGGGTTTAGGGGAGACATTCATATTTGAGCATAATACTGTACTTTGGGCAGAGAGCTTTTAATTTTACTATTGGTTGGAATTGTGGGCAACCCTGTTCTGGCAGGCTGGATGAAAGGAGGGGGTCTTGGCACGAGTGAAATGTAGAACTACAAACCTCATCACAACAGAACGAACAATGGAGCAAGTGAATTGTTGCAACTAGGAACTCGCTTTAAATGGAACGTATGTTTTGTTTTATGCTGGGGTAAAACATCTTCATTAGGAGAAAAAGAATCCAGAACACACGGGGTGCTTCCTATTCTGTGGAACAAAACAAAACATTTTGAGTGTTCTGGCTATAAGAAATCATGGGAACTCAGAACAAACCCTGATTTCCTAGTTTTTCATCTCAGGGCTACAAAAGTAGATCTGGTAATAAGCAGCTCATTGCTATCGATCTACCAAAGTTTTTCTTTCTTTCTTTTTTAGAGAAGATGATTTCAAACTAAGTACCAGTAAGAAATACTTCTTTTTAAAAAAAGCACAAAAAGCCCATGAAGGGATATGTTGATTTTTTTGAAACTTGATTTCTGGTTTAGTGGGGTGATCACAAAGAAACACGAAATCGCTTCCTATAAGAGAAGGAAGGAAGGAAGGAATAAAAAGAAAGAAAAGGAAGAAAGAAAGAAAGAAAAGGAAGAAAGAAAGGAAGAAAAAAAGAAAGAAAGTGCATGTGTTGAGAGGGAACCCTCGAGAGCCACAGGATGACATTTTCTGTATTTTCAATCCACACCTGAATTCAGCAGCCTCAGCAACACCAGCAGTGCAAGCTTAAAGTTGGCGTGTTCCTCGTGGCTACTTGCCTGTAAAAATAGGCAGTGCAGCCAGCCAGCCCGGCCACGTGAACTCTCCTTTTCCCATAGCGAAGCATTTTAAAGACCAGCAATAAATCCGACTCCCTGGCAGAAGTGCAGATGTCAGCAGCCCTCCTCCGCTCGGGCTGGCTCAGGCAACCCAGGTCCTCTGTGCAAGGACGGAGCGGTGTATTAGGTGGGGAGGGGCATGTGGCCCCAGAGTTGGGTTCTCCTCTCTGAGTCTGGCCCCAGGAGTCCAGGGGCATCAGAAATAAGGGTGGCATGAACAGATGGATGGGGTGAGCTGCAGCTGGATCCCATGGTGACCCAAATGATGCCCTTAAGGGTCAAAGAGGAGGGGAGGGGTCTCCTTCAGCAGCAGATCAGGAATTTCCAGCTGTGGAAGATGGGTCTTCTATTCTCAGTTGGTCTAGAGAAGAAGTTGTTCTACCCTCAGAATCTGAGCTGACCACACTCTGTAATTCCAGCTGCTCTGGGGGGAAGAGACCGCTGGCCAACCTCTGGCTACGTCACGTGGCGACGGTTCTGATTTTCTCGGGCTTCTTCTGAGAGTTCACATCTTCTCCCGAGCAAGACGACCAGCCCATTCCCCCACCCTGCCCGCCCACCCAGGGAGGGAGGGAGCAGCCCAGCCTTGCTGGATCCGGGACACCCGTGCAGCTGCAGCGGCGGCTGGAAGTGGAACATCTGCTGGGGGCTCCAGCCTCGCTTGGCTCTGGGTCAACTAAAGGAAAAATGCCTGGATGGTCTTCCCAGCCTTTTAGAAATGAAAATGCAGCCTCATCTTGCAGGGCTGTGAATCTCACGTAAGCGGGGAGATTGGAAGAGAGTGCTTAGCCACATCTGCCATGGCCGCCTTCTTCCACAGAAGGAAAAACAGTTTAAGAGAAAGCATTTTCCACATCCTCTAGCTATGCTTGAGACTTGCACATGTGGTCTGTGTAGGTGCAAGGAATTTTCACCTGGAAATGGAGCCAAGTTGTATTTTCTCTCAGGTTTTCCACTGGGCTCACTATTCTTTTGAGATGCCCTTTTTTTTTTTTTACTCCCCAGACCGGTCTGGTCTCCCAAAGGTACTTTTTCCAGAGGCAACTGGATGATGAGAAACGAAACGTCTTCAAGGAAAAACAAAGAAAGCCCAGTTGCCTCTTGAAAAAGCACCTTTGGGACAACCGGGACCTGGATGGCGGAGAATCTCCATAGACATTCTGAAGGCCTAACTTTCCCCAGGGGCCTCCTCGCTCAGTACCCCCCAGATCCAGGAGCTGTAGAAGCAGGGTGATCAAGCATAAAAGAGAGGGGTTCCCTTGGTCTTTGGTTCAGGAAAAATAAACAGCAAATTATTTACCTCAATTTAAATGAGGTTATTATTTATTTTATTTATTTATTTATTGCGATTTATATGCCGCCTTTCTCCCTAGGGACTCAAGGCGGCTTACAAAATGACAACTTCAATACAAATCACAATACAATACCAAATTAAAATCAGTAACCCAATTAAAAATGATTTAAAATTATACCAGTGTACCCCCAAATGGATCAGTTTAATTGTCGGAAGAGCCACGTCTTCAGCTCGCGACGGAAGGAAAGAAGGTCGGGGGCTGTCCTGAGCTCAGTGGGCAATCCATTCCAGAGGGTCGGGGCTCCCACAGAGAACGCCCTCCCCCTGGGGGTCGTCAGCCGACATTGTTTGGCCGACGGCACCCTGAGAAGGCCGACTTTGTGAGAGCGCACAGGACGATGAGAGAACGGCTGGAGATGGTCCTGCAAGTACCCTGGGCCTAAGCCATGAAGGGCTTTATAGGTGAGCACCAGCACCTTGAAACGTATCCGGAGTGCCACCGGTAGCCAGTGCAGCTCATGCAGGAGAGGTGTTACACGGGAGTATCTAGACGCCCCCGTAACTACCCGCGCGGCTGCATTTTGGACTAGCTGAAGCCTCCGGACACATCCCAAGGGCAGCCCCATGTAGAGGGTGTTACAGTAGTCCAACCTAGAGGTAACAAGGGCGTGAGTGACTGTGGCGAGGGCATACCGGTCTAGGAACGGGCACAACTGGCGCACAAGACGGACCTGTGCAAAGGCCCCCCTGGTTACGGCCGTCAGATGGTCATCTAAAGACAGCCGAGAATCCAGGAGGACACCCAAGTTGCGGACCCTATCGGAGGGAGCAAGGGTTTCATCTCCCATCATTAAGGATGGAACCTCCAGATCCCGGGATGGCGGCATCCACAGCCACTCAGTCTTGGAAGGGTTGAGTCTAAGCCTGTTCCTCCCCATCCAAACCCGCACCTCTTCCAGGCAGTGGGACATCACGGAAAGGGCATCCCTAGGGTGGTCAAATGTTATAAAGCTCAAACATGCAATAATAAAATTGCCATAGCCACATAACGAATCAAAACGGCACCAACACCTTCCCCGTGAACTTTCCGGGAGGTTCCTGTTTGTGATAAAGATTCCCTAGAAGGATATTCACGTGTTCTCTCATAAACCTGAGCGGCCTTTGTGTCTGGCCTGTTTTGCACAGCCAAAGGCTTTCCTGTGGTCCATGAAGTAGACATGCAAATCTTCTTCCGGTTGTAATGGCTGTTGCCGTTATCCCCTGACGTGAGCTCATATTCTGACATTTCTGAATCTACCTCACCTTTCCCCCATCGTTGTGTGCTGGTGCTTTTCCTCTTTATGAAACCAAAAATTGGTTGTGTGGAGCACTTGTGCAATCAAGCTTTGAGCTTCCTCTGCGGAAGCATCCTCAAGACATTGAAACAGTCAAGGTGGTCATAGCAGAATCCCCGTGGTAGGCCATCCCTTTGGGACCTGCGTTGACACCCACATGTTTACAAAGGAATGGTTTGATCTGCTCAACTGACTAATCAAAATAAACTATACAAGAGTTGTGATGCAACCACTTTGTCTGTGGACATTGCTGATTCCCATGGACAGATTGTCTCTTTGGGTTGCCAAGGCACAAACAGTGTTTTCTGTCTTGGCTGACCTGGAATGGTTAGCATCCGCCTTCGTTTTCTCCTGAAGTTTTAAACAGAAAGGAGAACAAACAGATTGTTGTGCAAAGTGATCGACATCCAAACACACAAACAATGCTTTTAACAAATGGAGAGAAAAAAATGGATTGCAGTTGTAGACTCAATTTTCTTTTTTTTTAAAAAAAAAGATACATTCATATACATGCTCATATTTATTGTGAGCCAGAAAAATAAATACAGATTGAATATGTGCTTACCACAACCCACATCTGGCAAAAAATTTAATAAATTAGATAATTTGTGAAATCTCACAAAAATATATATATAAAAAATAGGTGCATACATATCTGAACTGCTCTAATTGTTGTGTTTCAATAAAAACTCTGTGTGTTTTCAGTTTTGCCTAGTTCGGGTATCGGCAACCCGCAGCTCTGGAGCCACATGCAGCTCTTTGGCCCCTTTCCTGCAGCTCCCTGCCGACCTGGCCACACGACCTGCTCTCCGTCCTGAGACTCTGGCCCATGTTGGCCGTGGCTGATGCCAACTTCGCTAACCTGAGGGCTGGCAGGGTGGGAATGGGATCTGGGAGGAGGGTACGATGGAAAGGGGGACAGGCCCGCAGCTGAGGAGTGAGCATGAGCTGCAGTGGCGGCTTCCCCGAAGATGACCCTCCTCATGTGACCCTCTCGACCAGCTGTTGAGGGGCTGGGAGGGCGTGCACAAGCAGAGATACCCTCTTCAAGTGAGTGGCTGGGCTCAGCTAAAGTGCAGCCTGATCCCCGGTGTAGGCGTGTGAGGTCCAGCGAGGCCAGCCTCCTCGGAGTAAAGAAGCTCAGGGCAGCAGGAAAATGGGGCTGTCCCCACCGACCCTTGCACGCCCACCCTGGGGATCAGGCTTGGAGAAAGCCGGAGCGCTCTCACCAAAGACACTCGCCCATCTGCTAGTCAACCTGCCTGCTCCGCACGCCTTTGCTGTGCTTTGGCTGAGCCCGGCCCCTCGCTTGTGGTGGGTATCCCTGCTCGTGCGAGAGAGAGGGTATCCTCGCTCGTGCGCATGCGCACACAAGAAAGAGAGAGAAAGGAGAGAGAAAGGAGAGCTGGAGGGAGAGAAAGAGGGAAAAGAGAGAGAAGGAGAGAAAGAAAGAGAAAAAAAAGAAAGAAAAAAAGAGGGAGAGGAAAAAGAAAAATAGAAATGGGAGAAAGGGAGGGAGGGGCAGAGAAAGAGAGACCCATTTCCCATGGAAAACACCGGGAGCCACAAAACCTGGGAAGGCGTGGCTGGGGAGCCATGTGACTGGGTGGGAGTAGGCCACCCCCACCCAGGTTTTGTGGCTCCCCATGTTTTCTTCTCCGTGGGAAATGGGTCCAAATGGCTCTTTGAGTGTTGAAGGTTGCAGAGCCCTGGCCCTAGTGGTACGTCGAAGTCTGATCGGAATGTGTGATGTCCTGTGTGGTGTGAAGCCGTACGAATGAGCTGACCCTTGTGGTTGAACGCACAAGATCCTCAGGGAAGGACAGTCAAGTAAGCATCAGGTGGACGTTGCATTTTATTCCTCTAGACGTGACTTAAGAGAACTTAAAATGTAAAACTATGCAGTGTTTGTTTTTTCAGAAATGACTAATGTTTTTTCCCATTAATTTCAGGATGGTGGAAGCAATTATAAGAATAGGGAGGAGGAAAATTACATGCTTCACAATTGAAATGATATATGTGGTCACCTTCCCCTCCCTTCCCTAAGCCCAGTTCAGTCACCAGCTGACTTTCTTTAGCTCTGCCATCGCTGGTGGGTTCTCGGCTTCAGCTCCGCTCTAAAGCGGTTGTTTTTCTAAAAAAAGCCCATGACTGCATGTGGTGGAGCTGTAACTTCTGTGCAATTTTCAGGTCACAGATTTTGATGTGACACATTATTCCTTGTTTTCTCTTTTGCTGATGGATGATCCCCAGCTGACCCTGGGTGTTATGTATTGATACTTTTAAGCGGGAGTTTCAAACCTGCCTACGTTTCTGATTGGCTGACAGTCTCTCCAGGATTGTATATAAGGAGGACTGCAGCCTCTGAGTTTTTGCTGAAGTCTCACCATATATTAAAGAGCTGTTGTCACTTGCTTGCTTGTGCCTCTCGTCATTCCCGAACCACTTCATTGGCGACGAAGGTGGGATTGAGGCTACAAGAAGCCAACCAGTGAGACCACGAGCTTCAGCTAGGCGACGAGGCGAACCACAGGAGACATACCGGACATGTCTGCCTACGTTCCGCCCAAGCCTTTTGATCCGACCCGCGAAAAATGGGTCTCGTACCTAACAAGGTTTGAATGCTCGCTAGAAGCCAGCGACATGCAGGGCCTCTCGGCTAATCGAAAGAGAGCCCTATTCCTAAGCCACTGCGGACCGGACGTGTTCGAGATGGCCGAGTCACTGTGTGAGCCAACGCCGGTTCAAACAGTCTCATGGGACACCTTGATGGCAACTCTCCGGGCTCACTACGCTCCCGTCCCCTCCAAGTTCGTGCAGCGATACCAACTAAGGCAGCGCGTCCAACGAGAGGGAGAGCCGGTCAGCGCGTACATGGCCAGCCTGAGAAAAGCCGCAACTCATTGCGACTACAGAGACTTGGATGATGCGTTGCTTGAGCAACTGATCTGTGGTGTTCGGGACATTAGGCTGCAACGGCGTCTGCTCGCCAAGCCTGATCTGACGCTTGCCGGAGCCCTTGATGAGGCCAGGGCTCACGAAGCCTCCACAAAGGCCGCTGAAACGCTACAGCGTCCGCCGACCAGCAAAGACAGCCCCAAGTCTGCCCCGGTGCACAGAGAAGACGCCGGATCCAGCTCGGAGTCCGAGTCGGATGAGGACGTCTTCCGAACAGAGCACCGGAGAAAAGACACTGGCAGCCCCCGGCGAAGCTGTCCCAGCTGTGGCGGGCACCATGATAGACTGTCCTGCAAATACAGAGAGGCTATTTGCAGGCGTTGCGAGAAGAAAGGGCACTTGGCGCGAGTCTGCAGAGCCACTCTGCCCAGAAGACTCAAACCACGTGAGCGCCGCAGCCAACCGGAATCAGCGCGCCAGAAGCAGCCAACGAGAGAAGGCGGCGCGAAAAAACGGCGCGAATTTGAACCGCGAGATGGCCGCAGCATACACATCGACCAGGCCAGCACAACGGTCGAGGACAAAGTCAGCACGGTGGTCGAGATCAACGGAAGACCGTGTTCGATGGAGATCGACACCGGATCAGCTCTCTCCATCATGTCGTGGACAACCCTAAAGACCCTCCTGCCGTCGTTCCGGAAGGATCAACTCTCCAGACAGAGACTGCGCATCCTAGACTACCAGGGGAACCGAGTCCCCCTCGAAGGCGTGGGCACGTTCCGGGTCACCTACGGAGACTACGAAAGAGACCTGCCGCTGACCATCGTCACGAAGCAGCTGCCGAGCCTCCTGGGCATGGGGTGGTTCCGAGCCCTTGGCATGGGCTTCACCGGCGTCCACCTGATGTCCAAGTCAACCCTGAAAGACAGCCTCCTGTCCGAGTTCCAGGACGTTTTCGGGGACACATTGGGCAAGTATGTGGGGACCCCTATTTCACTAAACTTAGACCCCAACGTAGCCCAAGTAAGACTAAAGGCCAGAAGAGTGCCGTTCGCATTGAAACCAAAGATCGATGCAGAACTGGACAAACTGATTAAGCAAGGGGTGTTGGTTCCCGTTGACCATGCCAAGTGGGAGACCCCCATAGTCACCCCAGTTAAGTCCGACGGCTCAATCAGAATTTGCGCCGACTACAAGTGCACGATCAACAAGGCCTTGCAGCCGAGCGCCTATCCGGTGCCGATCGTGCACCATCTACTACACTCCCTGGGCCCCGGAAAAATTTTTGCCAAATTAGACCTGGCCCAAGCCTATCAACAGTTACCGGTCGACGACGCCACGGCAGAGGCGCAAACGATCGTGACTCATAGGGGTGCATTTAAATGCACCAGGCTCCAATTTGGGGTGAGCGTCGCACCCGGCTTATTTCAAAGCACCATGGAGCGCCTGTTGCAAGGACTTCCGGGAGTAGTCCCCTATTTCGATGACGTCTTAGTCAGCGCCCAAGACGAACACCAGCTAGGGGACAGGGTACGGAACGTCCTGTCCAGATTCAGAGAAGCGGGACTAAGACTTAAAAAGAACAAGTGCAGGATAGCGGTCCCCTCGGTAGAATTTCTGGGGTACAGGGTGGACGGCACAGGCATCCACCCTACCGAAAGCAAGGTGAGGGCCATCAAAAGCGCACCAGCCCCCAAATCCAAAGCTGAGCTCCAAGCCTTCCTTGGACTACTAAATTTCTACTCAATGTTCCTAAGAGATAAGGCCACGGTCGCTGATCCCCTTCACAAACTCTTAGGGAAGAATGTACCATGGGTCTGGGGGAAACCGCAAGCGGCCGCGTTTGAGGCAGTAAAAAAACTCCTATCTGAGGACAGTTTCCTGATCCAATACAATGCAGAGCTGCCGCTCGTCTTGGTTTGCGACGCCTCCCCCGTAGGAGTTGGTGCCGTCCTAGGCCATAGACTGCCGAACGGCCTAGAGGCACCCATTGCCTTCTACTCCCGAACTCTGTCCAGCACAGAACGAAACTATAGCCAATTGGACAGAGAGGCTCTGGCTGCGATTGCGGGGGTTAAAAAGTTCCACGAATACCTCTATGGCCGAAAATTCGAACTTGTGACTGACCATAGACCGTTGCTAGGACTGCTAGCAGGCGACAGGCCAACCCCCGCTGCCCTCTCCCCCCGTTTAACTAGATGGGCGATTTTCTTATCGGCCTACTCGTACCAGCTCGTCCATCGGCCTGGGCGGACCCTGGGTCATGCGGATGCCCTTAGCCGTTGCCCCCTTCCCGACCTGCTGGACAACCCAACACCGGAAACCTCCGTCCTGTTGTTGGACACGTTAACCTTGGGGCCCATCTCCTCCGGCGAGGTGGCGAAGGCATCAAATAGAGACCCAGTGCCTTCTGGGAAGGGAGGGGTGTTATGTATTGATACTTTTAAGCGGGAGTTTCAAACCTGCCTACGTTTCTGATTGGCTGACAGTCTCTCCAGGATTGTATATAAGGAGGACTGCAGCCTCTGAGTTTTTGCTGAAGTCTCACCATATATTAAAGAGCTGTTGTCACTTGCTTGCTTGTGCCTCTCGTCATTCCCGAACCACTTCACTGGGGATGGTCTATGCGGTATCTTGGTTCTTCCAAAGGGATCCCTGGGTTCTGCTCCCATTTACCTGCCTGCTTATCTTTCAGGAATTTGGCTGACTTCTGGGGGACAATCCCCCCTCCCCCAGGACCCAGGTGACGAGCAACAGGAAAGAGCAACTCAGGCTCTGCAGTGTCGTTTGGGATTTTTAAAAGGAGATAAAATGTGTAGTATGCTGAATGAATTTCTCCAGTTCTTGAAATCAGTTTCAAACAGTGTTCATGAAAATACCCTGTCCCTGTATCAAATCTATTCCATATCCCCTGTACCCCTTTAAACAGATTTAAACAGAATAATAGGGTTGGAAAGGGACCTTGGAGGTCTTCTAGTCCAACCCCCTGCACAAGCAGGAGACCCTATAGCCATTCTGGACAAATGGCTGTCCGCTCTCTTCTTGAAAACCTCCAGTGCTGGAGCATCCACAACTTCTGGAGGCAACTTCTGTTCCACTCCTTAATTGTTCTCACTTGTCAGAAAATTTCTCTATAGTTCTAGGTTGCCTCCCTTCTTAATTAGTTTCTTGATTAGTTGATTAGTCTCCTTGATTATTTTCAATTGTTCTTTTCGGTGATGCTATATGGATTCTCTTTAATATTTATGGAAACATTTCAGGTTCCATTATGACAACTTTTTAATGTAAAAGAATTGAAAAAGTGAAAAAAAAAGAATTAGAGGGGACAAAGGAAAGAGAAAAAGAATAAAACTTTACAAAATATAAAATTGCAGGAGAATTTACAAAATATTGGAAAAAGTAGAAGATACATCCACTATTGTCTGTACAAGTGTCATTAAATTGGAATTAATGGTTATTTATACAAGTCAAACCAGAAAGTGACAAAAACAGCCAAACTGCTCAGTTGGAATAAGAGGAAGTAGCAAGTAGCTCTGGCTCATCTGAAGAGGTCTATCTTTAACCTTAGAATCAGCCAAAAATAATGTAATGTTTTAAAATCTTGTGTGACATGAGTCACAGACTTAAAATGTGACAGACGTTTATGTGCAGAATTATAATTTCTAAAGAATTTCCAAATTAAGTGAAAGTTGATGTTAGATTTACTTTTTAGATGCAAAATTATTTTGCGCAGGTGATCACCTACTTCTTTCTTTTTCAGTGTTTCCATCCCGTTTTTTGGATGAGGAAAAACACAATGCTTGGGCATTTTTTGAAGGTTAAGTATAATTTTCCCTTTTGTTATTCTTCACAGATCTAGTAAAACATGGTTTTGTGCAGCCATAATTTAAAAAAAACAAGATGCTTGTCCCAAAGTTTAGCTCAAAGTGTGAATTGCTAGTGGGACGAGGACAGCACTTTGTGTGGCTGGAGGGTCTTTGACTAGGATGCTTTTAGCCATGACATTTCCATTTGGGCCCCTATCTGTTTCTCGCCTCTCCCGTTTCCAGTGTGAGTGTCAACGGCGTTCAAAAGCTCATCATTTTTCCAGATTTTGTCTTCTTATTTCTGTGAAGCATTATAAAATAATTCAGCCATGAATGTGTTTATTAAAGGCGTTCCAAACAATAATTAAATTAAAACCCTCAATTTTTTTCCACCTGATTTAGACAATGTGAACCTTTTGATAATGATCTATTTAAATATTATTTTGGACCAGTAGAATATTTTTTTGGAAGTAAAGAGAATTTATTGGAACATGTTAAGTATAACAATAGAAATTTTATTATTTATTTATTTTATTTTATTTTATTTGCTGCCCATCTCATTTTGAAACAACTCATATTAGAATTATTTAGCTGAGAATGTATCTGATAGGGAGTTTGAAAAATAGTATTTTGATAGATTTGAATGTTACTATAGTCAATAAATTCCAGTAAATAAGCTTGAAGTACATTTCATTGTTTACTTAGAACAGTATTATTTATTTATTTTATTTATTTATTTAAATTTATATACCGCCCTTCTCCCGAAGGACTTAGGGCGGTGGACAGCCGGAATTAGGATACATATAATATAAAAGTTAAAAATAACTAAAATAAATTAAATCGATCGGCCTCCCAATTTAAAACCCCACATCTATACAATTTAAAAAACTAATCCATAAGACCTTTTAGGCTAGGCCGGCTTGGTAGAATAAAAAAGTCTTCAGGGCCTTGTGGAAAGTACGGGGGTCCGGGATCAGTCGTATTCTGGGAGGGCGCTCATTCCAGAAGGCGGGTGCCCCCACAGAGAAGGCTCTCCCCCTGGGGGCTGCCAGCCAACATTGCTTGACTGACGGCACCCTGAGGAGGCCCACTCTGTGAGAGCGTATTGGCCGATGGGAGGTTATCGGTTGCAGAAGGCGGTCTCGTAAATACCCTGGCCCTAAGCCATGGAGCGCTTTAAAGGCGAGAACCAATACCTTGAAGCGCACCCGGAAGACCACTGGGAGCCAGTGCAGCTCGCGCAGGAGAAGTGTTACATGGGAGCGCCAAGTCGCTCCCATAATCACCCGCGCGGCCGTGTTCTGGACCAGTTGGAGCCTCCGGGTGTTCCTCAAGGGGAGCCCCATGTAGACAGCGTTACAGTAGTCCAGGCGAGAAGTGACTAGGGCATGCATGACTGTGCATAAGGAGTCCCGATCCAGAAAGGGGCGCAACTGGCATATCAGGTGAACCTGATAAAAAGCCCTCCTGGCCATGGCCGTCATATGCTCTTCTAAAGACAGCTGTGTATCCAGGAGGACACCCAAGTTGCGAGCCCCCTCTGTGGGGGTCAATGACTCGCCCTCAATAGCCAGCGATGGCACCAGCTGGCTATATCGGGATGCCGGCATCCACAGCCACTCGGTCACGGCCTCCAGACACTGGGACATCACTTCAAGGGCATCATTGGGGCAGTCTGGGGTGGAGATGTACAGCTGAGTATCATCAGCATACAGATGGCACTGCACCCCAAATCCACGGATGATCTCACCCAGCGGCTTCACATAAATGTTGAACAGGAGTGGCGAGAGGACCGCCCCTTGCGGCACCCAACAAACAAGGCGCCTTGAGGTCGACCTCTGCCCCCCTGCCAACACAGACTGCGACCGGTCGGAGAGATAGGAGGAGAACCACCGCAACATGGTACCTCTCACCCCCAATCCCTCCAGCCGGTGCAGCATGATACCATGGTCGATGGTATCAAAAGCCGCTGAGGGGTCTAATAGGACCAGAACATAGGAGCAACCCCTCTCCTGAGCCCTCCAGAGATCATCAACCAATGAGACCAATGCTGTTTCCGTGCTGTACCCAGGCCTGAAGCCGGACTGGCACGGATCTAGATAGACGGTTTCATTCAGGTACTGCGGGAGCTGTCGCGCAACCACACAATATTTGATTGGTCATGCAAAAGATTCAAAACTTGATTAAAATCATGTCATAATTTCATGATTCATTCTTAAAAGGCAGGTATAATATCCATAGTGATGTTTAAAGGTTGTGAACCTTTTTGAATTTTCAGTATTTCTTCATAAATATGAAATAAAAAATCTGTTCTCCACACGTTCTAAAACTCGGTAAAGGGAAACCAATTAAATAAATTGGTTAAAAATATTATACTTTATTTATTTATTGAAAAAATGATCCAGAACTACATTTGTGTGAAGAAGAAACTTTTCAGCACCACCATATGTAAAATTTCCAGTTTGCCCTTAGTTGGAGCATAATAATCAATATTTAAAAATAGTATCAGATGTAATCAAATTTGAGAATTTATTATTTATAATCATTATTCTAGCTGGTTTCAATTACTGCAATTGTATATTTAGCCTATCCATCTGATTAATTAAAAACAAAAACTTTTTATCAGGAAGATTATGAGTTGCTTCCAGGAAATTTGGATGTTGTATCGCTCAATTTGGAAAAGGTCCTTTTCCTCTTAGCCTTCTCTGGCCATTAACAAAAGGCTATTAAAGATAACATGGGTATAAAAACTGCTTGTCTAAAAAGCAAAACCAATATTTTTGTGAGACAAGAAAAAATGGAAAAAAAACAATAAATGGATAAACTGAAACACATTAACTTTTAACAGTTTAAAAATAAAAAGGCAAGATATTGGTAAGGGAATATATCAGTGGTGAAATCTAAAATTTTTTCCTACCAGTTCTGTGGGCGTGGCTTGGTGGGCATGGCTTGGTGGGGGTCATGTGACGGGCATGGCTATGTAGTCATATGACTGGGGGGGTCAAAAGACAAAAACTCACTTTAACAATGTCCTGCTGGAGCAGTGGGTTGGACTAGATGACCTCCAGGTCCCTTCCAGCCCTAGATTGCTGTGCTCTTTCAAGGTATCCTCTGAAGCTGCGTCTAGTGCCAGGTTTGTGGTCCTTCCTTCCTCTCCTTTTTCCCTCCCTCCCTCCCTTCTTTTCTTTCTCCCTTCTTTCTTTCTTTCTTTCTTTCTTTCTTTCTTTCTTTCTTTCTTTCTTTCTGCCCTCCCTCCCTCGCTCCCTCTTTCTTTCTCCCTTCCCTCCCTTTTTTTCTCCCATCCCTCCCTCCTCTTTCCTTCCTTCCTTCCTTCCTTCCTTCCTTCCTTCCTTCCTTCCTTTCTTTCTTTCTCAGCACCCCCCCCACCACCCATTTTTGGCCTAGCAGGCCTCAGGGAAGCCTCCAGGAAGCAAAAATGGAACCCCAATAGGTAGTAAAAAAATGTTTTAAAAAGTAAACAAAAAAAAAAGTTCGGAGGATTGTGCAGCACAGCTGATTATCACAGCTGATTGTCAGAACCTTTTTTTAAAAAACTTTTTTAAAGCATTTTTTAACTACCTATTGCCCGAACCGGTAGTAAAAAATGCTTTAAAAAAAGTAAAAAAAAGTTCAGATGATCAGCTGTGCCGCACAATCATGGGAACTTTTTGTTTCCTTATTAAAGCATTTTTTTACTACTGGTTCAGGCGAACCAGTAGCATTTTCACTACTGGTTCGGGAGAACCACCCCGAACCGGTAGCATTTCACCCTGGAATACTTGTTTAAAATGTTTAAATATAAAGAGTTTTTTTTAAAAAAAAGTTAAATGGACTAAGCTAAGTAGACTTTCAGAAGAGAGATATCAAAGCTACAATACAGACACACAGACATGCACACAGGAATCTTAAGGGGTCCACCTCCAATAAGTTACAAAACCCTAAAAACTACAGCTTATATAAAGAGATTGCTGCTTTCCTCTTTCTGAATCTCAGCTTAATACACTGACTTACCTGCAGCATTTGGATCAGAGAATTATTTATCCCTGGAATACATGGGGAAACAAAACAAAACCACCATGTAAAGTCAAATAAATACAGTAACATTTTTTGCAATCAAAGATCAGGACACATTAAAACTCAGCAATGTAAAATGTTAACAGATTATGCATGTATGGAAAGATACAAACCATTAAATTGGTCATCGGCTCCACATTTTACATAAGCCACAGCAGAAATGGAGGTGCGCTTAGGGTGACACAGTCCTGTGCACTTGGGAGTAGACCAAGAGCTCCACTACTAAACCTCCATGCCTTTTGAGACTCGGGGGGGGGGGGGAGGGGCGCCTCCCAGCTGACTCGTGTTTCCTCTCCTGGCCTCTCCAGACCTCTCTGTCTACGCGGTCCTGATGTGCTCGGCAGGGATCCTGAGTATCCTTCTCTTCGCTCTGGTCATCCTCTGCCAGATCCTGAGCAACAAGAAACGATCCCACGGTGAGTCCATTGTCAATATAAAAGATTTCTGTAATTCATCTGTAATTTAAATATTGGTATATTGTCACTGAATTTACTAATTCTGCATTTTTGTTTGTTTGTTTATTCATTTTTTATCTTTGAATGTTCTGTAAATTTCTCTTTGACTACGCTCAAAATACTTATATCTAATATTAAATAATCAAGAGATCTTTGACTTTGCTTCTTTCAAACTGACCTTTGTAAACCATCCTGAGTCACTTAGATAGCAATAGCAGTAGCACTTAGTCTTATATACTGCTTCACAGTGCTTTTACAGCCCCCTCTAAGCAGTTTACAGAGTCAGCATATTTGCCCCCAACAATCTGGGTTCTCATTTTACCCACCTCGGAAGGATGGAAGGCTGAGTCAACCATGAGTTGGTGGGACTTGAACTGCCAAATTGCAGGCAGCCAGCAGTCAGCAGAAATAGCCTGCAGTACTGCACTCTAACCACTACATCACTGTGGCTCAGATAGTGAGATGGGTGGTATCTAAATTTGATAGATAATTTGTCCTGCAGTGTTTTAAACGAACAAAGAAAACAAACTGACCATCACTCTTCCAGAAATCACATGCAAGTGAAAATTACTATACACAGCGATACGTTTCTTAATTTCTGTTTTTTCTTATTTCTGTATTCTTTTCACAGTGAAGCATACCTTGGTGAAGTCTCCTCAGAAGAGGTAGGAGAAGAAGCTTCTTTTTGAGAACTGCAAGTTTTAATTTTTCTACAAAAATGTCATTAACTTTGGTTGTCCTCCTAGCTCGAGAAAAATATATTTTAAGTCCTGGAAATTATTTTGAGTGCCTTTTAATCAACGCCAAAAAATCCATGAAGGAGGAATGTAGATTTCCAAAGAGCACCGATAATCATCCATTGTTGAAAACGGGCCGCGTAATTCCTTAGGCTCTTAAGTGTCCTCCTTGCTGATATATTTTTATTTATTTTTTATTAAACAAATTTATATAGCCACCCAACTCAGATACCATTACTCCAGGCGGTGTACAACATTAAAAAACAAAAACCTATGTGGGAGAGTGAGTCTTAAAAGCTAAACATGGTTATTGCTATTTGCCCTAGTTGAAGTGCCAACGGTGGTATGAATTGGCTCTCATATGCGTGACATAGTTTTTCTTCCTTTGTTATGTTTAGTGAGGATGACTGTGCCTTGAACTATCATCCTTTGACCTACCTCAGATTAGATTTAGTTGTTGATGAGGCTACTTTTGCTCTTAGTGTGTAGATTACTTGCAGGACTAACCTTTTGTGTGTGAGATAAAGGCTGTGCCAGGCTGAAAACGCGCCAGAGGTTTGGGTGAATGTGAATTACTCTTATACTAGTTATACTGTTCCAGGCTATATTTTTGTTATCCCAATTATAAAGATTTTGATTACTCTCCCCCACACAAACATACTCTCTCCATTTTATTTGCTTGAATGCATAAATAAATGAATTAAGTAGATCAAATGAATTGGTAAGATAGCGAATATTACCAGTCCACCTGGCAAACACGCATCTCTCTCTCCCTCTCCCCCTCTCTCCTTCCCTCCCTCTCTCTCCCCCCCCTCTCCCCTCTCTCTCCCTCCCAGCTTGCAAGACACAGGGAGCCCCAGCAAGGCAGCCGGGTCTCCAGGGCTCCCCATCCAGAGGAAAGGGGCAAAGGCGACCGAGGCACCCCCAGCCGTTCCTGCCAAAGGTATTTGTGAGATCACGAGCACTTTGACTCTGGAGGACTGACGGGAGTTTCCCAAAGGAAGGATCTTTCCTTTGCTGACTGTTTAAGCAAGTGGCCATTTGCCAGGCATGCTGGCAAAGAGGATTCCTGCCTTGGCAGGAGGTTGGGCTGGATGGTCTCCCAAGATCCCTTCCAACCCTTACATTGTATCCTAATTCTTTTATTGTAGGTAAGGGGCTGCATTCTTCTGGGGTGCCCTGTTCCTTTTTCCATCTCCCAGAACTTTTATTCCTCATTTTTATATGACTTCCAAATCGCCCTGAATGGACGATCAGCAACTGTTCGGGATGCAGCCTTTCCATTTCATCCAACTGAGTTTGCACCAAAGCCACGGCCACGGGTGGGGAAAAGAGGCCCTGCACTGCCAAGGAAGCACATGAAAACCCGAGGCATCTCGGGAGAGGCAAAAGGCACACGGAGGGGCAGCCTGGCCAGCTGCAGGGAGGCTGAATGAGTGGCAGATGTTCGTTTTTGTGCATTTCACTCTTACATTCATATTGCAGCAAGAGGCAAACGATCTGTCTTTATTTTTACAGCACCAATATCCCACGCCTTCTCAAAGCCTAAACTTCTGAAACCACAAAGGAAGGTCACCTTGGTGAGTAGCACTGTAGAGATTTGTCCTTACTTTCTGTTAGTTATCTAATGTGTGAATTTGGTTCCCTCTTTATCTTCCTTCCTTCCTTCCTTCCTTCCTTCCTTCCTTCCTTCCTTCCTTCCTTCCTTCCTCCCTCCCTCCCTCCCTCCCTCCCTCCCTCCCTCCCCTCCCCTCCCCTTCCTTTTCTTTTTCCTTTTCCTTTTCCTTTTCCTTTCCCTTTCCCTTTCCTTTCTTCTTTCTTTCCTCTCGGGATGGTTTGGGGAGGGTCTGCATACTAGACATCCTTTCTTTGACTCTCAGTGTCCGTGGCAGCTCCTACAGAATTGAATTGCTCCTTGTTCATCCATTTTTCATCTAAAGAGTTTAAGGCCATGTACTGTACACATTTTATTGCTTTCTCGTATACCAGCATCGACATCAGTTTCATTTTCATAGCATCCTGTTGGGGTAAGTTGGATGGAAAGAGCCCGAGTGACTCTCTCAATAAAAGAAGACAACCTGTGACCTACTGGGTCATCCTTTCAGAGGTAGGTACTTAGGTATTTCCTTACCAAAGCAGAGAAACACAACAGCCATCGAGTGTCTAATAGCAATAGCAATTCCAAAAATTGAGCTAGTCTTCTGAAGGTATCAAGTGACTTCCTGCTAAGTGAGGAGACTGGTTCCTTTTCAGAGCTGCAGGAAAAATGATTTTTCCGTAAGAGAAGGGAAGAGTAGACTAGTTTACCAGCTCCTTAGTCAAAGTGTATCCGTGCAACATTCCCTGTTAACATGAAAGACTATGCCAATCAGCTCTGTTGCCCTTTCATCACAACCAAAGCCTAGTTTTATCCCAAGCACGCTCACACTCACTTGTGCAAACTAAGATCTCCGAACTAGAGGCTGCTTTGTCGGCTGACATTATGTGGTTGCTCTCCAGCCACTGGTGCGTTCAGGAGGGTTTCACCAAGGAGACAAAACGGCACAGTCCACTTGGAAGATACAGATTCCTATTGGACTCTTTCTGTGCTTCGGGCTCCTTTTAAACTTATGGTAGCACATATTTAAATTTTCTTATTTACAGGTTGTTTTTCTTGATTTCTATAATTTTGGCGATGTCACGGTTCTCCACATTGGTGATCAGCGTTGCTTGAAGCATTCAGAAGGCAACTGCATGTACACGCGTGGCCCCTGGTCACAACTCGGTCCTCTCTCTGTTGCCGTGGGGCCCCCTTGGGCCCTCCTTGTGGTGTTGAGAATTTCCCTAAAGCTTTTGTCTCCCTTTCCCCTGGGAAACACTTGGAAGCTTCCCTCCCCTCCTGGGTCCTATCGCTGTTCTAGCTGGAGGGTGACTGCGTGTGTCATGGGAAAGGTTCCCATTTCTTTTCATTGTTGCAGTCAGTTTTTGAGGAGCAAAGTCTCGAGAGGAGAGATGGAAAAATGGCCCCCACCTGTGAGCTCCAGAGGGCGGTTCCAAAATGGACACCTGCTTGGGACTCACAGATAATAACCATAAGACATTTCATCCCTTCTCACCCCTCATTATAAAAGTGAAGCTTACTCCTTTTATAGATGAACTTTTATTCTTAAGAATTCTTTGGGATAGTCTTGTTTCGCAGAATATAAAATTGCACAATTTTTCTCAATTCCAGCAGAAATGCAGCAGCCTAGCTCCCAAATTTCTTTTTTTAATTATTAGAGACACTGGGAAATTACAAAATTGAGGTGATCATTTGATTGCTTAAGAGAATGGGGACTGCAGTTATGAGGATCTTTGAAAGTGTATTTTTCTATCAGAATGTAAGGTAAAAAAGCCATCTCCAAAATGAAATTATAGAGATGTGGGTGGGTGGATGGATGGAAGGTAAGGAAGGAAGAAAGGAAGAAGGGAGAAAAAGAAAGAGAGAGCAAAAGAAAGAAAGGGAGAGAGAGAAAGAGAAAGGGAGGGAGAAAGAAAAAAGAGAGAAAGGAAAGAAAGGAAAGGAAGGAAGGAAAGAAAGAAAGAAAGAAAGAAAGAAAGAAAGAAAGAAAGAAAGAGAAAGTGCTAAAGTTGTCCAACTAATAGATTCAATTCTATTAAATCATGTTTGGACTATTGTGGAAAGTAAGGATTGAACTCTCACCCCATAATGGTTCCTCAAGGAACAATCATGAACTTCCCTAGAGCCCCTCACGATAACTCCATTTGGTGGAGGCTTTATTACGGGGCTTCATGATCTCACCCAGTTGCCTAAAAAGTCTTCTTCCGGATGCTGATATTCCTTGAAATCGGCAGGAGCGGCTCCTTATGCCCGAAGCCCAAAGGCTGCCTGAGGGCGGGATGGTGTCTCTTAGCTTCCTTTCTGTCTCTCCTTTTTCATTAATGTCTATACTTTAATATGCAGATTTTCATTAATAATTTTACTGCAAAATACCTAGAGGTCTCGGTGGTTGTTGCTAGTACTAAGTTTAATGAGGGAAAGATTAATAAGTTTAATGAGTGCCAGAGCCCACTGTAACAACATTGCCAAAAAGGCATTAAGAGTTGTTAACCTAATCTTGCGTAGCTTCTTCTCTGGTAATATTGTACTACTAACTAGAGCCGTGATGGCGAACCTATGGCACGCAAGCATTGCCCTACCTTAGCTCCAGCACGCATGTGCGCGCCAGCCAGCTAATTTTCAGGCCTTCCAGGCCTACTGGAAGTCAGGAAACAGGCTGTTTCCGGCCTCCGGGGTGGGGTGGGGCATTTTTGCCCTCCCCAGGCTCCTAGAAAGCCTCTGGAGCCTGGGGAGGGCAAAAAACGGGCCTTTTGGTCTCACTGGAAGTTGGGAAACAGGTTGCTTCCGGCCTTTAGAGGTCCTCCGGGGGGGGGGCGTTTTCACCCTCTCCAGGCTCCAAGAAAGATATGGGTGTGGGCGTGCCCGTGTGTGACACCCCCCCCCCCCCGCGGTCCCCCTGCTTTTGGCACACAATGGCAAAAAGGTTAGCCATCACTGAACTAGAGCATACAAAACATTTGCTGGACCAATTCTTGAATACAGCTCATCTGTCTGGAACACACACTGCATATCGGACATAAATATAATTGAGAGAGTCCAGAGATATTTCACGAGAAGAGTCCTCCATTCCTCTATCTCCAATAGAATACCTTATGCCACCAGACTTGAAATTTTGGGCTTAGACAACTTAGAACTACGCCGCCTTCAGTCTGACCTAAGCGTAGCACATAAAATTATCTGCCACACATTATCTGTCCTACCTGTCAATGACTACTTCAGCTTCAACCACAACAATACATGAGGAAATAATAGATACAAACTCAAGGTAAACCGCTCCAAACTCGATTGCAGAAAATATGACTTCAGCAACAGAGTGGTCAATGCCTGGAATGCACTATCTGACTCTGTAGTTTCTTCCCCAAACCCCCAAAACTTTAACCTTAAACTGTCTACTGTTGATCTCACCCCATTCCTAAGAGGTCTGTAAGGGGCGTGCATAAGTGCACCAGCGTGCCTACCGTCCCTGTCCTAATATTCCTTTTTACTCTTGCTCTTTTCATGTATTCAAATTATGTGTATACTTTTACCTGTTATCTTATATATGCTTGACAAATAAATAAATAAATAAAAATAAAATAAAAATTTGGGAGGACAAAAAAAAGGGGGGGGAGGGCTGGAGATTACTTTAGCTATTCTTCTTTGCCTCTCTAGATGGTGTGTTTCCCGCTGCAGACATGCATTGTAAGGCCATGGGTGAAAGCAAGCACAGCTACAGTATAGGTTGTAAATCATGACGCTATTTTACAGCGGTGTCCATAATGGTTACTCTTTACTGTATTGCTATCTTATTTTAAGATCTTTCTTCTTAAATTCTTGTTCATTCCCCCAGTACCTTAAATTGCCAGCAATGTTATCTTGGGCCACTATTTCATTTTAGTTGAATAGGCTGAATGCCCCACAATTGGAGATATTCCGTGTTCCAGGCTTGGGAGCATGCAGGAGGCACATAAGATTTCCTTATGGTTGATATTCAAAGCTCTTTTTTAAGCTGTTTGAACTTGTCCGTGGTAACCCAGGAAGCAGAATGGGGCCCAGCCTGAGATTTCTGCTCAGGAAACGGCCTTTGGAAAAACCCGTATATTCTACGTTCAGTTATTATATGTAGTTGAGAACCGTATGTGCACAACGATTCTGAACCTCCTGTGTGTTTCTTCATATTTTCAATCAAATTATTACATACTGGAAATATGCATAAGGGAAATTATTCTACACATTTTATGGTGTGCCGTTGCTTGTAGCAGTAATTGAAGTACCTTTTCCACTTATGAAAGTACTAATTTTATTTGCTTTTATTGCTTTTCTAGATGCAATTATTTATTTAGTGTGTTTTGGCTTTATTAAATTATGTTTACTATAGGAACATCATAAAAATGTATGAAAGTAACACATCAGCCGGGGCTGCCCAGTGACCTGTATTGGAGGAATCGAGGGTTATTTTTCATATCCAAACTTAATAGAATAAAGAAGGAATAAAGATATAATCTACCCAAGAAAACAATGCAATTTCCAGATAACATAATAATACACCTGGATGATGTAATTTCATAAATCTTAGCTCTAAAATTTACATGAGCTGGGTGTTGCTGTGCCATTTCAGAATTCATCATGGTTCAGCTGGAATTTGAATGAGAATTATAACTAAAGCCAGCTTTATTTGATGTGAAACAGAAATGCCTCCCAGGGTGAAGGGCTAAATTGGCTAATCGTCTCCAGGCCCCAGAGCTGGACTTCAGAGGCCGCCCGGGCGCCTTCTGGGGCCGCTTCTTCTTCTCGGGGCCTCTTTCCCACAGAGGCAGCCAGTGCCCCCCTCCCTCTGCACCGAGCGTTTTGGACTGCAAGGAGACACTCCCAGGAGCGAAGAGAACCCCCCCCCCACCTGCCCCAGCCTTGCAGTCCTGGCGTTTCCCGCTTCTTCAGCCTGCCTCGTGTTTTAGTAGCTGGTTCCCCTTGTGGTGGGGAAAGCCTGTTCAGGTTATGTTCTTACTTCTGGTCTGGCCTTGTTTCCTTCTTGCCTCCCTGGGCCAAGTTAAAGGGCAGCCGGTCCCTCCTCGGCCGATGGATTCAGGCAGCCCTTTTGTTTTGCAGCTGAAGGGCAGGGAGGAGAACCTGACCTACGCTGAGCTGGAGCTGCTGAAGCCTCATCAGGAAGCCAAAGGCGTTGCGTCCGCCACCGTCTACGCTCAGATCCTCTTTGAGGAGAACAGTGTGTAAATGATGCAGCCAAGATGAGGCCTGTTAACCGGGACACACACACACACACACACACACACACACAGAATTACTTCTCTGATTTTAAGACTGTGGAACCAGTTTGTTTTGAAAGATTTCAAGGGAATTTTTTTAGGTGAATAAAAACATTCAATAAACATTTTGAAAGACTGGAGGAATAAGAATAAATAGAAAACTGGAAGTTAAATTGCCTTTACAGCAGAACTTGATTGTGGGAATATGAAATTTTATTGGCTGGGAAACAGCTCTTAAGTTGAAGATGAATGTGACTATAAAACGGCAATTTTACAGACCCAGGATTTTTTTTAAAAAATTCTATATGTGTAAGAAATGTACATTGGTTCCTTTTCCATGTTGTTAAGACCATGAAGATGTATTTTTGAATAAATAAATTTTTCCATTAAAAAGGCAGATTTCTTGGTATTCTAGCATAAAATTATAGCAAGAGTCCTGCAGTATGCAGGCAGTTGCCCTTGGTGATCTCTTAGGCCCCTTCCAACTCAATGATTCTGTGATCTGTGTATATAAATGGAGGCTCTCCCCCCACTGCCATCCCTGGTGCTGCTCACATCCTGATGAAAAGCTGCCCTTTTTTCCCCGCCAACCTTCCGATCCCCTCCAGGGGGCTCCGGCTCTTTGCCAGGACCACCAGCAGAGCTATTGGCAGTGGTCTCGGGGCCACTCGTGGTTTTCTTTGGCCTTGACAGAATCTCCTAGCAGGGAGTCGGGAACATCCTAGCTGGCTTCCCAGGGCTTCCGAAACTGGCCTTCAAACAATATCAATCACTTCTGTCAATGTCTTTGGCACTCTGCAGCCCGTGGGACTTTTTAAAAAACATAATTGCTTTGGTTGCCAGAAAGGGAACAGCCCATTTTTCCTCTGCATTGATATAAACAAGCTTTTACATGGGAAGCAAAGATGTATTTTCAATTGGATGTTAAAGTAGGGTAGACAGACAGTTTTTAAACTACGGCCCCTACGCAATAGATCCACATTTCCAAATATTTGATGTATGGTTCAACAGACCTTCAAGAACTTTTATGATAATAATGACTATATCAAACTAACTAAAAGAAGAAAAAAGAGAAAAAATATGTTGGGAAGTGTCACAAATAAAACAACCAGAAATTTGACTAAAGTCCAAAGTCGTCTCCTTTGCCCATTGTTGAAAACAGACCAAATGTCAGCAAACGGCCCTTAAAAACAGCCCATTTTTCAGGTCAGATTCTGCCCATATTTATTCTTCCAGCCTTGCACAGTAATTTGTTTGGCAAACTCAACCAGCTTCATGGAGGAAAGTTGGAGGGGGGGGGAGTGATGACCCAGTGCTAGCTTTTGGTTTTCTTGGACTTCAAAGAAATGGATATTGCAGTCAAATTCCATGTCAGAAGAAGTGAGGGGATGAGGCTCTGGAAGAGGGTGGCAGGCCCAGAAAAGCAAATGTTAAGTTGCAGACCCAGCGGGGGAAACGAAAGGAGGCAGAAGCAACTTAGTGAACTTTGGAGCTGATGAAGCTAAGCAAAAACTGAATGAGCCGAAGGGATGCTAAGAATACAGAACAGCCTCCTTTGGCTACACGGAATATGAGACGGCCTCCTTTAGTTACACTCTACTCAAAATAAAAGGAAAATAGAAGAGTTTCTGCTCATTAAGGACAAGAGGTTAACTAAAAAAGAAGCAGCAGAATTGCTTGAGTGAATTTATTTGTGAACATTTGTCAGGAGGAGGAAATGATGCATGTTGGAGATGAGCTTGAAAAGACACAGGGAGCCATAAAGTGTGGCTTGTATGACACAACTGCGTGCTCAGCTATTGGCAAAAGAACAAAAATGCAGATGTCTCTGTCCTGGTTCTCTGTTCACCCCCCAACATGCAAAGATGTCCGTGGGGGGTCAAGTCCTGCTGTTGGAACTGATCAATCAGCAGAGATCAATTTCAGGAGCACTTTTATCTGATCAATGTCAGACAGATTTTAAAATGGAATCAGCTGGGTGGAGGTGTAGAGGGCAAACCTGGCTGTCTGGAAGTGCCCTAAAAATTAACAACTTATTAACAATCCATGCAGAACCAAAATTATAAAAATGGGAACCTGTAAGTATATATCAGGAAGATTAATTCCAGAAAAGGATGTTCTTTTCCTTCCTGTCAAAATACATAATTTTAATATTGGCATGTATAGTGTGCACACATACACATGAAATTCAGTCTTGCAAATCATAGATGGATGGATGGTTGGCCCTTCCTTCCTTCCTTCCTTCCTTCCTTCCTTCCTTCCTTCCTTCCTTCCTTCCTTCCTTCCTGTTTTTTAAAGTGACTTGAGTTCATTCACCCTACTCAGTGGTGAAATTCACATTTTTTTACCACCAGTTCTGTGGGTGTGACTTGGTGGGCATGGCTTGGTGGGCGTGGCAGGGGAAGGGTAATGCAAAATCCCCATTCCCACCCCACTCTGGGACCAGCCAGAGATGGTATTATTATACAGTAGCCTCTAAAATAGGCGCTGGTCTCAGAGTAATTCAGGAATGCTTTCAGAGAAGTTTCTTAGCTTTACAAAATTTTCAATAGTATAATTTACATGTTTTGTGGATTCAACATCATCAAGCTTGCTGGACGAACAGAATATTTATATTGGGAAAGACTAACTCTTGCAGACCTTGATCAAATCCCAGGCCCCATCCTTCCAGATGCCACTTTCTCTTGCTCAAGAGATGCCACTTTCTCTTGCTCAACTTTCAGCTTGCAAATCACTGTTTACAAATGTTACCTACATGTCCACAACTCTTAGATTTTCTGTCAATTTTTGGAAGGTTTTTTTTAAATTGAGGAGGATCCAACTAATGGTATGGTGTACCTGATGCCAGAGTATACTCTATTTACTAATTTTAAGGGTCAGCAAACAATGATCCAACTTCAACAATTTAATTAACAATATTTGTGAGGCTAGCGAGATATTTCTGCTTTCCTTGCAGTCTTCAGGCAGATTCTTTGCAAATAAACAGGGCAAGAAGTTATGGCCCAGATTTTGTTTTGAAATGCATCCTGCAGCCTGCCCTAGGAAAGGGGGGGGGGAGAGGTTGTGGGTGATGGGCTAGATGGAGCTGCAGGAAGACAAAACACTGTTGCATATGTGTGGGGGAGGGTTGGTGGGTTGGTTTAAGCTTAGGATAATTGGGCCATCCAGCAATCAAATCTTCAGTGTGGTCATTGCCCAGCAGAGCATTGCATAATCAACTCAACACTTTGATAAGATTAGAGTTTAGAAAGATAACGGAATAAGACAAAATGTTTATTTCCACTAATGCTATGACTCTTGCATAGAAAAGCTACATTGTTCAGGTTTCTCTGAGCATCACAACTAAGCATTGTTTGAAATGGATATTTTGTTCTTTTGGGGAACACTCTGGCAGCCCAGACTCCGCCTTTGCCTCACGCCATGCCAGTTCCTCCATCAAAGAGGGTGGACAAACACAGGAAAGGTTTGGAGGGGTGTGTGAGGGTGGGTGGGTGTCAAATTGTTTTGTCATCAGCAGAATTGGGCCACCCATTGATGGATGTTTTTCCCATCAGCCAATCACATGCTGAAGTGGGAGGGAACAGAAACAGAGGATTCAACCAATCTCGTGTCTGACTTCGGCATAGCCCCTCTGGGCTGTCAGCCAGGAGGGACCCATCAGGGCCTGGGGGGGAGGAGCCTTGCTTCAACTTGGGGAGGGCAGTGGAGGCCCCTTAGCTGAGGAGGGGGACAAGGCCCAAGTCAGGTGGCAGACAAGGGCAGTTCTAGCTCCCCCCCAGTTCAGAGCCCCCACCCCTGCCTTGCTCCTGGGCTCCATTAAAGCCCAGACCGGGCAGGTGGCCCCTCTCCCACTTCCGGCCAAGCTCTGGGATGACTGGCTCCATTTCTAAGTGGGACCAGGTCTCCTGGCTCTGGCCACAGGAATTCCTGACCCTCCAGACCTTCTGACCCCCACGTCCCAGCAAAAATGCTGGACAGCTGCATTTTTAAATAGCCTTAAATAGACTAGGATGGTGGTGGGAGAGAGGCTCCTTTAGGACAGCTCAGCAATCGGTGAAGTTGCTGAGTTGTGCTGCTTCTGCCCATACTTGTGCTACCATTGGAAAAGAGCGGACGGGTGCTGAGATGGGCAGCTCCATTCAGCTGCTCCCAGTCAGGCCCTTATTGTTAATGTTGTGTGTCCCACAGTTTAGAGAGTTCAGCCTTGGACACCTTTTACTGCTAAATATGGCTTGTTCTTCCACATTAAATTTTACCACCATCTGCAAACATTCTGAATCACATCAGTATGAGCAGTTCCAAGTGTGTGTGTGTGTCTGTGTGTCTGTGTGTGTCTCTGTGTGTGTGTGTTTTGTGGGCACACGGTGGGAGACAGGAGGTATCCCTGGCATAAAAACTACTCTGTTGTGCAACTAATAGGTTCATTAGGCGTGGGAGCCATTTTGAGGTCGATGTAAGTGTATTTATTCATTTATTAGATAACTGTAATAATAGTCTCCTTAGGGTTGCCTCTATTAACTTACAGCAAGCTAGTATCTTATGAAACATGATTCAGAATTCACCCAGTTAAATGTGGAGTTTATTTTATGTGTCGATCTTGACCACCCCCTAGGATAATTGTTAATTGATTTTAGTTGGGATGTTTTAAATTTATTGGGCCAAAATTTGTTTAATTCTTTTTTAAAAAAAATTAAATTTTGTATGTGATGTTTTTATTCTTGGCTGTTCACCGCCCTGAGTCCAGTGGGAGAAGGGCGGTATAAAAATCTAATAAAATAAATAAATAAATAAATAAATAAATAAATAAATAAATAAGAAAGAAAGAAAGAAAGAAAGAAAGAAAGAAAGAAAGAAAGAAAGAAAGATATAGTTTCCCCACATTATATATAGAGTGAATTATACACATTCGAAATGTGTATAATTATACTATTTGTAGTATAATAGTCCAGACCTCAAGAGCAAGGATAGGATTCAGCAAAAAAAACCTAACAATAAATTGGAGCTGTCCTCTCAGATTGTTGATCCTAACCATTTATTATGGATAAAATCACCTATAAAAATAATGCAAAAAAGGCTGGGTATTTTTGCGCATATAAAGGCCAGCCTGAGGGAGGAGAGACGGTGGAGAGGCAGAGAACCTTTCAGCATTTAGGAGGCAGTTTCATTTTATGTAACATTTTGCAGGTCAAATCACGTTCCGAAGGGTCTGTATCTTTTTTTTTTTTTAATTGAAAAAGTTTTCAAATACAAGTTTTTCCCCCTTTCCCCCCCCCTCTTCCCTAACCCCCCCTCACCACCCATCCCCCCCGTGACTTCTTCACAACAATAGGCTATTTCATAACTAATTACATACATAATATCTTTCCTTTCCCTTACTCCCTCCTCAGAATACTGACCTTTAGCATATTATTCTTATAACTCCCATTTTTACAATAATCTGCCCTTTTTCTCCTCCCCTAAACTTATAGTGTATTATTACAATTTAACATTTAATCTTTTATATATATTAATATAACATTTTAAAGCAGCCTTCTCCCTACATCCAAATTTAACGTTTATTCAGTTCTATCCAATTCCTCCACTCCCCTAAATATATGACTTAAGGATCTTTTTTCTTAGACTAATCAATCAGTAAACTAACCTATTTCAACCCTTCAATTCCTACAAAATCATGCAATACAATTCTAAATATAACCCACTGCCCACTTTACTAAAATATACACATATCTATATATGCATTCCATTTTATAAAAAAAAAAAAAGACAATAACTTTAAATTTATAATCCATATAATATCTTCTTTGATGTCTTTCCACTGGATCGTTAAATCCATCACCCATAATAGGGTAAAATAACATGCTGGTGCAACAGTTTGTTCAAAATCTTCAATCATCTTCTGCCCCCATCAGTAGTAGATATCCTCGTATATATATAAAAGTAAAAACAACCACCCGAGTGACATTATAATTATATCCATATAGTTATAGTTGTGGTATTCATCAGGATTGTTGATTCCCATCATCCTAATGGGTAACAACCAGATCTTCTGCATGCCCCAGCGTGACTCTCTTGCCTTGTAACTCAAAATAATCATAATATATTCACCAGTAAAAGAAATCCAGAGTAGATAATTCAAATCCAACAAGGTAAGGCTCTTTTCACATCCCAAAATCACGGCATTACAGAGATCTGCCACAATCCTCAGGATAGTATTAAACAATTGTTCGCCTCCACTATCTTTTCAGATGTTCATTCATTTTTTAAAGTCCCTGGCTTCACTGTTGCTTGGTTTAGAAATTGCTGTTTCTATGAGATCTATTTCTTTTCTTTTTCTTTTGCGGGTTGAATTTCCATCCTCGTTTCGTACCTACCAATTGTGTATCGGCTGATCGATTTTCATTCTGCTTTGTGAGTTGATCTTGTTGGGTTAGTTTTATCATCTCATCTTTCTTCTCCATCACTTGTATATCAACTGGTTGATTTGCGCACTTGTCTGTGACTTGATGGTTCATCACATTGGAGTCGGATGATACTGCTCTCTTATTTATAGACAGTCCAGCTGGGGTATCCAGAGAGTCCAAAGACAACTTATCCACCACAGCCTCTGTAATTTGGTATTTTCTTTTTGTTTCCAACTCCTTTTGCTTATCCTGTATTATGCCTAAAGATGTTAAATTCATTTTTAAAATTTTTTGATAAAATTCTTCCGCTTTTTCAACAGTGTTCAGTTGATATCTTACTCCTTGGTGTCTCAATATTAAACCAACTGGGGCATTCCACCTAAATAGGATATTTCTTTTTTTTAACTCAGTCACTAGAAAGCCAAATTTCTTCCTCTCCATTAACATCTTAGTCGGGAACTCCTTAAAAATCCAAATCTTTCTTCCATGAAATTGCAAAGTAGAATTAAAAGAGTTCTGCACAATATTATTCCTAATTTCTTTATCTGTAAAATAGATCACCACATCTCTAGGCAATTGCCTTTGCTTTGCCAACCAGGAGTTTATTCTGTAAATTCTATCAATCCTGCAATACACTTCATCAGGTTGAACCTTTAAAATCCCAGCCAGAATTTCAGAAGATATTTTCCTTAAGTCATCTCTATTATTTTCCTGCAAACCTCTCAGTCTAATTGCATATTCTGTAAAATTATATTGAATCATTAAAACTTCTCTTTCAATCCTCTGTTGCACATTTTCTTCATTGCCAGTCTTTTGGTCAACCTCCATTTTAGGTTTGTCTTCTGAGCTGTTATCCTGAATGTTTGCCAAATCCTTTTTAATTTTTTGAATCATGTCATCCAAATTCTCCTCAGTTTCCTTCATTTTAGACTCTAATAATTTAATCTTTGCATCCACCCGAATCAGAAAGTCTGATAAACCATTAGCTGTTTTTAAAATCTTTCGATTCAAAAAGTCAAACTTTGATTTCACCAGTTCACCAATTTCTTTAATTTCCTGCTTAAATTTTTCGAGTTGCTGGTTCACAATCTCATCCCTTCTTACAATCTCTTCAAGAAGAAAATCTATTATATTAAAATCAGGTTTCTGACACTGGAGAGTTAAAACTTGTTGGTGTAATTTATTAATGGGGGAGATTCCCCCCCCCCCCCCGTTTGTCTAGCTGTGTGAGTCCCGGTGCCATTTCCCACACAGACAAGATTTAGTGGAAAAGAGAGAAAAAAAAAAGGCTTGTTTCCAACCAAGATCAATATCAAATCCCCAGGAAAAAAAAGGAAAAAAAACAAGAGTGAGAGTGAGGTTTTGCCTTCAATTACAGCCAGAGGTATTCATTCCGCTACTTTGTAATAGAAAACGGAAGGACTTTCCCTTTCAGCCTCTCTTCAATCCGCAACTTTCAGCCCTTCTCCAGCCAGGGCAGACGCCATTTTAAAAAATTCTTTTTTCCCCCTTCCTCTCATCTTTTCTCTTAAATAGTTTTTTTTTAAAAAGGGTAAAATACTTGCGATTCAGTATTAAGGTTCCAGCTCGCCTTTTCTTTGATTATTCTGTTAAATTCGCAGGCTTGCTCTTGACGCCTGGCTCTGCATAAGCAGAGGTCTCCCAAAGCCCAGAGCAGCGGCAGGGGATATGGGGCTTCTCATCCGCTCCGTCCCAAAAGTAAAAAAAAAAACTTTTGGGACTCTGCAGAGAGTTCTACCCACCCCTGCCGGCTCTATCTCCGTTTCCTCTTGGAAACGGAGTTTTTTCGAGCCGCCATTCCGCTGTGAAGGCGGCTCTGACAGGCAATGGAAGCAGACAATCCCAAAGGAACGTCTGGCGGCGGCCAGCAGCAAACCGGAAGTGTCTGTATCTTCACGGATTGCGTGATAACTGACTTGGTATCTCACAATACCATACCTGATTATTCTTGTACAGGCAGCCCCAGACCGCTTGAAGATGTCTCAAGGCTTTGGGGACACCAAATTCTGGGCTCACAGAAAAGACGTCCAGGATCATCTCTGGACTGAGGCAACCAGCTCTATGTAGTTGAAGTAGCCTCCCCAGCAAAGTCCCACAGATGTTGAACAAGAGGGAGACAAATGGCTGTGCCTCAGCTAAAAGAAGCCCCATCCCGGAGAGGTGGAGCTGTTAAGATGCACCTCCGACATCTTTTACGTTCTCCAGCAAAAAAGGAAGGCCAACATACTGAAGGCTAATCCCAACCGCTAGAAATCTCAACAGGGCCACATTTGCCTTTCTGGGAAAGGCCATTTACCATAGGGCCAAAACCGTGTCCATGCAAAATGTGGTGTAAAATTAGTAGAAAGATTTGGGATAATCTATTTTATCCAAATGTTACTTGTGTTGTTGCACCACCATCTTCACCAGCTTGTCTAAATCTGGAATAGTGGAACATCAGTCGACAGTTGTTAACATTGATCGGATGGTAATGGCTTCTTAAATCACGTAAATACGTGATTAAATACGCCACAGGAGCTATATTCAAAGAAATATTTCTTGTTATTTGCTAAAAACACGAGGAATCCGTTCTGTCCAGTATTCTCAGAGCTGGGCTTCCCCAAGGACCAACAACCTGTAAGGAGTTCAGCAGACACAGAAAGTCTTTAAAACCCAATCCATAAGTAAGTTGTCCATGGTAAACAAATAAAACAAGGTACCTCCATTCAGACAGCATGATTTGCAAAACAAAGCACTAAATCAATATGAACATTGCACAAGGTGTGAGCCAAAGGTGGCTAGAGCTGAGCTCATAGTTACAGAAGCCATGAATTCAGAGAACCGCTCCAGGAGAGAAGATTCCCCAGAACTAGAAGTCTGACATCAACTCAGCACGTCAGCTCAGGCAGGAAAATGGTTAGCCAATGCATTGGCAGCCCCCAACACAAGCTCTAATTTGCTCCCATCAACACCTGGGATTCAAAAGGATCCGGAGACAAGAAAAGCGGAAAGGGAATTAAAATTATGATGAATATGGCAACGTTGCCTCCCCAGACACCAAGTCCTTGTTTTCTCTTCTGATTCTCATTTCACATTGAACAGCAGAACAATTAAGGCTGATGTGCTGCCAACTGACCAGCCAGGACCCCAATATTAGGTGTGAAAGTGGAGAGGAAGGTTGCACCCAGTCTGGCGACCCTGTTTCCTAATTCAGGGGGTGGGGGGGCTGCATTCTTCAGCTGCTGTAAGGCCACGGGAGCTCCCGTCCTCTTATGCTCCTGGCCAAGGCAGAAGGAATCCGTAACCCTTTCACCTGGAGATGACAACCACCACCACATAGCCTTTTCTGCGCAAAGAGCAGAGCCCTGGTTTCTCCACCAGGACACCCCACAGGCAGAAGCAAGCACCCTTCTTACACCTTGAGCCAGAGGGGTGTTTCTCGGGGCCCAATATAACTTAACTTTCAAATGCAATGCGGAAAATGCCTTTAAAGGTGACTTCTGGCTATCCTAGCTGTGGTCCCTTCTTCCCCGCTCTCCTTTTTAGAGTCCAGTTCATCAGTAGGATGTGGCCATGGTTGGCTTCTGCACCTGGTGCTCCAGCATTCAGCAGAGAATCTGGTTGCCACAAGGACAAACGGACAGAAGACGGCTGTCTTCTCGCAGACACCAAAGCCTGTTTTTTGGGATCTGTGCATGTCTTTCAACTACTCAGCTTGGCTGCCCCCTTAGTGGCGGGGCTGGAAAAACAGCCAGCAAAGGAGGACAGCTCCTGCCTCAGGAAGGAGGGAGCCAAAGGCCCTTCCTATCTATCTCTATAAAAAATAACATTAATTGGCATGCTCTGCCATTTCCTGAACAACCCATAATTAGGTTAGATAAGAAACTAGCAGTGTCTAAGAGCTATAAATGTCTAAATTAAGTTATTTTGAAAGTGCCCAGCACTTTGGCATTTTGAGAGTTCACAGTAATTGCGGTATTGAGATAAAATTGCTCCTGTTATTTAAAAGGTCATTATCTTCTTCACTTAGATAGATGGAAACTATTTTCCACTCTAGTGAACCGTTGTGTTTGGGACAATTAGGCAGGCTCGAGTAGATTTCCACCAGCCTGACTCCCACTTATCACAGCTTAGGCCACGACACACAGAAATGTTTGTATAGAAGGAGACGCAAAGTAGCCACTCTGTATTCTACTCACAGGCTGCCGCCGCCACCACCACCACCACCACCACATGACTGAGATTTCCAGACCGAGATGCTAAATAACCCTCGTGCAGCTGTTGAACGATGCAGGTCGGTGGGTGGCTGGCTGCTTAACTCTTGTCACCATCCAGAAGAAGAGCCAGGAAAGCAGGGACCAATTGGCAGCTGTGAGCCTCCTGCTTCTCCATGGGGAGACGGAGTTGAGGGGGATCCCAAGGACATGGCTGTCTCAACAGGGCTCCACGGAGATCCAGCAAGAAGGCCCAGCCTTGGGCCTGTTGCAGAACTGAGTTAATGCAAGAACGCAGCTAGGAAGCCAGGACAAAGAGAGGATGCAACCTCCAGTGTCCCTGACCTCTGATGCAGAAGCCTTGCTGGAAGGCTGAGGGTCCAGCTGGACACCTGTCTGCAGGTCGACTGCAGAGAGATGTCTCATGGCCACAGCCGAAATCTGTACAAGGTGCCAGAAATTAAAACAAAACAAAAAATCCTAATATGATGCCTATCGGATTGTCACTTAGGTGAGGCCACAACGTGGTTTCTTTTCTGTGTCTCTCAGGTACCTGTGCAGAACGAGCCACCTTTGATTTTCCATACTGTGGAATATTGGAATGAACAGTTGTCACTCAACCTTCTTTGCTGACAAAGTCATTCGTTCATCTACAGGCTGCTCAGACCAGACTTTGTGAGCAAAGTTTTTCTTTAGCAATCACACAGCCTCCAACGAGAATATCCCGAGGAAACGCCCTGCATCAAGCCCTAAACGCAGGTGCAGCTGTCCCTGAGAGCTGAACTAGGTTTGGCTGGGCAGAGAAATTGAAATGTCAAGACCAAAGTACAGGCGACCCCAGAACCACGAGGGTGGGTTTCCCATCTCATCTTTCCCAAGAGCAATTCTGGCGCAATTCGGATTCTGCTTCTGGTCCAGGAGACGCGAGTCAACTCAGACCAGCTCATGGACGACCAGAGCAGCCACCCTGGTTGCTATTAGTCAGAGAAGAAAAACAGACCAAGTGGAAAACTTTAATTCCTACACAAACACACACACACAAACACACAAACTCAGCAGGGTCTCAGTCAACATCTGTGGTTGTGTGGCATTAAAAAAAAAGAAAAGAATGGGAGGGACAAAGAAACTGCCAGAAATTCAGAGCATATGACGGCCGTGGCCAGGGGGGCTTTCTATCAGGTTCGCCTGATACGCCAGTTGCGCCCCTTTCTGGATCGGGACTCCTTATGCACGGTCACTCATGCCCTCGTCACTTCCCGCCTGGACTACTGCAAAGCTCTCTACATGGGGCTCCCCTTGAGAAGCACTCGGAGGCTCCAACTGGTGCAGAATGCAGCTGCGCAGATGCTTATGGGGGCGACATGGCGCTCCCATGTGACACCTCTCCTGCGCGAGCTGCATTGGCTTCCGGGTGCGCTTCAATGTATTGGTTCTCATCTTCAAAGCGCTCCATGGCTTGTGCCCGGTTATTTATGAGACCACCTTCTGCCACCGATAACCTCCCACCGGCCAATACGCTCCCACAGAGAGGGCCTCCTCAGGGTGCCGTCGGTCAGGCAATGTCGGCTGGCGACCCCCCAGGGAAGAGCCTTCTCTGTGGGGGCACCCGCCCTCTGGAATGAGCTACCCCCAGGGATACAACTGATTCCGGACCTCCAGACCTTCCGCCGGGCTCTGAAGACTTTTTTATTTCAGCAAGCCGGGCTGGGTTAAAAATCTTTAATTGGGGAATTTTATGGGTAAGGGGTTTTAAATTGGGGAAGCCAAAGATAAATTTAATTTTGTTTTTATAGTATTTTAATGTTTATATTGTATGTTTTTTAATTTTGGCTGTTCACCGCCCTGAGTCCTTCGGGAGAGGGGGCGGTATAAAAATTTTAAAAATAAAATAAAAAATAAAATAAAAAATTCAGATATCAGGATGAATCCTATGAAACTTAATCCTCCATTGCTAAAGTTTCAGGAAAGCCAAAATATTGAAAATATATAACAACCAGCATATTACCTAATATTTAGGTAATACTAGTTGAAAGGTGTGCCGAACATTTTCGTAGATTAGTTTGTTCCTTGGTGCTGATGATGGCAGACTGAGGTTTTCCAAGATTGGAGAATTTTCGCCCCCGTCTTCATTCCTCTTCATAATCTGAGAAATCTCTCCACAGATCCCACTTTGGTCCATTCTTAAACAGCCCGTGGGAATTTGCTATTTCAGCCTTGCAAGTCAACAGAGGAGAGACTTTGGGGCCAAATATTCCTGAAAATTTCTCCCATCTGCCCCATCTCAGTTAATCATTTCAGGTTCCGACAACTAAGGCGAGAGGGACCCATCCCATCCTTTGCTCAATGAAGGGCTCCGTTGGAAGGATATTTTGCTGGGATTTACATTTACATCTACTTCTTCCTTCTACTCCTCAACTGACCAACAGCAGATCTTCCCATCTTCATTGCCAGCCAGAAGCTTGGAATAATTCCTAGAGATAGAAGAAGAAGAAAAAGTTTTAGATTGAGAGCACTCCAATCACACCGAATGCTTCTGCCCAAAATAATTATTACAGTGGGAGGTGGATGTTATCCAGTGGTGAAATCCGACCGGATCTATCTGGCTTGTGTGAACCGGTAGCACTGGTGGCGGGAGGCTCTGCCCACCCGCCGGGACGTCATTACATCCAGTTTTTGACCCTATGCACATGCGCAGAAGGCTCTGTGCACTCCCGTTTCTGAACCGGTAGCAAAGGTAAGTGGATTTCATTGTTGATGCTATCCATGACATTTTAAAGTCAGATCCATATTTGAAAACCCCTGGAAGAGCTTTAGAAGAAATACTAACAGAAATAACCTTTAGATTGTAATCTCTCTCCTCCTCAGGGTGACCCTCTGTTCTTCAATACTTCTCGTATATTCTGACTCTAATCCACTCCAGCTGGAAAATACTTATTTGGTAAGAGGTTAACCAGAGATGCAGCTCAGAGGTGTAACCTTTCTGAAAGGATGGGGGACTCCCAACTTTATATGAGAGTATTGTGTTTGTATGCTGGTGTTTTTATGAGGTCTCATAGTATCACACTTCGTTTGTGTTTCTTTGAAAGACTGAAACATATTTAGCCTTTTTCACCCTGACCATGATCAAGGACTTCCAAGCCACTAGGTTCACCTTTTGGGAGTTGTTTTGTTTAATGATAATAGTTTACTTACATGTCTTTTTAAGAAGCAACTAGTAGGTTCAGATAATTTGGGTGCTGTGGCACCTTGAATGGAAACTGTACAATAGGATATGGTTGTGTTCTAAAGTGGTTCCCTTCAGGTCAACTACTTTATGCATTAATTTGGAGATCTGATTGATTTTGAAAAAGCTAAATAAGGCCAATTCTGTTTAGCATTTGCAAGGTTAACCAGTATAAATTTGGTTACAGGCTAGACTGGGAAAAGATAATGAAAAATTATAAACAGAGAAAATAAATACCAAGACAAAAGATTAGGCGTAAGCATACACATAAAGTAAAAAAACCAAACCCACAATATCTCAAGCTAAACATTATTTTCCTTAATATTGCAGCGATCACTGTTTCCAAAGCAGATTTCTCAGTCCCCTCCAGATCCCTTGGGATACCAGTCAGCTGATCCTAAGCCTGCTGTGAAGATGGAAGGACCCGGGTTTTTCTTCTCTGCCTTGGCTCCCAATGTCTGCCCTTGTTTCGAGAAGACCGCTCAGAAGAGAGATTTGGGCAAACTCCACAAAAAAGAAGAGAGATTTGGGCAAAGTGAAATTCAATGGAGAAAAAAAGTAAGGTTCTACATTTAGGCAAGAAAAACAAAATGCACAAGTATAGTATATGTGATACCTTGCTCAATAGTAGTAACTGTGAGAGGGATCTTGGAGTCCTAGTGCACAACCATTTAAATATGATTCAACAGTGTGCAGCAGCTGCCAAAAAAGCCAACACAGTTCTAGGCTGCATAAACAGAGGGATAGACTCAAGATTTTCAAGAAAAATTTAAATATTAAATTAAATTGAAGTGTTATAATGCCTTGGTAAGGCCACACTTGGAATGCTGCATTCAGTTTTGGTCGTCACAATGTAAAAAAGAGGTTGAGACTCTGGAACGAGTGCAGAGAAGAGCAAGAAAGAGGATTAGGGGACTTGAGGCTAAAACATATGAAGAACAGTTGCAGGAACTGGGTATGTCTAGTTTAATGAAAAGAAGGACCAGGGGAGACATGATAGCAGTCTTCCAATATCTCAGGGGCTACCACAAAGAAGAGGGAGTCAAGCTATTCTCCAAAGCACCTGAGGGCAGGACAAGAAGCAATGGGTGGAAACTACTCAAGGAGAGAAGCAACTTAGAACTAAGGAGAAATTTCCTGATAGAACAATTCATCATGGAATGAATTGCCTCCAGAAGTTGTAAATGCTCCAACACTGGAAGTTTTTAAGAAGAGATTGGATAGCCATTTGTCTGAAGTGGTGTAGGGTTTCCTGCCTAGGCAGGGGGTTGGACTTGAAGGCCTCTAAAGTCCCTTCCAACTCTGCTGTTCTGTTCTGTTCTGTTCTGTTCTGTTCTAAATTCCTTGCCCCTAGAGTGCCCAGCCAAGTCCTCTCAGCAGATTGAGGCTCAAATTCCCTTGACTTCTAAGTCACTTTTTGTGAGATGGGTGGCCAAATAAATTTATTAAATAAATAAATAAAATGTGGGAGGTGGGCTTGCCTGCCGGTCTACTGCATTGGAAAGTTCAACCATCTTTTTTCTACTGCTACTAAAACCATCAGTTTGCTTTTCAGCTAAAATGGTACCAAAGTTTAAAGGCATCCTAGTCAGGATGAGTTTTATTTCACCCTGGATATCTTCTTGCTGCAAGAGGCAAAAGGAGGCACTGGGTGGCCATCCTGTTCTTCCCTAAGTTATTAACCAAAACTGCACTGGGAGAATATGGGGCCATCGAACGGCTGTTATAGACCGTTTCTGTAAAGGAAAACACCTTGTTAAAAGATTTTGCAGGAGGGGCCCCGGGCTAATACCCGACTGCCTCCTTCCCACTCGCGACTGGCTGGGAAGACACACCAGCCACTTCCGCGCCGGAGCTGCTGAGGGTGTAGCTCGCGTGCCGCCTAGTGAGTTTACCAGGTACTGCAGTCCAAAGGCTTACCTGGAAACTGCCAGGGCTGTGACAGGCGAGGCGGGTCGGTGGGCTCCCTCTGGGGGGCTCGTGCGAAGCAGCAGCTCCCGCTGGAGGACAAACGCCGCTTTCTCCCCTCTGCTGCCTGCTGGCAGGATAGAAAGGAAACGTGAAATGGTGGGGATTTTCATTTTGGAGATGAGGTGTAGATGTTATTATTTATAATTCGTTAACCGGAGAACAAATATATTTAATCCCCGCCTCTATGACTGCCAGAAGGGCCGGTCCCAATTGAATTTTCGGCCTATGATAGTTACATGTGCTGACGTGTGGTTATATCAATTGTGGCTAAATTGGATTTGTGTATTATTGCTTTCTAAATTGCATGCCTAGTTCAGCAGAATTGTTCATCAGTGTTTCCTGTTTCAGTGCTTAATAAGATGTCGCTGAATACCTTGCGTTGCCCAGTTAAAACAAGTTGCCTAAAGTCCTGGTTATTTTCAATGCACCTAAATCTGGTCCTTGTATAATCAGTAATTAAATGCCAAGAATACTGTGCAAATAATATAATTCAATCGTGGTTACTTCAGCTTTATTTTTAGTGCTCCTGTTTTGGATTAATTGTTCTTTCCAGTGTTGCAAAACTAACAGAGGAATATCTGGCTGTTGCTGCTGCTGAAAATACCTCAAGAGCAAATTGTTTTGTGGGAACAGAGGCTGCTGGGATTGAAGTCTGCTTGCTATTCAAAGATGCATCGTGCCATCTTTGGATTGGGATCCCGGTAAGGATTTGTGGCCTTTGAAGTGATGCAAGGCAGAGTCCCAGCTGACGCAGCTCACCATCTGAACTGATACTTGCCTTCTGTAGATAATGTACAACTGAGGAAAGGAGGTTGTCTTATGAACAAGTGCTGAACCTGTGCCGTAAACATGAAGAGGAGGAACTGTCCATGAATCATGATTGATGGTTACGTGTCATTGAGTCGGTGGCAACTCTTGGCAATCACACAGATAATTATTTCCCCATGACCATAAAAGTAATAATCTCCAATTGACCATATACTCATGCATGTGTTGTGTGTAAATTTGCCTTGCAAAGGGAGGGAAAATGCTTGCTAATATGTGTACAATAATCTCCCAAATAGGTATACGCATGCATGTTAAATATGTACAAATGCCCAAATCCAGCAGGCTGTTGCTCTGCTGGCCAGGCATCTGTGGGGCCCTTGATTGAGGGGTGGTGGTGGTAAAGGCTGCTGCCTTTATCCCATGGAAGCCAATTCGAGTTCTGCCTTTCTCTTGGGAGGAATAGCCAAGGATGGAGTGGGCTAAAACTTTGCAGAGGGATCCCCCTGCTGGCCGTTTGCAGGCTGGCAGCCCTCTCTTCCTACGCTTCCCATGCCTGGTTTGTGTCCTTACCCTGCTCAGCTTGGCGCTTACCAGCCTTGGCCTCTCCCACCGGCTCCTCTCCCTGGCTCACAGGCGAGGCTGCTTCAAGCTTCCAGACCTGAAACATCCAGGAGAACCAGTCAAAAGTGGCAATTGGGGGGGAGGGGGGAAGGGGCGGAAAGGGAGGGGGGGAATCAGACGAAGTGGATTCCATAAACTTTAATAGATTACTCAGTTCTCAGACAAGAGTTTGTGAATTGTTTCAGCCGGGAGACCTCGGTGCTTCTGGCCTCTAGCTTTAAATACTGCGAGGTGGGAGAAAGGAAGGAAGGAGGAACGAGGAAAAGGGTTAAGTAAAAGCACCTAGGGCAGTGATGGCTAACCTTTTGGCTGTCACGTGCCGGGAGCGGGGGGGGGTGCAGGTGCCCCATCCATAATTCAATGCGCCCCGCCCTCCCGCGCATGCGCACGTGACCCCCCCACGCTTCCCCCTGCTTTTGACATGCAATGGCACGGTGGGCCCAGTAGACCCGTTTTTCCACCTCCCCAGGCTCCAGAGGCTTTCTAGGAGCCTGGGGAGGACAAAAACAGCCTTCCCCATCCCTCCGGAGGCCGGAAACAGCCAGTTTCCTGACTTCCGGTGGGACCGGAAGGCCTGAAATTTAGTTGGCTGGTGCGCGCATGTGCCCTGGAGATGAGCTAGGGCAACACTCGCGTGCCCACCAATATGGCTCCGCGTGCCACCTGTGGCACCCGTGCCATAGGTTCACCATCCCGGACCTAGGGAATCCTCCAGCTTAGAGCCATTTGCTTAACGACCGTTTGAGCAGCATTGAAAAAAGGGATTTACAACTGGTCCTCACACTTATGACCATCGCACCATCCCCACGGCCACATAATGACAATTTAGACGCCTGTCATGTATTTATGACAGTTGCAGCCTCCCTGGGTCACCTTTGTGACCTTCCCAGCCGGCTTCCAGCAAGCAAAGTCAGTGGGGGAAGGACTCACTTAATGACTGAGTAATTCATTTTACAACTCCGGGGAATCACATAACTACTATGGCAAAAAAATTGTAAAATCAGGCACAACTCACTTAACAGCCACCTCGCTTAGTAATAGATCCCAATTCTGGTTGTAAATCAAGGACTGCCCGTGTCCTGAAGATGGAGGACAGAGAAGGGTCCTAAAAGTAACCTCTTTTTTTTTCCTGTTTGCGGCTTGGATTTCAAACTTCTGTAGCTCTCAGAGGAAGATCCCTATCGCTGCCTTCACAGGTGTATTTTAAGGTAACAGTTCCGTAAAAGAAAACCGTCCCCTGGATTTCAGCCAGGCGCCCTGGGCTCAGCCGGAGGGGGTGGGGTGGGGGCCAGGCAGGGGCCTTTGCCTCCTTTCTTTAAAAACTCCTTCCTGATAAACCAAACACTTAAAATGCCTTCTTGATTTTAACTAATTCAGTGCATTAGTAGAAGGAAATGCAAAGCAGGCTGAAAACATGCCGTTGTGTGGAGTTTCAAGTATAAAATATTGTATTCTCGTGAGTGGTTTTACTAAACACTGGATGTGGTCTATAAACGGCCTTTTAAGCCCCAGGCTTTATAGAGACTCCTTTGTAAGGCTAGAGCTCCCCATCCGGCAATTGGAGAATGAGCCCCACCCAACCGATTGGAACTGGGGAGGTTCCCCCGAAAAACACGGCCTTGGTTGGCCAAAACCACTTTTTCCATGTCAAGCCTCGGTGGCACAGTGGTTAGAGTGCAGTACTGCAGACTACTTCTGCTGCCTACCAGCTGCCTGCAATTTGGCAGTTCAAGTCCCACAGGCTCAAGCCTTCCATTCTTCTGAGGTGAGTAAAATGAGGACCCAAATTGTTGGGGGCAACATGCTGACTCTGTAAACAGCTTAGAGAGGGCTGGAAAACACTGTGATGCGATATGTAAGTCTAAGTGCTATTGCTATTCCACCTTTGGGGAGAAGAGGTGGGATGTGAAGAAGGAGGCTGTTTCATCTGTTCTTCGCCAACTATTTCCCATGGAGGCATCTTTTGCTTCCGAACACCCACCCGCCTGCCTACCTACAGAGGAGAAGAGCACCAGGGAAGAAGGTGTGCACCTCCGTCTGCACGAGGTGCCCTTGTCAAAACCTTCTGAGAACCTGCCCCTGCTGTAGCCCCACAAGCGGACTAATCTCCACTCCTGGGACATAACAGGGAGTTCCTGGAGGGGGGATGTTCTCCCTCTTGGAGGGTCCTACCTGCACGCAGCCATCTGTGTCTCCTGTGACAATGAGACTCTGCGCATCCCAGTCCTTCACTTCAAAGAAGCAGCAGCAGGAAAGCCTTCCTCCAGGTCTTAAGGGAGCCTTTTCTTTGGCCAGGAGCTGCCCGTTGACGGTCCAGAGGTACAGGGTCACTCCAGCGCACGAAGCCACCTCACCCTGCAAAACCATCCCAAGGGCAGTTCAGGCCTTTCCGTCGCGCAAGTAAGGTCAGACAACCAGCATCGACCCATGGAAGAAAGCGGGCTTGGTCACACAGGAACAGCCCAGGCAGGTGACACCAAGGAGGAGAGATTGTCACGAAAGCAAAAACTCAAAATGAATTGAGTGATTGAACAAGGTCTGCCCAGTCTCTCCCACCTTCCCTTTTCAGGGAAGATGGTGGGAAATTGGGTGCATGGCTGCTTCAGAGGGTCCTGGATGAAATCCTGAGTCCCTTCCAGTCAGGATTCAGGCCCAGGTATGGGATAGAAACAGCCTTGCTGGCACCTGGCGAGAGTAGGATGGGGGGCAGCGCATCCATCCTCGCTCTCCTTGGCCTCTAAGCGGCCTTCAATGCTGTTGACTAGGGCATCCTTTGGGCAGGCTGGGGCTGGGCAGCAGAGTTTTGGGCTGGTTTGGCTCCTTTCTCCAAGGTCGGTCCCAGTCATTGTTGATAGGGAGTATGAGGTCCGGTGGATGGATGGATGGATGGATGGATGGATGGATGGATGGATGGAAGGAAGGAAGAGTGGCCCAATTCTTCCCCTTTCTGCTCATTCCCAGCTCCAAACCCTCTTCCTCTGCTCTTCACCTGCTGTTTTGTCCACCCTAATCACTTCCCTGCAAGTACATTTCCCTGCTTCAACTCACACATTTCTTTGGGAGATCTCTGCTGCTTTCCAGAAACTAGCAAGCTAGGAGAGGACTTTTGTCTCCCAAGATGAACCTGGATAATGCAGACAATGCGAGATAACCCTGGGTGGATTGGGGTGGGGTGGGGTGGGGAGGGGAGGGGAGGGGAGAATCTTCTGCTATTTCACCAACTGGCATCCAACAACGCCATCTGGAGGGTTGCATGTAACCAAACACACCAGAGGGCAAACTCTCTTGAAAGCTGAAAGCTCTCAGAGATAACAGCCCTCCTCCTCCTCCTCCTCCTCTGACTCAGAAATTGCTTTCAACATTCAGGATCCTGTTAAAAACCTCGGTAAAAAGAAAAAAAATCAATCTGTCGCGCCTCAAGATGGTTTCTCACGGAGAAGAGCGCCCATTAAGTCATCATGAAATGTTCATGGATTTGTCAGAAGAACGATGATAAATGAAGGCCTTACCGTTGAATCATTGATGGCAACCGCCGAGAGGCCTGCCTCGTGCGCAGGAAGCCGGGTGAGGCACGTCAACTGGTTCAGGTCCCAGAAGAGGCAGGATCCGTCCGCAGAGCCACTCACCAGGAGGCAGTAGGCCGTGGAGACTGCCAGGCAGGTCACCGGCTGCGTGTGTCCATACAGAGGCTGGGGAGCAAAGCAAGCAATGAGCACAAAACACACACACACACACACACACACACACACACACACACACACTCGAGGGAAGTGGGAGTGAGTCCCAGGGCAGCCTTAGGCCTGCAGACCCCCCCCCCCACCTGCTCCCCAGTGCCTGGGGGTGGGGCTCAGTGGGAGGAGAGCTACTTGGAAAGGGGCAGAAGGCAGCCAGGCACCATCTCCTCCTTCTGTGAGGCCCTGGCATGAAGGTGACACAATGCCAAAAGGGCTTGAAATAAGACGCAGAGAATCAGGATTGCCCCTTCAATATTGGAGCAGCAGAACTTGAGCTTTGCAACCAAACTGGTTCTGAGGAATGTTAAAGCCATGTAGGTTTTTTTTTTTTTTTTAAAGAAAATAATTGAATAAGGAAGCCTGCTTTAGTACTACTGGCTTCTTTAAACACATCAGTCAATGGTGAGAATGCAGAATTAAATTGACATTGCTGCCTGCCTACTTCTGGCGTGGCTACGGTCGCAACTCCCGCTCACATTTGGCCTCTACCAAATGGTAGGATGTGACGACAAAGCCGCAGAGGAGGGCGGCCCCTCTGCGCTACTTTGTAAGATGAAAAAGGTGGAAGGTAAAGCTACAACCGACGACACCTGTGCCAAAGGAAACAAGCACCGTTTGCTCTGTTTCTCACCATGCTTAATCCTTGGGGCAGCCAAGGAAGTCAAAGGGCAGGAAAATCAAGGCTGACTAAACTGGTGCCCAGGGAAAAGAAATCGGAGCAGTGAACCAGGTAGGGAGAGAATTTCCTGGATTCCTGGAGAATCTTCCCAACCCTAACTCTGGAGGCAGACCTTGGCCTGATTTACAATGTGTAGGGTTCCTTGGAAGAGAGGGGTAAAAATATTCTGATCCAGGAAGCCAAAATCATTTGCACTGCTGAGCATCTCTGGAATTTGGAGAATGGGCTGGGGGTGGCTCAAGGGAAGAAAGGCTGGGGGGTTCCCCATAGCAAAACGGCTGCCACGGAGGACAGAACCCCTTCCCACCATTTATTACAATGCGACGAGTCCCTACAAGACCCTTCCTTCTATGCTCTGCCTGCCTTTGCTCCTTTTCTGGGCAGACAGTCCACTTCCAGACAGGGCACCGTGATGCCAGCAGCCATTATTTGTTTCTGGGGCTCATTTAAAGATGGCCAAGATCATGTAGAAATGGACCCTCTGCTTTAGGGCAAGCGAGCATCCTGTGTTTTAATATGTATAACCATTTCTAAAGAACGTAAGAGATCTGAGAAGAGCCACGAAAGAGTCTGCAACATCATGGGTGCTTCCAGGTGCCCTGCTGAAAAACCCAAATACAATTGAAAGCCCTCCAGAGCAGGGGTGAAATGCTAATGATTCGCACTGGTTTGAGATAACTAGTAGCAGCAGCAGTGCGTGGTTCGGCGAACTGGTAGCGGCGGCAACGCGAAGTTCCGCCCACCACCCGGACATCATTACTTCCTGGTTTTAACCAGGAAGTAACCAGTTTTTGACCCTCTGCGCATGCGCTGAAGGCTTTGTGCATGCACAGAAGGTCCAAAATTGAATGTGATGCATGCACGCGGAGCACACTTCCGAACCAGTAGGGAAGGTAAGTAGATTTCTCCCCTGATCCAGAGTCACCTAAAAGGGAGAGGAGGGGCCATATAAGTCAGATGGATGAAGTAAAATAGCTCTCCCTGATGCACAAAGACCTCCCGGCTTGCATAATGCCCACCCCTCCTTAGTTTTGACACCATCCTTCATCCAGCGAGGGGCAACTTCTGCACTGACTGGTGGATGTAGAAAGTCCAAGGAAATCTTCTTTGGCAACTGCTGAAGGCCGACCAGGGACAATTGAATGGCCTCCAGAGAGCCTTTTGGAAGTGCAGCAGCAGCCACTGTTCCAGGGCACCTGGGAAATGGTTCCCCCTGGTTGAAGCACACCTGGACTGGGCTGGCAAGTCAGCCTTGCCCTCTTGGCCCCTCTGCAAGCAAGAAGGCTCCCAGCCTCATGGATTGGGGCCAGAGGGATTGCGGGAAGGCTGCTTCCCTCCCTATCTTTGGTGGCTGCTGGGGACGGGGGCTCGCCCGTCCTCTTTCCTCTCCCACGTGGCCATGCCATTGTGTCTTGACAATTCAATAAATAAGATCAGGAGCTGCAGTCCAGTACAGCAGTTCAAGGGCATCAAAGGGGGATTAGATAGTTTCATGAAAGAAAAGGCTGTTAATGGCCAGATAGTCATGAAGGTTATATGCATTTATTTCAAAGTTCATTCTTCAGATCAATAGATCTCAGGGTAATCAAATACAATTAGTACAAGCTATAAAGCATGCATATATATGCACCCATCATGCTATTTCCTTTCAGAATGAGTGATATTATATAAAGATAAGCAAAATTAAGGCAAAAGACAAGTTAAGGTAATCTAACCAAATATACTGTAGTTTACATTAACTATCCCACTCCACATCTGTTTTAACTGTATAACTGTTTTAACAAACAGTCATATTCTATCATTTCTTCTTCTTCTACATCTTATCAAGTCCATTTAACCAATTCATCCTTTCTTGTTTTTTTAATAGTTGGATCATTCAATCTCTCTATATGACCCAAATACTTCAGTACCCACGAATCAAGGGTGAAATGCTTCTGGTTTGATCCTGTTCGGGCGAACCAGTAGCAAGGAAAACTACTAGTTCAGGCGAACTGGTAGTATAAAAAAGCTACCAGTTTAGTCGAACCAGTAGTTAAAAAAAGCTATGATCCGACGATCACCTATGCCGCGTGGTTTAGCTTTGCTAGAAAGCAGGCTTTCCTGCTTTCTAGCAAAGCTAAACTGCGTGCAACAGCTGATTTCCCCTCCCCCCTCGCTGTTCTACTTACCTTTCCAAACCTCCTTTTGGTGCGTACTGCGCATGCTAACTATTGGTTCGCCTGAACCGGTAGCTTTTTAAACACGCAGCACGCATTTGATGTGTAGCATGCATATGTGGCCAGCAAACCGGTTCAGATTTCACCCCGCCACGAATCCTCCATTCGATCAACATTCATCACTTGTTAATGTTTCTCCCCTTCTCTTTTTACTATACACACCTCTGAAGCACACATTCCCACTGCCTCCTCTACACCAATTTTGTTTCTGCTGACATTCTCAACTGTCTCCTTCACATGACAAAGAGCTCCCTCAGACAGCATTTTTTCATAATTTTAAGAAACGTTAAATCTTTGCAACAGATCAATATTACAGCCCACATACCGTTTCTATTAGAATTTACATATCTTAAAATTCTTCCACTTTCCACTTCTTTCCAAAGTATGTAAATTCATCAAGCTGCTTCTATCTATCTATCTATCTATCTATCTATCTATCTATCTATCTATCCATCCATCCATCCATCCATCCATATATCACCCATCCATCCATCCATCCATCCATCCACCTATTATCTATCATCTATCTAGCTATCCACCTATCTATCTATCTAGCATCTACAGATTTCATTTTATATATAAATCATTTTATATGCTACCTATTTGGCTTTTTTCCACAATGATGCATAATCTTCTTTCCTAAAGCAACTTACACGTACAAAGCCTGAAACCTACCTCACACAATTGCCTTCATATTGGCCACTCCACTAAGCTGGGTTTTTGTTACCTCACCGGCATCATCTTCATAATAAATCACATAAATCCATGATGGTTAGTGTGCAGAAGATATCAAAACTAGGGTTGCCAGGTCTGCTTCCAAAAAATAGCGGACAAGCGGGGGGGGGGGGGGGGGGAGGGGGGGTTAAGTAGTAAATTTTTTTTTTCTACAATTAAATTATATATTTTCTTACAAACATTTTAACACGTATTAAAATAATCACTTCAAAACTTTACGTAAAATTCAAAACATCAAATATATTATAATAATATGTAAAATATTAAATTACATTTTACTTTGCTGTCGTGTGTATTTTTTATTTGACTGCGCAGCTTTGATCAATTCTTTGTGTTTAAGGAATAATTCTTTAATTTCAGTACAACTTTGAGAAATATTAAAAAATATACAAAGTTCACTTCGAACTGATGGTACAAGCAGTCGGTTACGTTCGTCAGTCCACAAATTTCCCATGACGCTGAAAATTCGTTCAACGTTTGCATTTGATACCGGAATTGATGCACAATACTGGAACAGTTTCAGTAAACTCGGAGCTGGCTCTTTCTTGAAAAAGTACATCCACTTATCAAGGGATGAATCGCCCTGCAGATGAACATAAACTTCTTCTAAGGCAGAAATTTCATCGAAGAGAGTGTTGGGTGGAAGTTCTTCTCGCCATGGTGATAATAACCAGATGTTCGTCATTTCTTCTAAAGTTGGAGGATTATTGCGATCAATTGGATTGAAACAATTTAGTGTCTCATATACTGAATCGGTGAAATTATACCACTTTTCTAGGTACGCAATGGCTCTTTGATACATGTTGATGGCTTCTTTCTTGAACTTTTGCACGGCATTCTCAGGCAAATGTTTTATACGTAAGGCAAATAAAACTTTCATTCCAAAAAACTGCTCATTGTATTTTTTTTGCAAAGAATCACGCAGTTTACACATGATAATGTGAAGATCACATGGAAGAATTTTCTTGCTTTCCAGCTTCAGTAGGGTGTCTTGCATTATTGACATGAAGAAGTGCATGAAATATAAATACAATTCTGAAATTGTTGGTTCATTGTCCTTTGCGAGTTCATTTTCCTGATCCGAAATAAGGTTCCAGATAACCTTATGGCACTCATCAGATCCAAGAGAAATAAAATACGATTTTAGAGGTATCCAGTTTAAAAGAAGTCTTTCGACCGCTTTAAACAAACTTAACCAACATGTTGGAACATGGCACAAAACTTCATGGAATTCTGACTCGCAAAACTTATGTACGATTTCATCATAAAGCTTTTGAATAAAAAAAATGTCCACTATTTTGTGAAAAAAAATAGTGAACATAATGTGAAAAAAGTGGACTGTCCGCTCAAATAGTGGACACCTGGCAACCCTAAAACTAATCAAGTTGGCGAAACATCTAGTGCCTGCATTTATGCATTAAGTTTGCTTAATGTTAACCTTTAACTAATTGTACTATTTATTGTATTATGACCCTCAAAATGAGCTAATTCATTAATTGGGTAAAGCAGTTCTTTTATCTTTTTCTCAAGGGGACTAATAGTTAAGTAAACCCTGTTCCTAAATCAGAGCTAATCCTGCTAATTTTTCTCTGTTCTCCACCAATTTTTCTTCCTCTTCATTCCTGGTAAGGAAGAAGACCAATCTCTTTATGTTGCGTCACCTGCAAAGTCATGGAATCAATCATCAACCAATCTATTACCCTCCATCTAGAGACAAATAACCTACTTTCTAACAAACAACTTGGTTTCAGAAAAAAATTATCCTGTAATCTACAATTACTACATTGCAAAAACATATGGACTACGCATCTCGATTAGGGCAAAGCAATAGATGCAGTTTACATAGACTTCTGTAAAGCTTCAGTGGTACATGACAAATTACTTCTAAAACTAAAATCCTATGGCAATTCTGCTATCCATTTCCTACATAAATGGATAGCTGCCTTCCTGTCAAACAGACAACAAGTGGTCAAAATAGGAAGCACTCTATCAAATCCTGTACATGTTAATAGCGGTGTTCCCCAAGGCAGTGTTTTATTTATTTATTTATTTATTTATTTATTTATTTATTTATTTATTATTCGAATTTCTATACCGCCCTTCTCCTTTTGGACTCAGGGCGGTGAACAGCCAAAATAAAAACATTTATACATAAAGTACGATTAAAATTAGATTTAAAATAATTAAATTTGGCCCATAGTTTAAAATTTATCAATTTAAAATCCATATCAAAATTTAAAACCAACCATAAAATCATAAACTCAAGAGAGACCAGCTAACTGAAAGAGATGAGTTTTTAGGTCCCGATGAAAAGTCTGGAGGTCGGAGATCACTCGTATCTCTGGGGGTAGATTGTTCCATAGGGTAGGTGCCATCACAGAGAAGGCTCTCCTCCTGGGGGTCGCTAGCTGGCATTGTCTAGCTGACGGCACCCTGAGGAGGCCCTCTCTGTGGGAGCGAACTGGCCGGTGGGAGGCTATTGGTGGCGAAGGCGGTCCCGTAAGTACCCTGGCCCTAAGCCATGGAGCGCTTTAAAGGTGATCACCAACACTTTGAAGCGCACCCGGACGACCACCGGGAGCCAGTGCAGCTCGCGCAGGAGAGGAGTCACTTGGGAGCGCTTTAGGTCCAACACTCTTCATACTTTACATGAATGACCTTTGCGATCATATTAAAAGCAACTGTGTTCTCATTGCTGTTGATGTTAAACTATTCAACACCACCAACAATGCAACTACCCTTCAAAAAGACCTTGACTATGTGTCAGATTGGTCTAACAAGTGGCAACTTCAAATCTCAACCAACAAATGCTCTGTCTTGCACATTGGCAAAAAAAATCAAAACATAAAATACAAATTAGATGGACATGACCTTGTAGATGACCCCCACTCTATCAAGGAACTTGGAGTACTCATTTCTAAAGATCTAAGTGCCAGAGCCCACTGTAACAACATTGCCAAAAAGGCATTAAGAGTTGTTAACCTAATTTTGCGTAGCTTCTTCTCTAGTAATATTGTACTACTAACTAGAGCATACAAAATATTTGCTGGACCAATTCTTGAATACAGCTCATCTGTCTGGAACACACACTGCATATCGGACATAAATATAATTGAGAGTCCAGAGATATTTCACGAGAAGAGTCCTCCATTCCTCTATCTCCAATAGAATACCTTATGCCACCAGACTTGAAATTTTGGGCTTAGACAACTTAGAACTACGCCGCCTTCAGTCTGACCTAAGCGTAGCACATAAAATTATCTGCCACACATTATCTGTCCTACCTGTCAATGACTACTTCAGCTTCAACCACAACAATACATGAGGAAATAATAGATACAAACTCAAGGTAAACCGCTCCAAACTCGATTGCAGAAAATATGACTTCAGCAACAGAGTGGTCAATGCCTGGAATGCACTATCTGACTCTGTAGTTTCTTCCCCAAACCCCCAAAACTTTAACCTTAAACTGTCTACTGTTGATCTCACCCCATTCCTAAGAGGTCTGTAAGGGGCGTGCATAAGTGCACCAGCGTGCCTACCGTCCCTGTCCTAATATTCCTTTTTACTCTTGCTCTTTTCATGTATTCAAATTATGTGTATACTTTTACCTGTTATCTTATATATGCTTGTTGTGGCCCGTCAGCGGCCTGTGCAGATTGTAGCTGATTCCAACAACAAGGAGGCTGGTGTGGTGCTGCACCAGCAGCCTGTGCAGCTGACGCTCGAGTCAGACAATGAGGAGGCTGGAGAAGATGTGGTGCCAGAGGCAGAGATTCAGCCAGGGCCTTCAGAACCTCCAGAAGCTCCTTTAAATGAAGAGGATGAAGAGGAGAAGCCTCTTCTCAATGCAGGGGTGCGCAGAGCTGCCAAAAGGCAGGAGTGGTTCCTCAGGAGGAGGTCTCCTCGAGAGTAAGGCTTGGGGCTAATTGGCCACTCCCTTAGCCTATTTAAGGAAGAACACCGCTTGCAGCAAGCTGTAGGGAACAACTTTAGTTCAATCTCCTTCACATCTGGATTCTCTGCAAAATTGTTTCTGGGCTTTCTGCCAACTCTAGTAAGACTGTGATTACCTTATCTTAGAATTCTGGTAGGCTGTTAAGACAGTTTATTAACAGCCTTTGGTTAATAAAGACTAAGTTATTTGAGTAAAATAAGCTTTGTATAGAGTTTGTGTGTGCTGCGTTCTTTGGGGTCCGTAGCTGAGGCAGAAAAATGCTTGACAAATAAACTTATGATTATGATTATGAAGAGTTTAAGCCCTTAAGGGAATATAGCAAAGAAAAGTGTGAAAGGTTGTTTTTGATATGCATACCTGGGGGTGGGGGTGGGGGGAGATGAGAAAGAGAAATAAGGAGGACTCGGAGGGAGAAGAAGTCGTCCTCTGATTCCTGCTAATCCTCTGCAGGTGTTGCCCCAAATTGTTACCCCAGCATCTCCATTCAATTTCAGAAGAGGAATTGGGGCAACCCACCTGTTTCAGACGTAAGGCCGTGGCTCCCGTTGTGGCCCTGCAGAGGTCCCAGACACAGACAACGCAGCTGCTTCCAGACGTGATGAGGCTGCTGGGTGTGGGAGACACAGCACAGAGGCAGTCACCCCAGTCAGCCGGAGCCTCCAGGACGGTCATCTTCTGCATGCACCCAAGGCAGGAGAGAAGCAGAAAGGAGGGCAAGGGAAGAGGTGGAGTGAAATGGATGCAACACTTCCACAAGTGCAACACTTCCATGCACGCATGGAATGTACTTATATGCGTATGTATTTATGTGGAATTTTAATTGAGTTAAGCGTTTAAGAGTTAAAACACACTTTTGTGTGTTTTAATAAAATAGGCTTTTAAAAAAATACAAAAAAGTTGAAAAGCAAATATGAATTCTGAAAGAGTTTAATACTGTTCTTTTGCCAGTTTTTCTGTAAAATGCGGTTATCAATTATTTTTGAATATAAAGTCTGTGTCTTCCTCCTGCAGCCTCCACTGATACTGGCTTCTTTGTCTAAGTCACAAACACTAGTGAAAGACCAACCATCAATTTATAATATCAAAATACTAGTGAATTCATAATAATGAGTATATTCCTTTCAAAATATACCCAGAACATTTCATATTGCTTATTAACCTGAAAAATGCACCCATCTTATCTGCTCTACACTGCTGAAAGAGGGAAGGAGATTTTTCACTTCTTGTAACTTGTCTTCATTTCAGCATTTCACTCCAACTTCTCTTTTTAAATAACCAGATTGGCTTCCTGGTCACCTGGCTTCTGGCCCACAGGAGAACCATCCACACAGTGACCGGTGTCCCTCCCTGACTGGCCACCTGTCTGGACTCTGGTGGGCGGCAGTAGCTTGTAAGGCACAGGCAATCCTGTCTCCGCTGAACAGAGCATTGCTCGGAAGGAGCAAAGAGGAAGAGGAAACCGTGCTGGGTGGGGCAAAGACACGCAGGGCTGCAGAGACCCTCCATGTTGAGATAAGTGGAAGCACAAATAAAAACAATGCTGCTGAATCCTTCCAAAGGTAAACAACAGGTCTTTCAACGAGGTATGAAATCAAAGTCACAGGAAATTTTAATTACTGTGACATCTGACAAATTCTAACAAAGCATGAAGTCCTTTCAGGAAATTTCTGACTTCATTTAATGATACATTTCAGAGGGCAAGGAAGTCAGAGAACGATCAGCAATCCTTTGTATCAACCAAGATTTAGTTCAGGAAGTGGGAGAAGAAATAACATGGGTGGAAAGAGAGTGCGGCACTCCAAAATTTTATGGGAAGCTCAAGCCGAATGTAGTCAAATACATATTTTTATTATATAGATGTTAATACAGTCAGAACAGTGACAGACGGGATTCTCTGGCAGGAAAAGCTAATGAGAAAAGGAGCTGCTTACTCTGCCCTTTGTCCCACACAATTCCACCAATCAAATTGTGGCTGTAATTTTTGCACATTTTTTAAAATACTAACTGACATTACTCATCTTTGTTTTGCACACAAGGAGAAAGGATGCTGCAGAAAGTGAACGACATGGTCTCCTATATATAATATATTCAAATACAAAGAGATTCAGGTTGAAGTTATTATTACTTTTAATTATGTCTTGCCTTTCTGTCCAATATAAGTTGCAAACATATATATTGATGATTTTGTTCAAGAACTTTTGGTGCATTTGCTAAGTTCTCCAGACCTTTCCATCTGTGGATGGACCTACCAAGGCATGCCATGCTCCCTCTGGCAAAAGAGGAAACGGTGAAATGCGCCCACGGAGGGATTGGCCTATTCATTCGCTGAGTGCCCCAACAGGTGGCAATCTGTAGTTCGTGATTACCTTGTCTGATCCAGAATCAGTCAGACAGCAGGTGAAGTCACTGAATCTCCAGCAAAAGGTTTTATTCCATAGTGGAGGAAGCAAAATACTTTTCTTCTCCACAGCCAAAATCCCCTTTTCTGTGCATACAATATGACCAACAGGCCCATGTGGTGCCTCTACAGAAAAGAAAGAAAACAACTTTAGAACACATTTTAAAGGGGGAAAAAAATCTGCTACTTGAATTTGTCCCGGGAAGTTTTGTGCCATCCAATGTCTAGAATTCTCTTTCTCCCCCGATTCCCCTCTTAGAGTTGCCAAGGCTTAGAAACTGCTCTAAATACCAAAAAAACAACAACAACAACAACAACAACAAAAAAAAACCTAGGAGTTATAAGGTTCTTTGCACACTGTTTAGCCGGTCTATACCTTTGGGAATGACTGATGACAGTTTCAGATGATACAGATTACTGACAGAGAGCGCTGGAGAAGGAAAGAGGAAGCTGTTTTTCCCCACTGAATGTTTCCTCAGGCTCCCAGCATTTCTGGAGGGATGTGGTTTCGTAAAAAGCTGAGAATGAAAAAGAACCATAAACAAATAAATTACAGCAAATCAATCAATCCTGTAAAGTAACATACACAGGCCCCAGAGGCTCCACTGCATATTTTTAAAATATTTCTTTTACGAATTACCTTTTACTTCTCAATGCAAAGGAGTTATGGTAGCCAAGAAAAACCTCTGAAAAAATTACAGTAAGCACAGTATTAACACAGTAAAGCAGAAATTAAAACTCTAAATGCCTAAAAGAGTAAAATTATATTGTGTCACAGGGAGGGAACACCATGTTTCAATCGCTGATGGGAAACGGTGGGCGATCCTTGCTTTCCTTCAGAAAGGTCAGCAAGGAGGAGAGCAACAAGTGGCATTTATCAGAGGGGCCAAGACAGAGGAGAGTTAAAGAACAGAAAGACCCCGAACGCTGGTCAAGCACAGAGCAGAGAATTACTCACGATTTGGTCTGAGAATAGCCTGGCATGAAACACACACACACACACACACACACACACACTGCTTCCCTACCACCTTCGTTTTGTTCAGCTGAGCTTTTGGGGGTGGCGAGAACCGTGCATTGATACGCCGCAACTCTGCCTTTGCCTTTGGCAAAATGCTCCTGATGCCAATGCTTTAGATGGCTACTGCTCAGTGCCAGTAGAGAGAACCGACTCCTTAGCAGATAATTTGGGGTCGTTTGCTTGGAGAAATGCACTAATAGTTTGGAGGCTAGTAATGCATTCTTGGCTTTCTGGGTCGCTACCCATCCTCCTTGCCAAAGTTATCCAGAATGAATCGGTCTTTAATGATAACATATGTTGGAAGGATGAAGCCCCTTCCGCTCCCCAGGAGGAAACCATGCGACTGAAGGAGTTAGACTAGAATAATTCTCAACCAAATGTCCCCTCTGGCCCATTAACAAAGGGTGGGAGGCAGGAAGGTGGGAGCTGCTTTGTCTGTAAAATATGCTTCTCCATTTCTCATTCAGGGAAATATAATATTCTGCCTTTTTAATATTTCCCAAAATATTTCATTCTTTTGAGTGAAAGGGGTGGGTGCTAACCTCCTACAACTGTTTAAATTTGTGAACCGGCCAAATACTCTGTTCAAAGAAAATACGTTGTATGTTTGTATGTGTGTTTCTAATTATTGCTATTTATTCATATTTGTTCTCTTTTATTCTTTAAAGTTTAATAATTCATTCTTTATCTTAATATCTTTATATTTGTTTGGGGTTGGCTTTCTTCCCTTTCATCTTTTTTATTGTATAGCAATCTTTCTCCTCAAACCTACCACCTCTCTCTTTTCTTTCCTTCTTACTTTCTCTTCCCCTCCTCTTCTTCTCCTCCCTACTTCCTCTTCCTTTCTCCTTCTCCTCCTCTCTTCCTCCCTCTCTTACCTTCACTCCTACTCTAATTTCCCTTCCCTTCCTTCATCCCTCTCTATTGCTGTATCCTTTTATGCATATGGACTACTCAGAGGGCTGAAAAAGTTATTTTTGACTGGTCCTTGCACTTTTGACCAGTCCTCGAACTTATGACTGTCCTCACATTTTATGTTTTTCGCCCTATCTTGTCACCATGGTGAAGAGAAGCAGTTGTGAAATGAGTGACACGGTTGTTAAGAATGCCACAATGGGCATAAATGTGAGGATGGTCATAAGTGCGAGGACCTATGCAGATAGCCACGCCCACCCGGTCACATGACCAGCTAGCCACGCCCACCCGGTCACATGACCAGCTAGCCACGCCCACACAGTCACATGACCACCAAGCCACACCCCCAACTAAGCCATGCCCACAGAACCGGTTGTTAAAAAAATTGAATCCCACCACTGATCTGCACCCTGGCTCGTATCATCGTCTAGAGTCATCAAACCATCATTGGATGAATTAATATTATATTTACTTTACTTTATTGATTAGCCTTTGGGCCATATAATTAATATTATATTAATGATGATAGGTTTTATATTGCTTCAGTGGTGGCTGGGTGATGCTTGAAACCAAACTTTCTCAAACCAACTTTCTTTTGGCAATCAGGTTACTTTTCCAAGAAATCCCACAACAACAGCGCACCTCAACATGAAATCAAAGTAATCCCATTCCTTGTTAGCTCTACATCCACGGTCGCTTGAGGGCACCTGGGCCATTGTTTGCGTCGTACCTGCTTTGGGATCTGTCCGAAATTGCTGACAAATCCCAGGATGGTGCTCTTGATGAGAGGGTCCTCAATGGTGCCCATTTGTACTTGATCACTGTAGAAATAGGGGTGGAAGGTATTCACGGCCTTCACTGCAGCTGAGCCCTGCTGCTTGAAGCCGAAGATGAGGTCAATCCAGTGGTGGAGGCAGCTGCTGACGAAATCGCTCTCCAGGGCCTACAACCCAAGCAAACCCATTCAGTCACCTGGGCGGCAAGAAGGCATCCTGTCCCTTCTTGCAAGGGGTGGCAGGAGGGGGAGGGGGCTAAGCAAGGGGGCCCCTCAGGAAGTCTACAGGCCTGGTGATCACCAATGGGCTCTGGTATAATTTCCGCTACAAAATGTAAAGGCTACGAGTAATGGCTGCAAAAAGGGAATCCTGTTTCTTTTCAGAGATTTCTCCTTATCTTTATTTTAGACTAACACAAATAATTTGAGAATATTAGACTTTTATCTCTGACTTGTGGTCCTGACTCAAGCACTGCCAGCATTCCAAACTGCGTTTTCATACAGACCTGCCTGTGCAGCCTAATGAATCGATGAGGATTTCCTCCTGCCCAAGGTGGCAAATCCACGTCATTCAGCCGGGTCCCATCCTGCAAGCATCCTGCAAGGGACGGAGGAGAAGACATTGGTGGTATAAAAGAATTGACACAAAGAAGCTTTCCTCCATCTGAGATCAAATAAAAATACCTATAAAGGGGCGTAAGAGTATAGATTAAGTTTATTAAGCCCTCATCAGAGGACAACTAGGATTTAGTGGCAGAAGCTGCTGGCAGCAAGTAAAACATCTGGAAGGCAACAGTAGAGGGCCAAGATCCTTAGTGATCATCCCAGGTCCAAAACTTCTGATGTGGGCTTTAAGTGGATTTAGCTGCTGAGTTGATCATCACTGTGATCTGTCCAGTTTTTGTCTAGGCAGAATCTGTCGATGAGGAAAAACAGATTTAGCCATGGACAAATACCTCCAGTGGGTTTTAGAAGGGAGGAGGCAAGAGCACCTTTCTCATAAAGATGAAGAAAGAGTAGTTTTTAATGGGACATCCAGCCAGCTCAAAATACCAACATTATTTGCTTGTTTGAGCAGAAGTTCATCTAGAATGCTTTAATTTTGATTCTTTCACTCAACAGGAAATCCATCTCCATCATTCTGAGACTGTGGAGAGCCCATGAGTCTAACTGGAAAGCCAGCACAGCGTATGCCCACTCACCAAAGTCAATGTGGTTGTGGTTTGTTAAAAATTCAGGGAGATAAAAGAATTCAGGTATCAGTTCCCGGACATCCGTCATGTTGTCTCTTGAGGCTGACTCCCAAGTGTTCCTTATGCTGTGGAACATGCGGTCTGCAACATCCAGGTCCCCTCCCTGTTGAGAGGAGGAGGAGGAGGAGAGAAGCCATGCCACCATCCAGAGCCTTAGGCCACAGCCTAAAGGAAATCAACAGCCACCAGAATTGCAAGCTGTGATTATGACAAAACATTTCAAAATGCTTTGAAGTGTTAGACAAAGTGTTCTGGAATGTTTGGACATCAGCATGCAAGGCACATTTGGAGGAAAAGGAGTGAAGCATGTGGAGAAACAAATTCCTTGCTAACCATTAATCACGAAGTCATTTCTACTGTGCTTCCGGGGAGAGTGTGGCGGTGCTGAAGTGCAGAGAAAATACTCTACAGGTGAAAGCAAGGGTGGCTTCACTAAGTTTCAACATAACCTCAAAGCTAATATTTCCTCAGCAAAGAAACCGAAGCTGAAAAGAGTTTGGATGTTTCAAGAACTCTGCAGGAAATGATTTCCAGGAAAGAAGGGGAAAGCGCTCGGAAGGGATTTTAGAGTCCCCAGACCTGAGCACGGATCTCAAAGAGGCACTGTAACAGGCAGGGAACTGGAGTAACATTTCCGAGAGAGAAGAGTTTTGCAAGGAGGACTCTTAGCTGAGCAGAGGAAACATTTACATGCTGTTATTTGTTCTAGAAGAATGATACGAAGTATTGACCAGAAGGTGGTTCAGATTGTTGCACCTTCCATATTCATTCATTGTTTCTGTTGGATAGCAGGTGCAGACGGGACACAGGACACATCCGGCAGTTCAACAGCTTTATTCAGCTCCAGTAACAGCAATGCCAATGCGAGCCGCGGCAGCCCTTTTTAAACCGGAGCTGTCCGCGGCTTCAGCAAAGAACCCTGGTGGCGCAGCAGACTAAAGCACTGTTATTAACATCAGCTGCCTGAAATTACTGCAAGTTCAAATCTCCCCAGGCTCAAGGTTGACTCAGCCTTCCATCCTTTCTAAGGTAGGTAAAATGAGGACCCGGATTGTGGGGGCAATAAGCTGACCTTGTATAAATATACAAAAGTATGAAGGCTATTGCTTAACGCATTGTAAGCCGCCTTGAGTCTCCGGAGAAGGGCGGCATATAAATCAAATTAAAAAAAAAAAAACAAAAAAAAAACAACCCTGACGCGCACTTAATTTTCCGTCTTTAAACTACTGGCTCCTGATTGGTCCCTGTGCCCGTCTATTCAAAACATCCCTCCCCTCTAGGCTGGTACCAACCAATCAGGTTCTTTTTAGACAATGTAATCATGCAAGTAGGCGGGTCGCTTTTGGGTGCGACTTGACTTGCGCAGTTCGTTGACTCTGTGATTTCGCAGCGAGAGGTTGGGTTCTGTGTCTCTCCGGTAGGCACTCCTGGAATTCTCTCAAACTTGGCCAATATCTTTTTGGATATTTATTTCTTCATTCCCCTGTTGGACTGGTGGACTATCTCCGACGTCGGGAACTTGTCGTTGGACATCAGATAAGTGCCCGCCGACTCTATTCGGGTTTGAGTGTTGTTGTGCGTTTGGTTGTGTATTGTGTAGGGCCTGGTCTATTTCTGTGATTTCTGTCTGGTGTTTCCTCTCTCACTCCAGGGTTTCCTCTTGTGTCTCATGTTCCTTTCTAACTATTTGGCCTCTGAGTTGGTCTATCTGTCTTTTCCACCCTTGGCCATCCTCTGTTTCTATTCTGTATGATAACGGGCCTGTGATTTGGATTATTTTTGCCAGAACCCATAGAGGATTTCCGTTGAAATTCTTCGCATACACCTTATCCCCCACTTGGAACTGTCTATATTTACTAGTGGAATCTACTGGGTTTTCTGCATTGTATTTGAGGTGTAGTCTGTCTAAATTGGATCTCAGCTTCCTCCCCATCAATAGTTCTATGGGGTTTCTGTGTATGGTTGCACTGGGAGTTATGTGTTGAATGCTTAATAATTTGTCTATTTTTGTTTGGATGTCCCCTGGGCCCATCTTAGCTAGTGTTTCCTTTGTTGTTCTCACCATCCATTCTGCTTGTCCATTAGTGGACGGCTTCCCCAGCGCGGATAGTGCATGTCTAATCCCTTGACTAGCTAGGAACATTTCAAATTGATTAGCGGTAAATTGTGGCCTATTATCGGAGACTACTAAGTCGGGCAACCCATGTGTTGTGAACCGTCTCCCATAGGACTCAGATGACCGCTTCTGTTGTTGTTGATGACATGAGATTTACTTCTAGCCATTTAGAGTATGCATCGACAGTGATTAAAAATGTGTTTCCCTGGCAGGGTCCCGCAAAATCAATGAGTATGTGGGATCATGGTGTCCTAGGGTTTTCCCAATCATGTGTGGGTGTGGTGTCGGGCGAGATTCTTGGCAGGGTGTGCATGTCACTACCCATTGTCCATTCCCAGCCACCAGACATAACTTCTAGCTAACGCCTTCATTTTAACTATCCCTGGGTGTCCCTCGTGTAACATTTCCAGAATATCATTTCTCAACATTTTTGGAATGATTACTTTATCTCCCCACAATAAACACCCTCTCAATCCCGATAGCTCAGTCTGTCATGTCTTTAATGGTTTGAATTCCTCGTCTACTCCTGTCTCTGGCCACCCTTTCCATACCCAATTCAAAACCCGCACCAAAGCCTTGTCTCTTCTGTTGCTCTCGTGATGTCTGTGGCTGTGATCTGTGTGTTCGTGAGAGTCTCTATCAACAATGTGATTGTGGATGGCGCTGGGTCTTCCACCAGTTCCGGCAGTGGGCATCTGCTGAGGGCATCTGCGTGGTCAATCATCTTTCCCGGTCTGTATAGCAGCTGGTAATTATAAGCAGCGAGGAATTCTGTCCATCTCAGCATTCGTGGAGATAACACGTGGGGTGTAGGTCTATCTCCCGCGATGATTCCCAGGAGTGGGTTATGCTCTGTTATCAGCTTGAACTTCCTCCAGTAGAGATATTTGTGGAATCTTTTGATTCCAGCCACTGCAGCTAGTGCTTCTTTGTCGAGCTGACTGTAATTCCTTTCCAGTTTGGATTGGGTCCAAGAGTAGAAAGCAATGGGGGCTTCTCTTCCGTTGGGCATGCAATGGCTTAAGATTGCTCCTATTCCAAACGGCAACGCGCCACAGGTTAGTCTCACTGGTAATGTTTCACTATATTGTATTAGGATGCTGTCTGATGTTAGCAGTCTTTTGATTTGTTCGAAGGCATTCACTTCCTTACATCCCCAAGTCCAGTCCGTCTTTTTATCCAGTAGACGGTGTAAAGGTTCAGCAATCGTAGCTTTCTGCAGCAGGAAAATGTTGTAGAAATTTGGTAACTCCAGGAATGCCTGCAGTTCTATTCTATTGGTTGGGGTTGGGGCTTCTTGAATTGCTTTTAGCTTGCCCATGGTGGGTCGCATTCAGAACCCTCAATCAGGTATCCCAAAAATTCAACCTTTTCCACTGCTAACTGGCATTTGTCTTTTTTTACTTTCAACCCCACTTCCTGGAATCGAGTTAATACTGTCCTTAGTCGTTGCTACAGTTGTTCCAGACTAATGGCTGATATTAGGACATCATCGAAATAGGGGACAACTCCTTCAGTTCCATGTAGGATGCGCTCCATGAGGTTCTGGAACAGCCCTGGGGCCATGCTTACCCCAAATTGCAATTGCCTGCATTTGAATGCTCCCCTATGTGTAACTATTGTTTGTGCCTCTGCTGTGGCGTCATCAACTGGCAGCTGTTGGTACGCCTGAGCCAAATCGAGTTTTGCTAATATTTTTCCTCTACCCAGAGAATGCAATAGATGTTGCATGAAGGGCACGGTGTATGTGCTCTGCTGTAAAGCCTTATTCAGGGTACTTTTATAGTCACCACACAAACGCACTGACCCATCTGGCTTTGTGGGAGTTAATATCACTTGGCATGGTCTGTCGACTCTAAAACCCCTTGGGCAATGAATTTATCCAGTTGCTCATCAATTTTGGGCCGTAGAGCAAAAGGAACCCTTCTAGGCTTTATTCAGACAGGGGTAACTTGGGGATCTAGGTTATATGAGATGAGGGTCCCTGTGTACTTGCCTAGTTTTCGATCGAAGATGTCTGCGAAATCCCCTAGAAGTTCTCTTCCCAGCTGTTGTCTTCGACTTGGTTGATCCCTGTCACAGCCAGATTCAGAGGCTCGAACCATTCCAGCCCCACTAGGCTAGGCCTCTCCTGGTCTACTATGGTTAAGGGTAGTTGTCCTCTTTGAACTCTACGTTGAAATAACTGATTCCCATTACTGGATTTCGGTTTCCTTGGTAGTCCTTAAGCGTGAGTCTCTGTGGCTTGAGTGAGCTGGCTGTGATTCTGGGGACTAGTTGTTTGATGGTTGTCCAGGAGATCATGGAAAGGTAGGATCCTGAGTCGACCTCCATCTTGCATGGTCTCCCTTCGATGGAAACGGTCACCACCATCTTTTTTGCTTTTCCCGCACTAAAGTGGCCAACTATTATGGACTGGTGTGTTTCCCCTCTCTCTGAACCATGGTCCTCATTTCGGCAGTTTCTTCCGAATAGTTATTTTCTGTTGCTTGTTTGGAAGCTCCTGGCTCATGGTGGAGGACTGGATTGTCTGGGTCTGCAGGAAACTGGTTGTGATGCTCTGCAGGCTCTTGCAATGTGTCCTTTCCAGTCGCAGCGCTGGCAAATCGCATCTCTGAATCTACACTTGCTCTGGGGATGGTTTCCCTTGCATCCAGTACATCAAAATTCCTTTTTTCCTTTTTCTTGGTGTCTCCTTTTCCGTTCCAAATGGAGATGATGTACTTCGTCCTCGTCTCCGTCCTCGGATTTAGTCTCCTCATCCTCATATGGATTGTGGAATTCCTTTGCTTGCAGTCCCTTATTCATCTTTTTCATTATGGCTGCGGACTTTTATGATGCTTTGGTCGCAGTCGCTTCCTCCATGGCTTCTTGGAATGTTATTCTTGGTTTCACAAGGAATTGGCTTTGTAGGGTGAGGTCTCGCAGTCCCAATACCAACCGGTCTGTCACTCATTTGTCCAGGTTGGAGAATTCACAGGCAGTGGCTATCTCACACAGGGTCGCAATGAACTTGCTAATGGACCTTCCCTCCCTTTGGTCTCTCCTGTAGAATTCATGTCGTTTCACGAGGGATAAGGCTTGGGGAGTGTAGTGTATCCTCAGGATTCCTTGTAGCGCCAGCCAGGTCATGGTTCTCAATTCCGCCAGAGATGCTAGGGCTTTTGCCATTTTAAAAACGGCGGCTCCGCAGTGTGTGAGGAACAATACTCTTTTCCTTTGTTCAGAAAGACTCAAAAGGTCGTTAGTTTCCAAGAACATGTGGAAACATTCCATATAGGAATCCGAGTCTTCTCCCGCCGGATTGAATGGCGGGGTGGAATTATTGAAGACATCTTATGTTGGCCGGTTGTAGTTTCGATGGCCATTGGTTGCCATGTTTGTGTTAGTCTGTGCAGCCTAATGTCCTATTGTCCTTCTGAAGATCCCACCTTTGTTGCCAGTGTTGGATAGCAGGTGCAGACAGGGGACATGGGACACAGGACATGTCCAGCAGTTCAACAGTTTTATTCAGCTCCAGTAACAGCAATGCCAATGCGAGCCGCGGCAGCCCTTTTTAAACCGGAGCTGACAACGGCTTCAGCCACTGACACGCGCTTAATTTTCCCGCTCTAACTACTGGCTCCTGATTGGTCTCTGTACCCATCTATTCAATACTCAATAGTTTCATTATTTTGAATCTGTAAACAATTGCAGGCTCCCACAGCGAGGATGCTTTCAAATTTTCAGAGATGGGCCATCTTTAACTTTGTTCAGGCAGAAGGTTGTTGCACCGGTTTAAGGATTTCTTGAAACTTACAGTCTCATCAGTGATGCCAAAGCATTTGCATGTAACTGCGCTCCCTCCAAAGTGCAGCAAATCATGTTCCCAGTGCGCTCCTCTGGAAATCCACAGGGGGAGTTATCCCCCCAAAGTAAGGATCAGCCTCCTTCTCCCTTGTGAGGTAAATCTACGCCGGTGGGATTGTGCAAGGGCAAGGCACTGTGAGCAGGTCAGTGGGGCTGTTGCAGAATTGATCCCTCGGAGGCAGCCTCAGCAGCCCCCAGGGGTATTTTCTACTCGAAACTGCAGTGACTCCAAAGACAAGTCAACTCTGCAGAAAGTGCCAGCTAACGAGTCTCTCCCCGAAAGCCCCTCGGAGCCCTCTGGCTTTGATCTCCATATATACGACACTGTGGCCAGAATATGTGACTGACACGTTTTCATCTGCTTTTTCCTTTTTTATGAGAGTGGATGGTAATCTCTAGAGAGACAATGTGATTTGTAATAAAAAGGTTATCTGTATTAAATAAAAATAATATCTACATAGAAAATGTTGTTAGCGCTTCAAATCTGGTTAAAGATATTACCATCCAGAAAAATGTAATTTTTTGCAGCTGTCTAATGTATTTTGGAAAAAGTAATATCTCTAAAACGCACGCCTGTATTATTTATAAAGGAAGCAATAACTGATTTGCAGTATTTCTTATATTAATAACTGTATTTGCATACATTGGTATCAGAATTAGTGAGCTTGCTTTCTTTCTCTCAGAATGCAAGGATTCCACAGGAAAGGAGGGGGCTATGAAGGCTTCTAGCCCACGCAGGAACATCATTCCCCCCCCCACCCCCAGCTCTTCTCTGGGCTCCTGGGAGCTCAGTTTGTTCTCTGAACCTGCAGAACCCAGAGCAGGCAAAGGTTCTGACTGCTTGCTAAAGGGGAAACCTGACATATTTTCATGCGCACAACTGGATAAAGCTCCCTTCCAGGGATTTAGCACTTCACTGTGGATTATGAAACTTGGAATATTCTCCAGCCTAGAGAATTGATCTTACAATGTATGAACCTTCCTGTTTGCTTCATCTGCAACTCTCACCTCTCCTACAATCCATTTCTGTTTACTTTCTGCCTGTCACGGTTTTGAATGCCTTAAAATATTTTTTTTTTAACTTTTTTCTATAACAATAATAGAAATCGAAGGCTTTTTCTTCAGCTCATGTTATTGTATAATGTCCCTTTGTTAGACAAATCTGTCTCTATGACTAGGAGGGATTTGCAGCTCAAGGTCACCAATTCCTTTCATGTCTTTCGTCCTGCGATTTGCGCCCTGCCTCTGTGTGCACCGATGGTCTCGCTTCACACTTCAAGTATAATGAAGTATATTTAACACTAGTGCTTTATTCATAAAATAGTTTCATATTTCTCCTATTAGTTTAAGCATCACTGGGTTTTTTCAAGGATTCTTTTCTTGCATTTATAGTGCTGGAGTGAACGATCCCTTTTATTTATTTAGTTTTTAAAAGCATTAACCCTCTTAACTGTACAGAAATGAAATGCTGCCAGATGAGCACACCAGTAACGATTACCAACTGAAATTGACGCAAGAGTTTGCCTGACCTTGACCTTGGCTCCTTCAGAAGACCCAGATCAAAGGAAGGGCTGGGCTCTCTGCAAGTGAGGGATGAAGGGTCCTCCCAGGTCCTCCCCTGTTTCTGTTCGGCTAACCCTCATGATGGCTCCTCCTCATTCCTGCCTGTTGCTGAAGCAGCTAACCTTCATTCTTAAATTGTCCATAGTTCTTTACATTTTGATTTCCTTTTCCTTTCCTGATGCCATGATCTGGTTGATGCCATGGTGAAGGATGGGGGTGGGGGCTGCCCTCTTCCTTTCATTGGCTATTTTGGCAATGAAAATGGGACCCCTGACTTCCACAGAGACGCCTGCATTTTCCAAAGCGTGGACTTCTTTTGAAAGAGCACTAGACTGACTTTTCAAAGTCCTGCACTGCACAGAAGGTGAATATAATCTAATTCCTGTTCAGTTGCTTTAAGGTACATTATAGGCTGCTTTGTGTTTTGTGCAGTATATTTTTACTGGTAGGCAACAGAAAAAAGATGAAAGAAAGAAAGGAGGTAGTTGGGGGAGGAGCAGAGAAATTAAGAGTTAATTGGTGCCTTGGTGGCACAGGAGACTAAAGCACTGTTAAGTAACACCAGCTGCCTGCAATTACTGCAAGTACAAATCTCACCAGGCTCAAGGTTGACTCAGCCTTCCATCCTTTCAAGGTAGGTAAAATGAGGACCCGGTTTGTGGGGGCAATAAACTGACTTTGTATAAAAAAGAACACCGCTGGGGGGGGGGGGGGGGCTCTAAAGCCCTACTAAGCAGGTATATACAAAAAGTATGAAGGCTATTGCTTAACGCATTGTAAACCGCCCTGAGTCTCCGGAAAAGGGTGACATATAAATCGAACCAATAAATGAATGAATGAATGAATGAATGAATGAATGAATGAATAGTGAAGACTGAATAACTGTTAGATGAATCACTCTCCTGCTGTGCTGCTGGGTTCTCCACTAACTTACAAGGCAACCCTTGGACATGACTCTTCCACAAGGTTTCCAAATTTTTTATGTTTGCACAGTTCCTTGCAGACCTCTCTGCTACGCTTCTCCATTTACTGCCAGAAACAGTTCAGGGCAGAGTCCCAAGGGAGGGCCTCGTGCAGCTCAAAAGCTCCAGATCTGACCAGAGCCTTTGCCACGGGTGCCGCCACCCGTGTTTGGTAGACTCCACCCAAGTTCAGCCCACCTGCAAAGATTGGAAGGTTTCCGTGAAGGGCTCCAGGCGAACCAGATAGGAAGCCACAATCATGGCGGAGGAGTAGTGGGTGAAGTAGTGACTCTGAGCTGAGAGGTTACCTACAAACAGGAAAAATCCGCAGTTTATGGACTTCATTTCTGGATAAATCAATTTGTTTTGATTTCTTCAAAATCAAACGATCCCTGAAATGTCTAATAATGTGTCTTACCAAGCCATGTTTCATACACATCTTTAACTAAAGCAAGCCCCTGATCAGGGCCAACGCATGACTCGGGAAGATGCTAGACAAGTCAGTTCTAATGGGCTTTGCTTGCTCATGCCATCCCACCCCCCATTCTCCCCAGCTCCTAAAATTCTCCCCTCGGTTTTATGGAGACAATCTTTGTGCTGCTTCCACAGTTTTGTTCTAAACTTTCTTGCCAAAAAGAGGGGGGGGGGATTTGGGGTACACCATGGTGATGCTGGAAATGAGATTTGTACCTTCGGTCTTCTCCACTTCTTTGAAGCGCTGGATGAATTTCTTTTTCCTCCCCTCCGTCTGTGCCCCCATGGGCTTGGAGAGGTCACGGAAGGTGCTTGGATTGGTCAGGTCTAGAGTCTGGAACACAAATGCAACTTCCCTTGACTTACTGGCCCCCTGTGTCAAGAATTCCAGGGGCTGAGCTGCCATGCTTCCTATGGACTTTGATGTACTTTCTTTTTCAAGAAAGCTCCAGTCCAGCCTAACGGAGAAATGGCTCACCTGGGAATGGTAGTCTGCAAGGACCCACGGAAACACTGGGTACTGCATGAGGTCGCTGTGCGTCCGTCCCGCCAGAGAATTCAGGTACATGAGGTACTCAAAGTTGCTGATCTCTCTCCTCTGCCAGATCATGAAAAGAGGGATGATGGGCTCAGTTGCTGGGCTGCCTCCCATAAAATGAATGTATCAGTTACCTCATTTTCTAAATATATTTTCCCAGGACGGCTAGTTACTCTAGTTTTCTTTTGTGCCTTTTTCTATGGATGCCTGTAGTCAAGTTTGGGAAGAAAAGCAACCTCCCTCATTCCCCTCTAATGAAAGTTCCTGCTCTGGATGCCCACCCCAGCCCCGATGAATGGAAGGGACTGGCACCCATGGCTAAGCATAGAAGAATACATGCGGGATAGCGTCTCTTATTGCTCTTTGGAGGCCAAGGTCCCAAACTCCTTGGTTGATACTTTTCCGTACATTCTCATAACCCATCATCTATAAGTCAGGTATAAAATGGTGGCTTTTACTCTCTCTCTCTCTCCCTCTTTTTAAGTATGACCATCAGAAGCCTCAGTCTTTGGGTATATAGTCCATAGGGTGAAAGAGGGCTATAAGAAGAGGAGCTTGCAATTTTGTGCAAGCTTCCAACAGTTTTCCTGATTCCAGTTGGGAAATAGGCTGAACTATCTCTGAGGATGCGAGAGGGGGCCGTTCTGGTAATAGGTTCGATTAGGAGCTTATTTCCAGAAGCTGCTGCAAAGATGGAACTCAAATATTTCTCCCAAACGTCTGCTAAAATTCCACAGTCGACTGTGGGTCCATTGTGTAACAAACCCTCTTCTAATTCAATGCCAATAATCAGCAGAAGTTTTCAACATAACAGCTGATATGATTTGCTATCAATTCTCTCTCAGGATGTTCATCTTTTTATTTTTATTGAAGGCTTTATGTTGTATTTTCTGCTGGCACAATGTTTGTGGAACGGGGCGGCCCCACCCCACCCACCGAGTGCCTTGCAGCTGGGCTTTTTTGTCTTCCTGCATTCAAGATCAAACCAATATTTAGAGTTGAGACGTCTGCCACACTGTGCCTTGATGCCACTGTGCCACTGTGGCCTTGATATTTTATTTATTTATTTATTATTTATTAATTAAATTTCTATACCGCCCTTCTCCAATAGGACTCAGGGCGGTGCACAGCCAAAGTAAAAACAGAGCATACAAAATTTAAAAAACAGTATTAAAATAATTAAATATTTTGGCCGTAAATTAAAACAACCCAATTTAAAATCAATTTAAAATTTAGCTCAAGCCAGCCCAGATATAGGATCACATGGGGTTTGAATCAGTATCCAGAATTGCTCATCAGCTATTTCTGATCCATCAGCTAATATTGTTGCTAACTTAACTTGGTGAAACCTAAATCTAGTCAACTAAACTTCCGTCCTGCCCAAGGAAGACCACCAAAGCCTTGGATGGCCCTTTTCTACCAAATAAATCTGGATTTGAATCAACTGGTGGAAAGTTCAAGTTTGGAGCTTGAAGATGGCATCAGACTTTAAACACATCTACTGAATAAATTGCTTGCATCAGAATACAATGTAATCTGATGGCTATGTTAATCTCCATTTGTTCATTTTGAATCATTTTTCTAGTCTGCTTGCCATTTGGGCAAAGCATAGCCCTCCTGTATATCACAAAACTCATCTTTTGATTCCAACCCAGAGTATAATTATCCCCAACACTCACCATCCAATGATATACTATCAGAGCGTACATGCAGCCTAGTGCCATTTGAACTCACTGAAGCATTGAAGTCTCCTGCTATGAGAGCAGATGCTTCTGAATAAGCTCCCTCCCCCCCGCATCAAATAGGTCTTTCCATCATTCCAAGTTATCCCAAGGTAATTTTGCCTTAGTTGTTAGCCACGGCAGAAGAGTGCAGATATTCACAACCAGAAAGTATTTAATATGAATATTGTTAGATCGGCGCAGGAATGGAAGTCGTGACCAGCTCGTTACATAAGTAACTTTTATTAAGACAGAAACAGTAGCAAGACTGGCTGTGCGCTGCCGGAGCTCTCCTTATATTCGCTCCGGCAGTCGCACCGCCCCCTGCCTGGGATTCAAACTTTCCCGCCCGATGGCTGGAAAGTTGGTCGATGTGCCGTCTACAGACCTGTCCATCTTCCAACTCGACGGTGTAGGATTTGGGGCCGGTTGTGCTGGCAATCCTTCCCTTCAGCCACTTAGGAGGGCCGTTGAAATTCAGCGCGAAAACTGAATCTCCCTTGCTGAAGGTGCGGAGCGGGCGGCTGGCGGTTGCGGTCACTTCCGGGCTGTATTGGGGGTGCAGCCGGTCCAAGGGTGACCTCAACCTTCTGCCCATCAGCAGCTCGGCCGGGCTCTTGTGGGTGGTGGCATGCGGCATGATGTGTTGGGTGAGGAGGAAGTTATCTATGCGTTCTTGCCAGTCTCCCGGGTCCATCTTGGTGAGGGCCTCTTTGGTGAGCCTGACCATGCGTTCAGCTTGTCCGTTTCCGGCCAGCCTGTACGGGGCGGACAGGGCGTGGCGGATGCCCAGTCCTGCCAGGAAGGACTCCATTGCCAGGGATGTGAGCTGGGGGCCGTTGTCCGAGACTAGCATGTCCGGTAGTCTGTGTGTGGCGAACAGGCGGCGCAGGGCTCGGATCGTCGCTTCTGTTGTGGTAGATGCCATGGGTGTCACCTCGAGCCACTTGGAGAAGGCATCTACCACGATGAGGAGGTGTCGCCCTTGCATTGGACCCGCGCAGTCGATGTGGATCCTCGACCAGGGATTGCTGGGGGTCTCCCACTTCGTGACTTCGGATTGCGGCGGCGCTGGGCGAACTTCTTGGCACGGGTCACATCTGGAGACCCATTGCTCAATGTCTCTGTCCATAGAGGGCCACCAGACGTAGCTCCGTGCCAGGGCCTTCATGCGGACGATGCCCGGATGCCCTTTGTGCAGTGTCTCTAACGTCCGCCGTTGCAGGGAGCTTGGGATCAGCACCCTGTCTCCCCATAGCAGACAGCCCTTTATGGTGGACAGCTCCTTCTGTTTCCTGGTGAACGGGCTGAACCTCTCCTCTGTCTTTTCCGATGGCCACCCTCTGAGGATCCAGGACTTCACTTGGCGGAGTGTGGGGTCCTTTTGGGTGTGAACAGCCACATCTGCGGATGACACTGGGCAGCTGGCGTCGTCATCTATATGGTGTAGGTGGAGCGTGGGGGCTGGGTCTTTGACTGGATTCTTCGATGGGCATCTACTGAGTGCGTCGGCGTTCCCTATGGCTGTGCCCGGCTGGTGCACGAGCCTATAGGAGTAGCCGGCTAGGAAGATGGCCCATCTCGTCATCCATGGAGACATGAAGGTCGGGGTGGGTTGGTCACCTGTGAGGAGTCCCAGGAGTGGCTTGTGATCGGTGACTATTGTGAAGCGTCTTCCGTAGAGATATTCATGGAAGCGCTTCACTCCTGCCACGATGGCCAGGGCTTCTTTGTCCAGCTGACTGTAGTTCCGTTCTGCGCCGGACATGGTTTTCGAGAAGTATGCGATTGGGGCTTCGGTGCCGTTGGGCAGTTCGTGGCTGAGGACTGCCCCCACCCCGTAGGGCGACGCATCACAGGTCAGCTTGATGGGGAGCGTCTCGCTGTATTGGATGAGGACGCTTTTGGACGTCAATAGTCCTTTTATGGCTCGGAATGCTGCTTCCTCTTCCTGGCCCCACTTCCAGGACGCCGATTTTCCCAGCAGGCGGTGAAGTGGCTCAGCAACTGTGGCTTTCTGTTTTAGAAAGATTGCATAGAAGTTGAGCAACCCAAGGAATGCCTGAAGCTCCGTTTTGTTTTTTGGGCTTGGGGCTTCATGGATTGCTTCCACTTTTGATTTGGTGGGGTGGATGCCCGTGCTATCAATGAGATAGCCCAGGAACTCGACTTCCTGTACTCCTATGATGCACTTGTCCCGCCTGACCCTCAAGCCCTTGGCCTTGAACCGCTGCAGGACAAGCCTGAGCCTTTCAAGGAGTTGAGCTCGTGAGTCCCCGGAGATTAGCACATCGTCGAAGTAGGGCACCACCCCTGGAACGCCTTAGAGAAGGCGTTCCATCATAGATTGGAAAATGCCGGGGGCAGCGCTGACTCCAAATTGGAGGCGGTTACATTTGAATGCCCCCCTGTGCGTGACAATTGTTTGTGCCTCCGCCGTTTTTTCATCCACTGGCAATTGCTGGTAAGCCTGGGCCAGGTCCAGCTTCGTGAAAATTGAGCCGGATCCCAGAGAATGCAATAGGTGCTGCACCACTGGGACCGGGTATGCGCTCTGTGCCAACGCCTTGTTGATGGTACAACGGTAGTCGGCGCAGATGCGCACAGACCCATCATGCTTCAGTGGGGTCACAATGGGGGTCTCCCATGAGGCATGATCGATCGGTTCCAGGACGCCCTGGGCGATCAGCTTATCCAGCTGCTCATCTACTTTGGGCCGCAGGGCAAATGGAACCCGGCGGGGTTTCAGCCTAATTGGGGTGATTCCCTTGTCCAGATTGAAAGAGACTGGCCTCCCCACAAATGTCCCCAGCTTACCATCGAAGACTTCCTTGAACTCTTCGATGAGGTTGTTGAGTTCGTCCCTGCGAGTTTGGTTGATGCCTTCGATTGAAAGCCCCAGCGGCTTGAACCACTCCACTCCTAACAGGTTCGGTCGGTTGTCCTTCACGACGGTGATGGGGAGTTCGCCTTCGAATCCTTTGTAGGCGACTCGGATGTTGGCTCTTCCTAACACTCCGATGGGGTTCCCCCCAAAGTCGACGAGCTTGGAGTGTAGTGGCTTCAGCTCTCGCTTGGTGATGCTGGGTTGCAGGCGCTTCAGCTGCTGCCAATCCATGATGGAGTAGACTGAGCCAGAGTCTACCTCCATGTTGCAGGGTGCTCCTTCCACGTGGATGGTCACGTGGAACTTGGTGGCATTGTCTGAAGTCGTGTGTGCGATGGTCGTCTGGTGGACCGCTCCACTCCGGGGAAACTCGTCGTCTCTGCGTTTGGAAGGGCCAGAGGACCGTTTGGATGATCTCTGGTACTCCTTCCGATTCTCGCGGGGACGGTGGCTGGAGGGCTCTGGGGCTGGTTCCTCGGCTCTGCAAGCTTTGGCGATGTGACCCCTTCTGTTGCAGCGTCGGCAGGTTGCATCTCTCCACTTGCAGGTCGCCCTGGCATGGTCCCCTCTGCAGCTGGCGCAGCACTCCCCCTTGTAGCTCCGTTGGGCGGTTTCCCGCCTTGGGGGTCTGGATACTTTGTGTACGGTGGACTCCCCCTCCGACTCGGATCCAGCTGTGGAATCCTCTGTTGATGATTGCGCTGTGGAGCGAATCTTGTGGATTTCCTTTGCTCTGCTTACTGCGGCAGCTGCTTTCTCCGAGATTTCGGATGCGGTGGCTTCCTCCACCACATCCTTGAGCACGAGTTTCTTCCTGCTCAGGAATTTCTTCTGCAGGCCTCTGTCCCTCATGCCGAAAACCACGCGCTCAGCGATGGCATTGTCCACGTGGTCGAACTCACAGCTGGCTGCGATCTGATGGAAGGTGAAGTGGTTCGCCACCGGTGTTCCTGTTGGGGCATAGTGGTCTTCCAGGATTTGCAGCAGGTCTGCCCATGGCACTTCTTCGATGTCTCGTGGTGCTACGAGATCGATTGCCATGTCAAGGACCTCGGAGCCGCAGTTGGCCAGGAAAATGCCCTTTTTCCGGTCATCATCGGCATCCCTGATGTTGTTGCCTCTCAGGTATTGCCGGAATTTCACTACGTAGGATTTCCACTTGTCCTTCCCTGGGCGGAAAGGAGCAAGGGCTGGCAAAGTGACTTCAGCAGATGCCATGCCTTTGGAAATGCCTACTGTAGTTTCAGGTGCCGGAGTCTTGGTCTTGTTGGCTTGGTGCCATGAGGTTCGTTTCTTCTCTCTAGTCCTTCGTCGCCAGTGTTAGATCGGCGCAGGAATGGAAGACGTGACCAGCTCGTTACATAAGTAACTTTTATTAAGACAGAAACAGTAGCAAGACTGGCTGTGCGCTGCCGGAGCTCTCCTTATATTCGCTCCGGCAGTCGCACCGCCCCCTGCCTGGGATTCAAACTTTCCCGCCCGATGGCTGGCAGCCAATCCGGGCGGATGTCCTTATAAGGACATAACAAATATGATTAATTAGAAACAAATTGGCTCAGGACTGTATTCCAATGAGGAAAACTTTGTTTGGGACAAAGATTTTTGGGATATCCTGTTGGCCAAATTTCATGGGTGCTGGAAGTACTGTGTTTCCCCGAAAATAAGACCCTATCTTATATTTTTTTTGAACCCTGAAATAAGCGCTTGGCCTTAGTGCCATGCGCTCAAAAGTCCAATTGGGCTTATTATCAGGGGATGTCTTATTTTGGGGGAAACAGGGTAGCTTCAAGCCCAGGAGAGACAGAGCCATTTAATTTGAATGTTGCTCAGGACTTTTGATACAAGAGTAGGCAACACCCTGTATCTGGCTGGAGAGCAGTTTCTAACCAGCAGGCAAAGATTTTAGGACCGCTCTCACACCTTCCTCCACCTCCTCCTCCTGCTAGCCAGGCCCAGAGGGCTCCCGAGCTTGCTTCCTGGTTTTCCATAAAAAAGTCTTCACTACGAGGCCTATAGAGAAATGGCACCATCCTTCCTGGCTCAGATGTAGACACTGAAGCACTTTTTATAAAGTTCTGTCTCTATAGAACACTCAACTATGAAGAAAATAATCTTTAAAAATTAATTGACAATGGATTGATTGATTGATTTCAGTGGAACAGCACCAAGAAAAGATTTTACCTGCCACTTTAACAGGAAGGACTTTTTTTCCCCTGATTGTTTTCTGTAAAAAAACAAAAACAAAAAACATTGTGTCACTCACTTTTCCTTTTCTAATGTGACCAACAACCAATTTGTGCAAATCGACCTTGATTTCATTGGAGATCTGGTATTCAAAGAAGGCCTGATCCAGTTTGGGTCTGAAATCTGGACGCAAACTTGGTCAGTTTAAGCCCCGTTCTCTACCAGCACTGCTGATGTGGCCTAGTTGGGTCATGAAAGGTTTGCAAGAAAACCAACCTCTCAGTTCAACCCTGAGCTACAAATGTTCTCCTCTATCAAGAATATTGCAGTAAATCCATTGCAGTCATGTGATGTCATGCTTTAGGACCAGGTCTCTTAGCAGCAGAATGGCCAGTCCTAATTGTGGTCATTAAGGGAGGATTCCCTGTGAATCTATGCAGTACAAACGGGGGAGAAGTGGGGGGGAGGGGTTTGGGTTTGGCAATGGTATGCGTGGAAAGGCTTTTCCATCCTCAGGTACATGAGAGTCAGCAGAGTGGCGTGGCATCAAACAGGTCAATGCCTACAAGAATGTCACCACTTTTTCAGAGGGTGGGGGCTCACTGGGAGGGGTCCTAGCAGAAGCCAGATAGCCACGGATGGAAGTAATTTCATTCACCTCCCTACCCTGAGCCAGTGGCCCTCCTGTGGCTCTTTGCTTGTATGGAAGGCAAAGGACCACGCTTGCTGCACTTCTTGGCTCTCTACCAGAGAAGGCGCCGCCTTCTGCTGTGTCACTGCTGTCAGAGCAGCGCAATATCTCACAGCTGTGGTGGAGCTTCTTGTAGGCCGCTCTGGAACAGCTGCAGCACCAATTCGCCAGTCCAGTTCTCTGAATAGGCATGGGCTGACTTCCCAGGCCCGGCAGGTGGAGCTGGCGTTGGAAACGAGGCCCATGTTGTGTGATCTCCAAGGGCTTGGAATTTCCTGTCGCTTAGATACCAAGTTTCACAGGCGGCATCACAACAGCTGACTACAATATCACAGGAACCGGGTAAGTCACCCTCTCTTGAAGCAAGCAGGTTGCCAGTTGTTTAAAATTGTGGCTTTGGTTTTAGAATTTGCGGGCCAGCAAAAATCAGATGAGAGTTTTCCATGCAGTTCAAAGATTTATCTCCAAACATTGGCAGAGAAAGCCCCCATTAATCAGAGAAGATTCCTGGAAAAATGGGTTTGCCAAGAAAGCATGAGGCCAGGCCCACTAGTATTAACTTAGCTGGCGTGCAATTCCATTAAATGTTATGTAGTTTCTTTTTTAAAAAAAATACTTGTTTTCTTGTTGATTCTCTGTGTACAGTAGAATTTACAAGTCCGGACTGGGAACTGCAGACTCCATTTAATTTAAAGCAGCTTGTTATTAGGAAGTAAAGCTACATAAGTAAAGTTTTTCAGCTATATCATAGTCTATCAGATGCAGCCATCTTGCAAGGGATGGTGGGAGGTTGATCTCCCTCTTGGGTCAGACAGGTGCTCTCAATGGGCTGTAATCCTTCTTGATTATCATGATGTGTGGAAGTTTTGCTCACAGCTGGGTCCCCCTAGGAAAGCCGCTCTGAAGCCTTTCTTGGTTCAAACTTGATGCATTTCCCTCGTCAAGAAGAAAGAAAAATGTGCCAGCTCCTGGAGACAAGAGTTCTCCATGCCTTAGGATTTGACAGCCCACATGTGGCCTTGAGGGAAAGTACCTGGCTGCACGCTGGCTTAGGGATTCTAGCATTTAAAGGAACACCAGGTCTACAAAGGAGAGATTCCAAGTATTTTATTGTCCAATTCAGAAATCTTGCTTTTGGAAAGCATCTTGACTCTTTTGACCTCGGCCACAGGGTGCCTGGCACACCTCCTCCATTCCTCCTCCCAGTGGTTTCCTCCTAATCTACATCGGCCAAACACACTAAGCAGCCCTGAGACAGGAGGTGGATTAATTCTTACCCCCTTTGCTCATCTTATTCATTTTGATTAAAAAGTGAGTGATTAAAAGACCATAGCAGATTTCAGACAAAGTGGGGCACTTGTAAAAAGATTTTCTAATACTTATAAAACACTCGCTTCTCAGTAAAGTCAGGAAGAGCCATCTCCTGGCCAGAATGTGACCCAAGAATGCCCTCACCACCTCTTTACTTCCTCTGAATAAATTTGGGGGTGAAGGGAGGAACCTGGCCCAGACACACACACACACACATACATACACACCGCCATATGAGTTGTTCAAATGGGTTATTGAGACAAACTGGAAGTCACCGCTTCCCTCTGATCTCCCTGGATGTCCCTGGATTTGTACATGATTAATGAGTAGCCGAAAAGCCTGAAGCGCTTGTAATGAAAGCCTTCTAATGGAGAAGTGTGTTCTAAACAAATCTACATTCTTTTACAAACAATCATTTATCAAAACAGTGATTTGACTCCTCACAATTAAATGCGGGGGGCGGGGGGGGTGGGGAGCTTGGATCAGTTGGGGCTAAGCCAACCGGAACCTCCTGGGCTCTTGCAAACAGCCGGCAGCCATCCCTGCGCTTCCTGGCCTTTTGTCCTGGGGGGGATGGAGGGGGGGGGCTGCTTCTTGAAACCTGTTCTGCCCTCGGAGCCCCCGAGAGCCCTGCCCGCCTCCAGGAGCCAGGCTGAGGGCCGAGCGAGCACAAGGCATCCTGGCATTCAGTGGGCGAAGGCAGAGAGAGCAGCCTTGGGAGGAAGAGGGATGGGAGGGGGGGACAGCTGTCATGAGAATAAGCAAGGGGAGGGGGGCATACAGGGAGTCCTTGCCTTATGGCGGCAATTGGGATCGCTAAGCAATGCAGTCACAAAGCAGGACATCACATGACCGAATTGCTTAGCGACAGAAATCCCAGCAAGCAGCCTGGCTCATCCTCATGCGGGAGGCTGTGGGAGCCCCAGGTAAGGAGAACGAGGGGGCTGTGGGGGGGATTAGGATTAGGGCATCCTCCTCCGAGTACTTTTTCTGAATCCTTCATCGAGGGTATCGCCCACAGCAGGACAGCTTAGTCAAGGAGAGGCAGAGGAGATGGCGCCCCTGGTGATGCATTGTGAGGTGGCTGCCTGTGAGGTTTGCCAGCACTGGCCAACGACCTCACAAATGCTTCCTTCCGATGCCCTCCCCAGGCACAAATATCGGGGGCAGGCTGGGGGACCCCGGAGGACCAGGTAGGTGCTGCTGATGCCACTACCAGGGAGAGGTGTGGCAAGGAATTAGCCGAGCCAGAAGTAGTCAAAGTGCCCCATCCTCTCCTCCTCCTTCTCCTCCTCTTGGGATACCCACACCTGCTTCATGTTTGCTGTTATCCTAATACCATACCTAGCAAGTCTCCAAGTCTGGTGATTTTCATCCCATAGCAAGCCTTCACAAGGCGCATCCCAGTTTCTGGGGCCATAAAATCTGGCAGCAGTTTCACCTGTTCCTCACCAGAGATCAGGCCAGGGACCCTGGACCACCTGAAGGGGAGAGGAGGCGGGGAGCCCCTCTGAGCAGGAAAACCTCTCCCTCCCATGACCCCTGACGCAGGCCCAGCTCTAGTCTCCCCAGGACTAGAAGGTGGGTGAGAAGGAATGCTTGGCGAGTCCCAGGGGTCTCGGCTGGACGAGGAAGCCAAACGTGACCAGAAGGGGGAAATGCCAAACCACTTCGATTACGTTTTGAGAAAATAGCATAATTTGTGATGATGTCACTAGGATACAAGTCTCAATTTGAAGGAAACCTTATTTTGACCCAGCAAAACTGTTACATAAACTTTGAACAAGATCTAGTATGTTTCTAAAGAAGAATCCTTGAAAACCTTGAAGCTTCTATCTCTGCTCCCCAAGTCAGAGGTGGGTTTCAGCAGGTTCTGACCAGTTCTGGAGAACCAGTAGTGGAAATTTTGAATAGTTCAGAGAACTGGTAGTAAAAATTCTGACTGGTCCCACCCCCATCTATTCTCTGCCTCCCAAATCCCAGCTGATCAGGAGGAAATGGGGATTTTGCAGTATCCTTCCCCTGCCATGCCCACCAAGCCATGCCCACCAAGCCATGCCATCACCCCCGAATTGCTGTGGTGTATACAGGAGGAATATAAAATAAAGAATGATTGACATCTACGTGAGCCAGTACTTTTCCTTTCTGTGGAAAATGTATGCACTCCCACTGAATTTGTCTAATGAAAGGAGCATATAATGTTTTCCTCAAATGTTTGGTATAAACATACCAAACTGGCTAGCTCTTTTTTTGCTACAATTAAAAAAAAATTCTTTTATTGGCTGGCTATAATCCATGGGTTCAGTTGAGAGCAGTTCTACTTGTTGCTTTAATCACAGAGATTAAGCATGAAAATATCTGATATTAAAGTATGTCAGAGGAAAGTCTATCATGTGCAAATTAGTGTCATTGAAAAGTAATTATTTGAATACGATTTTAATTCATATATTGTTAGGTGCGAATTGCCTTCCTTTGCTGTAGTCAGTGAATGAACCTTATAAATTATAAATCTTACCTTCCTGAGGCTGTACAGCAACCTGGTGGGTTGACCCCAGTTCGCACCGGTTCTATAGAACCGGTAGTAAAACCAGCGGGAGGCCCCACTCACCGACCCCGACGTCACCAAAACGCTTCTGCGCATGCGTAGCCCCACTGCAAACCGGTAGTAAAGGTAAGTAGAACCCACCCCTGTTGTACAGCCATTGTAATTCCATGTCCAAACAGTTCCAAGCTAGAACAGTTAAAACCACAGGCTCTGCTAGTGGCTGTACAACCTTTGTTTCATGTAAGACTCCTTAGGATAAAAGAATATTATTCTAATTCTATGACAATCCAAGCTTTGAAATGATAAACACTTTCCGATTAAGATCACTGCAGCAATTCTTTTGAAACACTAATATATATCCATGCATAATATATTTTCAAAGTGTCCGGGAACCTAGTAACAAGGTAGATTTGAAAGTTGCTTTATAGATGATATTTGCTTCCCTAAGCTTGCCTAATTCTGAGGAAAACTATGTACGCAGATGACAGAACATGTATTTATAGAAAAAGTATTATATGAGAAGCAATATCAAAGACCAGGTTTCAGGATCTTGATGTTAGCAGCTTCCCCCAAACAGGTGGAGAAAACAGGTGTCTCTCTATTCTTGTCCGATCAACTTGGCGTGAGCCACGCTGTCCCCGTTGCAGCCCTGCAGAATGGCAGATGGGAGCTGTCCCTCCTAGTTAACTCTGTGCCTGCGTGTCTTTGTGTGCTTTTAGGGTTCAACATCAAGTACCACCTGCTGACTTCAACGGAGCACCTTTTCATGCCCCCTGAGCTGCTGTGTTTTCAGTGAGAGGGATGGCCAAGGGAGGAGCAAAACCCCCCAAGGGGAAAAAGGTCACCTTGAAGGTCGCCAAGACCTGCATAAAGATCACCTTTGATGGGAAGCGCCGCCTTGACCTGAGCAAGATGGGCATCACGACGTTCCCCAGGTGCATCCTAAAATTGGAGGACATCGATGAGCTGGATCTCAGCAGAAACATGATTAAGAAAATCCCGGAGGCGATAGATAAATTCCAGAACCTGCGCTGGCTGGACTTGCATAGCAACCAGATTGATAAGCTGCCAGAAACTATAGGGAACCTACAGAACCTCATTTTCTTGAATCTCTCCAACAACAAGCTCACCGCCCGGAGCTTGCCCATGGAGCTCAACCAGCTCAAGAACCTGCGAAATCTTAATATTGGCCTCAACCACATCGACAACCTCCCAACCACCCTGGGAGCCTTGAAGGAGCTCCAGGAAGTTGGGGTATTTGATAATCTGCTGACACTGATCCCGAACAGCATCGCAAAGCTCCCTAAACTGAAGAAGCTAAATGCCAAGAGGAACCCCTTTCCTGGACCCACCGAAGAGGAAATCTTTATTGATAACATCAAACGCCTTGAGACACTCTATTTGGTAGAAGAGAAAGACCTTTGCCCCCCGTGCTTGAGGAAATGTCAAGAAGAGAGGGACAAGCTCAACAAGCTGAAGAACACGGTGCCTGCCCCCCTCAGAAAGCCAAACTTTTCAAGCCTCATGACCCCCAACTCCCTGGCAAAGGAGAACCAAGCCGAGTGGAGGTGAAGAGGGCGGCAGGCCCATCCCCACCCTAACGACTCAGCAGTGCGGAGGGAGGTATGTGGCCCAATGGAGTGACTTCACCTCCCTTCCTTAGGAACGATCCCAACTAATAAAACAGCTCTGGGTCACATATACCTCTATGACTCTCATAGACACATCTCAATCCACCACACGTGGATCCCCACATCCCCACAGCAAGAGATCAGACTCTAAAATCTGTTATCCCCAGCTTCTGTCCAGCTTGCCCCAGGAAGCAGATCTCATGACCTTCCAATATGTACCATAGCTGCAGTGAAGACCTCCCATTCCTTCTTCTGATCCAACAGAGGTGGGCTGAGCCTTTGGGTAGCAGGCACAAGAGGTATCCCAAGGTAGCCCAGTGCTGGAGACATCCTCTCTTCTAGTTCTCAGGGACGTTCCCGAGATGGTTGCAGGCAGGATGCTACCAACACCAAAGGGAAGGGGCAACTCTGCATTTTAGAACCAGGCTAGTTTCCCTTTCCAGTTCCAGATGGAGCTTGGGAAGAAGGGCCAAGGATTGTCCTCTAGGTCCCAAACCTTTCCAACACTACCAATATTTAGGAGCCAGAGGGCCTGAGCTAGCAAAATCACAGAGGGCTGAAATTCATTCTTCTGACGATTCTTGCTCTTGGCTCAATCCAGTCAGGGCCCAAGGATCATTAGAGAGCAACCAGGCTACTTGCTCCAGCATATGTCTCTCTTGCCAGCAGATCACATCTTGCACCTCAACATAGTGAACAACAATTGCAATTATTTTGGCTCCTTTCAAAATTTTTTAGATATTTGGCCTAAGGAAAAATCTCCATTTTGAATTTTACTTGACAAGAGTATTTCGGTAGCCCTTGATTGTGAGCCTTTAGCATCACATCAATCATTGAAATATTCCTGGATGTGGCACTATGCCTTTTCTTGCCTTGTGCTTGTAAGAGTTAATGCTGGCAACCTTGGTAATTGCATATGGAAATTACTATTTAAATTGTCCTATTTTATGCCTGAGCTCAATCCATAATGGAGTTTTGCAGTTTTTCTGTATCTTAGAGTGTCAGATGAATTAGTACATTGAGAATTTCCAAATGAGTTCTTTCTCTAGCATTTAAACACGTTAGCCAGGACACAAAACCTTCAGAAACTCAAAAGATGCATCATTGCAAGCAGAACAAAAGAGGTTTAAAGGTTGGGGCTTAAGACAGCAATCAGGTTATAAAGATGGACCAGTGATGCCCCCTCCCATATTTGAGACACATGACTTTGGTGTGCAGAAGGTAACTCTCCAACTTTTATGGTTATGGAAATTTATTTTTATTTATTTAATTTGATTTATATGCCACCTTTCTCCGGAGACTCAGGGCGGCCCACAATGCTCCAAGCAATAGCCTTCATACTTTTGTATATTTATACAAAGTCAGTTTATTGCCCCCATAATCTGGGTCCTTATTTTACCTACCTTAGAAAGGATAGAAGGCTGAGTCAACCTTGAGCCTGGTGAGATTTGAACTTGCAGTAATTGCAGGCAGCAGATGTAAGTGGATGTTAATTAGTCTGCTGAGCCACCAGAGCTCCTGGTATATATTGCACATTTGTTGTGTGAGTAGTTGTGAGGGTTCTTGGGTTATGCTGCCACTATTACATACTGGGCAGTCCCTATGGTCAGTCCCCCTAGGTACACCAGACCAGGGAAACAACTCCACAAGAAGACTAAAACTACATTTTGAGATTGGCCATAATAACAGAATATCAAAAATCTAGTTGTGCTGTTTCTCCTCCTTGTAGTTTAGCCAATTCACGACATGTCTGCTAGAGCTGCTTCCAAGTGTTATCATGTTGTTCTGGACTTGAAAAAGTTTCAGCCCTTTTTGCCTCGGTTCTACCATATTTCCACCCAGGTCATCCCTAATCTCTACTCCTGTTGAGCCATTTCACATAGGCCTAGGGAAGGAGTTCCCGACTGGGAGTGCGAGATGATATTCCAGGGAGTGCGAAAACTTGGGTTTAGAAGTTTCAAAATTATAGTATATATCAGGGGTGGGTTCTAATTTTTTTTACTACCGGTTCTGTGGGCGTGGCTTATTTTATGGGCATAGCTTGATGGTCATGTGACAATTCTTTAGGATTTAGCAGAGGTATTGGTCTACCAGGCTTTTAACTGCTTGCAGAGCTGTACCGATCTACTCATGTATTTTTGCAGGCACTGGTCTACCCATTTATTTTTGCAGGCACTGATCTACTCATATATTTTTGCAGGTACTGGTCTACTCATTTGTTTTCTTTTAACACTGATCAGCTGTAGGGCGGCCCTTTGAAGCCCCACGGCAAGAGTTTAAACAGTTTTTTTCCCTCTAGCCATCAGCTGGGACTCAGGAGGCAACAGTAGATTAGGGGTGGGACCAAATAAAAGGTAAGAATAATGTGGGTCACGGGGGAGGCATGGGGGGGCAGAACCGGTTCGGTGACATCATATCATCACCGCTACCGGCTCGGGAGAACCGGGCCGAACCGGGAGGAACCCACCACTGGTGTATATGTATAATTATATGCATATAATTATTTTTTAAAGGGGTTCAAGAATATATCAGAAGCGTTCTACGGGTGCGGGGTATAGAAAAGGTTGGGAACCCCTGGCTTGTGGTTTATTAGGTAGCAACAAAACTCTTCTCTGAAAGCGACAATGTGCCAGCTCTCAGATGCCTAGCATTTAGTCCTTGCATGCTGTCTCATGTGCATATGAGAACTAGTAAAAAGAACATCATGGATTATTGATATGGACATGCATGATTTCAAGTCACATTTACTGTATGCAGGACATTCGATCATCTTCTATAAAAACCAAGCCACCTCTGCACAGAGCATGTCCCCACAGAATATCCTCTCAAAGGAGCAGCCAAGGAGTTCCAAAACACATGAGGCACTCCTTCCCCACATACCAGGGATGCTGCTTCAGCATGGGGCTTTCTGGGGCAAAAGAAGATGCTGAGCACAGGGCAAAAATTGGAATGTAACGATCACTCAAGGAGCAATGAATTTCTGTGCTAGGATGAACGTATAGTTTCCCAAAACCTTTTAAAGAGGCAAACATAAATTAAATCTACAGCCAATAATTTTACAAATTTGTCTGCTAAGTAGTGCAAATACAGGAATGCTATTATCTCTGTACTGTCAGTTTAAGATACTAACACTGGAAGCCCTAAATGGCTTAGGATCTCATGTTGTAGACCTAGCTAATTGTTAAGATTGGCAGGAAGGGCTCTTCAGAAGCCCATCTCTCTAGCATGGCCTTCTCCTGAGCTTCCCCAAGGCTTTGAGATGTGTTTGCTTTTCCTCCCTTGCCTCCTCCAAGCCTCTCACATTTGGCTGGGAAATTATTTTAGTTTTAATATAATGCTTCTACTTTTTACTTGCATCCTGCTTTCTATGTTCTGTTAAGTCTTTTGCGTACTAGTTGAAAAGCAAATGCAGACTATGTTCCTGAGATTAGATTAGATTAGATTAGATTAGATTAGATTAGATTAGATTAGATTAGATTAGATGGAAGGGAAGGGAAGGGAAGGGAAGGGAAGGGAAGGGAAGGGAAGGGAAGGGAAGGGAAGGGAAGGGAGAAAAATCTTAAGTAAACCATACACTTTGAATCCAAAAATGCTTCTAATGCTCAGGTTTCCAAGAATAAACCAAAACAGTGTGGATTTGCTGTTCTTAATAGCTAAAGCCAGAGACCCAGTTGAGTGTAGTAGTTAAAGGCCAGGAGAGCGAGAGGCACATGCCAGCAGGATCTCCTTGGGCCAGACCCTCCCTCTGGACCATAGGAGGAAGAAGGCAAGGGCAAATGACTTCCCAAAATGTTGCTCTGAAAACTGCAGGGGTTTGCTCAGATGTTGCCAAGGGCCAAAGGCAAACAAAATAGCTGGAATTAAGACAGAGCCTAAAGCTCCAAGGATGTATGGAGTGATAGGATTTAGATGTAGTATATAGTAAAAGATCTTGAAGTATCTGGGGCCATGAAAGGCTGATTTAAGAAATGAACAACATTGGAAATGTGGTAATTCTCTTCACCGAACTTTCTTCTTGGAATATCCATATATTTTTGTTACTGTAATACTACGTTTAGCACTTATTTAAAAAAATAAAATAAAAAAGGAGAAATGTAATCAGCTCCAATTGAAACTGTTTATGTTCTCTGTCTTCTGCAGCTACATAAGTCTCTAAATGACAATAGGCCAGAAATCTTCTGTTTGGAAAGAAACATCTTTTGGTTCCTTCTTCAGATGCTTCCACCTGCTCTGCACTCATCCGCTTCCTCCATTAACTGGAAATCCCCTCATTTGTTATTCAAGTATTATTTTAATATGTCCAAATAATAAATGGTAATGGAAGAACAAAATCTGAAGAGCAGGCTAGCACCTGAGAATGCACATCAATTTACGTTATACCTGTACAGGCAGTCCTCGACTTATGACTGTTTATTTAATTGTGCTTCAAAGGTACTATTGGCCTTGGAAAAAGGGACTTAAAACCTGCCCTTGAAGTTATAATTGTTGCTACACACACACACACACACGCACACACACACTAGAGTCCTGTGATGGCAATTCAGGCACTTGGCAACTGGCTCACATTTACAACGGTTGTGCCTTGCAGTCATGTGGTCACGATTTGTGACCTTTCAGCTGGCTCTTCCAACAAGCAAAGTCAACTGGGGAAGCCAGATTCACTTAATGATCATGTGATTCACTTAACAACTGCAGTAAAAATGATTGCAAGAGAAAGAAGCATCTGTCCCCAAAAGTTGGAATCCAGTGTTTCTGAGGTAAATGTCAGGCAAGTGCTAATACAAACGACTATAACATTTAATTAATTAATTAGTTTTAATTAGTTTTCTTATATATTAGGACATGCAAAAATACCTTATATTAGTAGACTCATCTGCGGTGCCTTTTGATTTCACTGAACAAAATCTGAGGGGAAAAAATAGTTAACTTTATTCCTCTGAAAGGCGAGAGCTTTAGACAATTTATTCTGAAAGCTTCTGTGGATTTGTGATGGACATACACTGTAATTGCCACCCACTGATAGGATTGAAGCCACTTTGGGGATGCTATTTCTAAATAGAGCGCACAAATATACAGCCCCCTCCCCTACCCACATATGCCAAAGTAAACAAGGTGGGGAAAGCCTGCAGGAGGCGTCCTTGGGGATCGACCCCACCCCCTCCTTCATCAGCCGCATCCAGGAGCTGTCTACCTCTTATGCTGCTTAGGTGGCACCTGGGTGCATCTGTGGGGCTGCTTACCTGGGAGACCCTCCAAGGTTGCCTAGGTCCCATTTTGGGTCATGTGACCAGGAGGGACCCAGGGAGGGGAGGGATTTTGAATGGAGCAACGGCCAACCTCCTCGTCCTTCTGAAGGGCCCCCCCTTCGCCTGGCCTGGCCAGGGATGCATTGGTGGGTGGGGAGTATTTACCCCCGGGATTTTTTTTTTTACAGCGCAATCTGGCCCTTTTTAAAACTGAATTTGGTCCCATTATATTTAGTCTACAGAAAGTGCATCTGTTGATAAACAGGCCTCAACCTTCTTAAATAATCTCTTTCCAGAAATCCATTGGGTTAGAAACAATTAAGAAACGATAATATAATTGGTCTTTTCTTCAAGAGTTACATATTTCTTAGGTCCACTTGATTTTTCATATCTCACGGTTGTTTTAGTGTTTTTCGTGGCTCTAACAAGGTCAGAAAAAACAATTCATCAAGCCTGCCAGATTTTGCTTGGCAAAGGCATGAAGCCGAGTTGCTAGGCTCATTCCTACTCGACTAAGGCCAGAATGGGTTTGGGCTTAGCGATTGTCTGTTTTAATAGTCTGCAGTTATAAGAGAAACACAGGTCTACAAATCTACCTGTTATATTAATATAGCTAGATCAAATAGATGAATCGGTGTGCCTTTGTAGAATGTTTAATAATGATGCAAAAATGAGCAAAGGCTGGTGATGGGGCAATCGAACTCTTGAAGAAAACACCTTGGGACCAGACAGGAAGCAAAGCTTCTTCATAGCTTCTGCAAAAGGTACCTTGTCAAGAACCTTTTCCTGTCGTTGTTGTGGAATACAAGGAAAACGGAATAGCCATTGTTTAAGAAGATCTCCAGTGCTGTCTCCTGTGAAGACAAACCAAATGGGCCCTGGGCAGCTTGCAAGAGGAAGGAGAAAATGCTTCTTTCTCTAAGTGACTTCAATGGCAATCACCTAGCCAAGCGGACTAGATCCAGGGAACTCGGGATCCCCGTGCTGCTGTCCCTAGGATTCATTGTCAGGGGTGCAGATCAGACAGCTACATAAAGCTTGTCCTCCAGGCATCTTCAAAAATTGGCCCTGAACTTTACATTTAAGGATACGACTAGCGAGTATGTCTATGAAGGGCGTTTGTTTTGAATGACTGAAAGGATTGTTTCCTGGGCTTAGCTACTGTTCTTTGGAGCATGGCCTCTGGCAGGCATCACCCAAAGGCCAAAGGGTTCCTGGCTCAGAACCACTGGCACGTTCCTGCTGCGGGTTAACAGCACCTCCCCTCCCCACTCAGGCAGTCAATCGATTATCCTGAAGTTGAAAACCTTATAAGGTTTCTGCTCAAAGAACAATAGTATCTGTTGAGCTTACTCATCTGTGCAATTCCAGTTCTGCTATTGCTTAAAACATCTCACTGACAGGAAGACTCAAGCTTGCAGAAACTGTCAAAATCCAAAACCACTTCCTTTAGCCTGGCAAAACCCAGACAGAATACAAATTTGGGTTTTTTAAAAACATGTTTAAACTTCAATGTTTTATTGGTGCTAATATTCTTGGTCTGTCCCTGATCACGTTGAAGATTTAGAGCACATCGACTCAAACGCAGCTATGGAATTCATTTAGATATTTCAGAATTTTGCCATCCAAGGAAGCATTTAACAGCTTGTGCATTTATATAATAGTTGACAATTTCTTTCATTCTAACCTGTGAGCATCCATACAAAACCTCGTGTAGACGTCCCCTACTCAAAGGAAAGGCCAAAGAGAGACAGCTGGTTCCTACCTGCAGAAGGAAACGCATCGGCCGGATCTCCCTAATGTCACTGTAGGAATGGCAGGAACACGTGGGCTCCACAGCCGTGGCCTCCATTGTGTAGCACAAGTTGTAAATGAATGGCTCTTTGATGCTAGAAACAACCATGGGAAATGTGCATTAAACAACCACGGCATCATTAATTGGACTCCACTAGTGGCAAACGAGGGCCGTTGTCCTCTTCTGCCTTGCCCCAAAACCTAACAGAGGACAACTTGTTCCAGGCCACCTCAGTCTGAGTCAGAAAAAAAACACCAGTAATTGCCCTGGAAGCTGGAAGCTATTATTGTCGTCTTTCCTCAGCACTTTTTCTTTGCTCTCCTGAGGAAGAGCCCTTTTCCTGAGGCCTCAGCCAGCCTGTCCCCTTTGGGACTTGGGGAGAGCCGGGGGGGGGAGGGGGAGGTCAGCATCTCCTTTCCCTCTCTGGATGTAAAGCCACCTCTCTCCGGGAAACATGGTAGCAAGATGAGAGACCTGGTGCTCAGGTCCTGGTGAATTGCAATGAATCAAACAGAAGTAAATGGGACTGGGGGGAGAGAAAATCTCCCTCCCTTCCTCCCTCCCTCCCTCTGTAATTGGGATTGCAAGATCTTGCACCTTTTGGTGGTAGAAATATCCACACAGACTGTGGTGTGAGGACTTAAATTAGGATCATCTTTCGATTATACTTGACACTTGTACCTCTTAGATTTTTTCCGCCCAGATGTGTTTCGTTTCTGCATGTATGTCAGCCCGTCAGAGTAAACCAGAATAAGAAACATCCTCACATGTTCTCAGGTTACAGTTCTGCCTGAACTCGGGACTCTTCTCTCTACTTTGGCAGGGGCTCTTTCCTCTGTCACTTCCCATTACAAATGGGAAGAACTGGGATCTGGCTCATGTGGACAGGGCCTGTTTTGGCAGTAGCCAGCAATAGGCTGGGCAGCCCGAAGTGCCGCTCAGGTAGGGAACGACTCACCAGGACAAGCAATGGCTCGTGCAATAAACCTCCCCCAGGTGGGAGAGGGTGAAGTGCTTGCAGACGTAGAAGTGGTCGCGGCCAAGGAGAAGCGCCCCTTCTGACGCTATGTGTCCATCCATCACCACCACAGACAGCTGGCAGGTCACCTAAACAGGGAAGATGACGATGCACCTGAACAGCGAGGCCGTCCTAACTTTGTCTCCAGTGCTCAATATTTTACCAATAAAAAATTAAGCCTGACTTAGAAATTGACTGAGAAATACTCATTTCTAAATGGCCTTCCTTCTATCATGTAGCCTTATTCATACTAAAATAATGTCCCTGCTTTTCTTCAATAGCAGAGTCAGTTGCAAAGTTAATTAATCCTAACCATAAAAAGCTGCAAAAACGGGCTGCCTTGAGTGGGTGAAGTAAGGCTGCTTTCTGATGAACAGTTTCCCTACCAACTGGAACGGGGTGGGGGACCCTCCCGCCTGCCCCCTCATTTTGCAACAGGAGAACATGGAAGCGGCTGAATTTTGGGTCTGGAGAGAGCTCTGACCAGATGCGCCAGACAGACCGGCTGTGCTGCTTCTGCTTGTACCTTTTCACCTTGGACTAATTCCTGGAGGACAATTTTCCTTTCCGCGCAGACTTCCAAGAGTTCCTCTGAATGGAGATGTTCACAAAGGGCAGGAAAAAAAGTCAGCTGATCCCGACCTGCTTCTCCTTGTCTAGTCAGGGCTGGCTGTTCACCTGCATTGAAGTAAAAGGCAGAAAATGTGCACATTGTCATGGAACAAGGAGACCCCTCTGCTAAACTTTCCATTCTTCAACTGAAACTATAATCTCTGTTTTTATCACATAGCTTAGGGACTTTGCCCTATGAAAATAAAAATGTTTTAAAAAATAAGGCGTTTGCTGCCTGCTCCTACAAAACACGTCAGCAGTTGGGAAGGTGAGGGTTGGAAATATTGGGATTAGTACAGATTGCCAGGCCTGGGTGGTCCTTGTGGTCAGGGCAGCATCTTCTGTTTCATCCCAGCCTCTCATCCGGGAACATTACCTTGATTTTCCACACGAGCTGGAGCAGATGCGCCCTTCTGTGTCTGCTGGGCCTAGAAAAAGAAACGGTTTGAGCTGCAAGGCCCAGAAGATGGAGAAGGTGGCATCCTGAGATGGAGCCAGGCCGCTTCTGCACAGGGAATGACTCGGATGCACCTGCAGCCAGCAGCCAATAGCACTGACTGTAGACTTACAAGTATATATCACTTCATGGGGCTTTACAGCCCCTCTCTAAGTGGTTTACAGAGTCAGCATCTTGCCCCCAACAATCTGGGTCCTCGTTTTACTGATGTCGGAAGGATGAAAGGCTGAGTCAACCTGGAACCAGTCAGGATTGAGCTCCTGGCTATGGGCAGAGTTAGCCTGCAATGCTGCACTCTAACCACTGCGCCATCCCATCATCTTATTTCTTTCATGCAGGTGTCTAAGTCACCTGCAACATCATCATGGATGGAATTCTGTTTCCTGCCCTCTTCTTGTTGGTAATTGCTCTGCATCACAGGATCAGTTTACTGGTCCGTTTTGTGCCTTTCTCGGCCTAAAATTCTACATTGTCATCCTGGGCCTTTGTGTTGCAAACCAAGAATTGCAGTAATCACTTCTCCTTCCAAATATCAGCATAATCAACAGGTAGCAAAGCTCCCGGCCTGCCAGCTCAGAAGACTAAACAACAGACGTTGAGCTCTTTTATGACTCAAAGCAGCCTCTTTTTCTCTTTCCTGGCAAGAGGAAATGGGATCCTATTTTCTTGTGTCCTGCCCCGAAAGCAGGTTACCTTGTTTTGCAATGGCTCCGCTGTATGGTGGGCGATTTTGAACCGGATCCTCTTCCTCATGTGAGCAGGGCCTTCGTAGGCATCCAGGGCCCACCTTGTGACAGGAGAAGCTACCACAGGCCCCCACGGGCCTCCCTTCCTAAAAAGCCGGTCTTCCAGCTCAGTCCAGGCTTTGGCAGACTTCGAGTGTATGCACAGCAACCTCTGTGGGAAGAGAGAGAAGCCCTGACAGCAAAGTCTCCTCCTCTGTTCCTACTCCTACCCAGAGGTTGCCTCTCTGCCTTGGAAAGGAAAGGAGCGCCTTACTTATTAGATGTGTGCAAATACTCAGTTACCTGCAGAGGCTCCAGGTGGTGCCCCAAGTGCCCCTCCTCCTCCTCCTCCACTTTTTCTCCTCAAGAGGCAGGTTGAGCTGAGAGGAAAACTCAAAATCACCCTGTAGCTAAGGATGGACTCAGACATCGCTTTCCCTGCCTCTAGCCCAGCAGCATTAATCACACGGCCCCTAGGGTGGAATTCTTTCTGTGAGAAGGCAGGAACTGACACTTCCTTTGGGACCGAGGGAGGCCTATTGCTTTTGAAGGATTATCAGGACCCATAAACTGCCCTTGATTTTATTTAAATTCAACTGAAACTAAATAAATTGAAAGTAGTAGAGATGACTGCATTTAGTACTTTGCTCTACAAAACTTCACCCAGGCAGAATGGGACATCGAGCGTGTCAAATCCTCTTAGCTCATTCAGTGAGGAAGTACTTTTTCCTGTAGTTACTTTGAGAGCAATAACTCCATCACTTCACTCTATTTTAAGCAGATAAATATTAAATCCCCTACTAGAAGCAAATTCAGGTAGTGATAGCTGCTATCTCACTGTTATACAAGTGTCACAGAGAAGCAAATGCAGATATTAATGCATTTGGGGACCCAAAGGTTTGCAGAAACAAAATTAAAATAGTATTTTGTCAAAGAGAGGAATACAATGGGAAGAAAATCACAGAAGGACAAATGAGCATGGAATAGATCACCGACTCAGTGATTGGCTGAAACCTTGATCAGAAGACCAGCTGTTGGCAGGGAAATTGCACTGCAAAAAGTTCTGCTTCACCCCTTAAATCTCTGTCTGCAAGTGAAACAAAGTCACTCAAAATGAAGAGGAATCTCCCTGCTTAGATAATGTTTGCTTTACAAAAGACCAGGAAGAGAATAAGGATTCAGGGGAATTTGTTGCATGACAACTCCATTGAATGAGCGTAATAATGATTTTAGAACTATGAGTTCTTTTCTCAATCTTACTGTTTTCTTTACTTCTCCATTTTTACTAACGTAAATTTCTCAGAGTCTCGCGATGGTTGCAGGTATAAATGCAGTCAATGTAATCAATCAACCAATAAAACAATCTCCTCTCCTTTCTTTGATGCGTCCAACCATGTTTTGTTTTCCCTGCCAAGGTGACTTTTTCGTTTCTTACCTCAATGTGATCCTTGCATAAAACCGCATAGAGTTCTTGTCCAGTTCTCCTGCATTTTTCTAAATATGATGTAAAATCCTGATTTAAAACAAAAAATATTAATAAATTGATGTCTGTAACAAAACACTTGTGCTTTACATTTGATGAGTAAATTTAAATTAGTTTTAATAGAATAAAATAGAATTTTTTATTGGCCAAGTGTGATTGGACACACATGGAAGATACGTTCATCAAGAATCATAAAGTACAACACTTAATGATAGTCATAGGGTACAAATAAGGAATCAGGAAATAATCTCAATAGAAATCGTAAGGATACAAATAACAAAGTTACAGTTATACAGTCATAAGTGGAAGGAGAAGGGTGGTGGGAACGATGAGATTAATAGTAGAGCAGACAGTAAATAGTTCGACAGTGTTGAGGGAATTATGTGTTTAGCAGAGTGATGGCATTAGGGAAAAACCTGTTCTTGTGTCTAGTTGTTCTGGTGTGCAGTGTTCTACAGTGTCATTTTGAGGGTACAAGTTGAAACAGTTTATGTCCAGAATGTGAGGGGTCTGTAAATATTTTCACAGCCCCCTTTTTGACTCGTGCAGTATACAGGTCCTCAGTGGAAGGCAGGTTGGTTTTTCTGCAGTTCTAATGATCCTCTGAAGTCTGTGTCTGTCGTGTTGGGTTGCAGAACCAAACCAGACAGTTATAGAGATGCAGATGACAGACTCAATAATTCCTCTGTAGAACTGGATCAGCAGCTCCTTGGGCAGTTTGAGCTTTCTGAGTTGGCGCAGAAAGAACATTCTTTGTTGTGCTTTTTCGATGACGTTTTTGATATTAGCTCTCCATTTTAGATCTTGCAATATGGTAGAACCTAGAAATTTGAAAGTCTCTACTGTTGATACTGTGTTGTCTAGTATTGTGAGAGGTGGAAGTATGGGAGGGTTTCTCCTAAAGTCTACCACCATTTCTACAGTTTTGAGTGTGTTCAGTTCCAGATTGTTCCGGTTGCATGAGGCTAGTTGTTCAACCTCCCGTCTGTATGCGGATTCATTATTGTCTCGAATGAGACCGATCACTGTTGTGTCATCTGCGAACTTCAGTAGTTTAACAGATGGATTGTTAGAGATGCAGATACGTTAGAGATACAGAGAGAAGAGAAGTGGGGAGAGCACACTGCCTTGGGGGGCCCTTTGCTAATTGTACAGGTATCTGATGTAATTCTGCTTAGCTTCACCTGCTGCTTCCTGTTTGTTAGGAAGCTTATGATCCACTTACAAGTGCGTTCAGGTACTTTTACCTGGTTTACCTTAGTTAGAAGAGTGTCTGGAATGATGGTATTGAATGCTGAACTAAAGTCTACAAAGAGGACCCATGAGTAGGTCTTTGGAGATTCAAGATGTTGTAGGATGTAGTGCAGAGCCATATTAACAGCATCATCTGTTGATCTATTTGTTCAGTATGCAAATTGCAAGGGGTCTAACAGCAGATCCATGATGGTTTTCAAGTGGGACAGCACTAGCCTTTCAAAAGTTTTCATGACTACAGATGTTAGAGCAACTGGTCTGTAGTCATTCAGTTCCTTGATGGTGGGCTTCTTTGGCACTGGGATGATAGTAGAGCATTTGAAGCAAGAAGGAACATAGCACATCTCTAGCTATTTATTGAAGATACGGGTGAAGATGGAGGCCAATTGGTCAGCACAGCAAGAAGGAGTTATCTTGTCTGGGCCTGGAGCTTTTCCTGGCTTTTGTCTGTGAAATAGGTCTTGCACTTCCTTTTCTGTGATCACTAGGGGTTGTAAACTCAATGAGATGGGGTCAGTTGTAAGAGGCTTGGCTGTTGTTGGTGTGTCTGAGATGGGGGTTGTGGAGATAGGTGGCTATAGTTTCCTTTCAAACCTGCAGTAAAACATGTTCAGGTCATCTGCCAGTTGTTGATTTCCTTCAGCCTGAGAAGGAGGTTTGCCGTAACTGGTGATATTTTTCAGTTTTCCACTTGTTTGCTGGTTCATTTGTTGAGAACTGATTCTTACCTTTTCAGAGTAGCTTCTTTTTGCTGCTCTGATCTCTCTTGTTAATACATTTCTAGCCTGATTGTACAGCATTTTTATCACTTTTTCTGTAAGCTTCCTCTTTGGAATGACGTAGCTGCTTATGTTTAGCTGTGAACCAAAATTTGTTGTTACTGTATATTTTCAAGTTCCTGGTCAGTACACATAGGTCTTCACAGAAACTGACATATAATATTACAGTATCTGTGAGTTCATCCAGGTCTGCAGAGATATCTTCAAAAATATTCCAATCAGTGCAGTCAAAGCAAGCCTGTAGCTTTAACTTTGCCTCCTCAGTCCAAGTCTCCACTGATTTAATTGTTGGTTTTGTGGTTTTAAGTCTTTGCCTGTAAGCAGGTACAAGGTGAATCATGCAATAATCAGAGTGTCCTACAGCTGCTCGTGGTAAAGACCGATAAGCATCTTTTAGTGTTGTGTAGCAATGGTCTAAAGTATTCTTGCCTCTAGTGGGACAATTGACATGCTGAAAGTAATTTGGTAGCTCTTTCCTTAAGTTTGCCTTGTTTAGATCTCCCAAAATAATGGCCAGTGAATTGGGGTATTTGGCTTCAGCCTCCATAATTTGGTCAGCTAGAGTTTGTAATGCCTTGTTTACACAGGCTTGTGGTGGGACATAAACAGCAATTAGAAGAAATGAGGAAAATTCACGAGGCGAATAATATGGTTTGCAGTTGATAATTAATGTCTCTAGGTTTTCGTCATAGAATTTATACATTATAGTTGTATCCTGAGACCAGCTGTTGTTGATGTATAAGCATAAGCCGCCTCCCTTCTTTTTTACAGAAGTTTCTGTGAAATTGTGCTAAGGAGTCTTGAGGTGAGAATCTTGCAATCTTTTCTGTCAAAGACCAACCTTTTGAAGGCCCCCAACCTTGACAGTCTGGGAGAACCGGTCATTTAACAAGGGGGGGGAGCTGTGCTTCCAAGACAGTGATGGCACAGATAGAAAAGAAAAAGAAAAGAAAAGAAAAAAAGATCAAAGAAGGGGAGGGGAAATAAAGAAGACCAGAAGGTAGAAAATGAAAAAAAGGAAGAAAGAAAAAGGATAACAGATAACAGAGTTGGAGGACTTGTAGCCCTGCTCAGGAATGAGACTCTATAGCATTTCATAGAAATGGCTGTCCAATCTCTTTTTTCAAACCTCTAGTGATGGAGCACCCACAACTTCTGCAGGCAGGCCCTTCCACCAGTTGATGGTTAAGTAGAATCGGGAAAGAGGCAGAACTAAAGAAAGAGGAACTAAGACTGCCAGAAGATGGGGCTGAAAGGTGGCAGCAGGAACCCAAATTCAAGATGGCAGCATTAGCATATTAGCATATTTCAGAAAGAACAGAATGTAAAAAAAGTAGAAAGAATTTGTTCCACAGCAGTGTCAAATTTTGAGATCCATGCCAGGATATAATAAAGCAACTGGCATAGTTCTTTGGCTTCCAAGATTTGCAGCAGAAGGAACAAATGTTCTCTTTTTGTTGAAGAAATGAAAATGCAATGATATCCTTAGTGTTATCGGTGGCACTCTGTGGTCTGATCTAAGCTCTGGTAATGCAAATAGAAAAGCTCTTCCTGCATTGACAAAAATCACCCAGATTTACCAGCAAATCAGCAGTTTTAAAGAAATGTCTTTTCTACTCTGGCTGAGAACTACGGTAGATATCAAAAAAGACATTCATGTTGCAGTGGGAAAAAAGTTAATATACATCATTACAAGCAAATTGTCTGGTTGCACTGAAAGAAAAAATGGGTTGCCATGAGCAGTTCTGAAATGAATATCAGAATCAAAAGTCCCCCTGTGTATTTAATAGCATGCTAATTTACATTTTAATTACTTCCCAAGAAATCAAAGCGTTTGTTGACAGTGGAACATAATGTCAGCTTCATAGAGCACTGTCGGTAGATGCTTAATGAATTTAATTAGATAATCAGTGGTGTTAATTATCTTTCTATTATGAAGATAAAGATGTTACACAAATGATTAGCAGAAATATAATTAATTATAAATTTGCTTGTTTGGTCTCTTGAAATCGAAATAATACACATGGCATTATGATAAGAGATTTGAAAAGGATATTGACATTGTGCACTCCACATACTGGTGAAGCACCGGCTGTGAAAAGGATGACAGGCAAAACTCACATCTGGACGGATAACTTCCTAAAGCAGCCACTGGAAATTCTTGTGAGCTCAGAACAATCGACTTTTACCAAATACGTCTAGGAAGGCACTACACATATGTCACAGAAGCATTATGTGCTTCCTTCAAAACGCAGTACACAACAGTCACAGACACCATATTTTGGCCAAGCCAAACCAAACCAAATAAATGAGTTGCAGGTAGATGTGACTGTGAATTGTGTTGCCTCAACTTCCTTTGATCTATCTGGGTCAAATAGACCCAGGGGAGACTTGCCCGACTATGACACTCAGGCAGCCTTTCACTAGGTGTTGTGTTAAAAAGCAAAGGGATGGACATAAATATTAAGGCAGACACCTAAAAACATGTATGCAGAAGAAATGGTTAAAAGTTACGACGTCTTTGCAACTGAGCAGAAAATTATTAGCTATATGTACAAGAACTTCTGCTTAGATTGTAAAAACAACTATTTCCCCTCTTCAGTTTGGGGAAATCAATACGGTTTGTTTTTAAAGGTAAATTTGGACATTTTGCTCTTTGAAGTCCATGTTTCTATTTGCCAGAGGGGAGAATAACTGAATGTTTGAGCTGTAAGAAAATACTCCATGTTGAGGGTTGTACTAGTGAACGAAGAAACTTTATGAAAATTTCTCCTGGGGGCAAATTATTTCCACATCGGGAGGGAAAAGGTGTGATTCAGACATGTCAGTGGAAAGGCCTTTCTTTCTTCTGAGAGGAAACCCTTCAGGGAAGCTTTTGGTCCAAAGTGAGGGAAGGTCATGGCAAAGTCATGTCTTTTGGCCAGAAAGAGGCAAAGCCAAAAGGAAAACCTCCAGTTGAAAGCAGAAACAGAAATTGGGGGCAGAAGACCAGCCTCTCTGAGGGCAAGACCACTTCCACCCCTCCAGTTGAAAAGTCAGATGTGAGGCCACATCTGCTCAGCCTTGGATACAAACCGATTCGTTCTTCAGGGTCAGATATTTTCAAATATCTTCTAATTAAAAGATCCATATATTGATTTTAATAAAGGGTTATCTCTTTTTAAAAAACACGATCTTATGGCTACTATGGCTGACTTCCCTCTATGTTGGTCCCCTGAGATCTATTCCAGGGGATGCCTAACAAAGGCACGGGTGGCCAAAATGCACCAAACCTCTAATTGGGAATGTTTCTGGGATAGGATCAATGATACTTGCTTGGATTAAGAAAAATATGAAAAGGCAATAAACTTGGCCATGGGTTTTGTAGGAGTGGCCCTGTCTTACCGCTCAGCTGCTGTACAGTTCCTAGCCCTGGAAGTCAGCCTCTGACCTCTGTCTGCCTGGACCTCCATCATCTGCTTCCTCTCCCCACTGTCTCCATACGGACCGAGTTTGGGGAAGCAAAGCAGCAGGTGACAAGGCCCTCCAAAGACCTTTGGCAGCACGCCAAGTTAATTTCCTAAAAGAAGCTTTGGCCAGGGCTGATCTGCTAAGGCTCCCAAAAGGCTCAGATCTTCCTCCTGTCTTCCTCTCTGTACCTGGCTTGCTTATTATTGCCAATGTCCTTTAGTGAGAAGGCCGAGTGGGAAAACAAAACAATCTAGGAGGGAGCGGAAATATAAATCATCCGCACTGTGGATTTCTTTTTTTTCCAAGGTGCACAGAAAAAAAAGCCCCTCGGGTGCCCCAGAGCTATAAAGAATATATCCTTCTGTCTGTCTCTGGATCCGGAAGTCCCAGAGATCTCCTATCAGTCATTTAGCCAGCTGTACACTAATTTCCTTGAAAAGCATGGGGAAAAAATATAATTGCCTGGAGCAGAAAGTGAGCCAAGAGTTGGAGGCTCAGTTGCATGTCACACTACAGGGAAGTGTCTATCAGATCTTGAAGCGTCAGTTGCTGACATTACCGAAAACAACACAAAATGAGTAATGTTCCCCTGTAATCCAGCTTCTCCTTTAATTACAAGCCTCTTCTTTTTAGAAAAGAAAGACAGAAGATGCAGAAACCTCAATTTCATGCACTTGTGCCTGAATAATGCGTCTACTCAGCCTTTTCCAGATGGCATCTTTTCCTACTACGAGAACTAATGATGTGGGCACATTTAGGGAAAAACCAATAATAGTCTTTAACCTTCAACAACAAATACAAGTTGTACAAAATGTTCCTTGGGATACATTAACAAATATCAATTACTTTGCTCACTGATGTGTAATCAGCTGTAATAATCAAAATTAATTTTAAGAAATAATTAAACAGACCCCAAGGCAAATAGTTGGTGCCAGCATTGAACAGTAATGTGCATTCCCATCACACCTGGAAAGAAGTTACTTAGGCTGAATCTCTTTCTCATCCAACAAAAGCAGCTACGAAACCAGCCTTGAGTTTGTCCATCAACCCTTTGCTGTACTTTGCACTCCCGAGAGGGAAAAAAGGTTATTTGGGCCACATTGCATGTCAGCAAGTAGAGCAGGACTAGGACTTCAAGTCGGGAAGCTCAAGATATTACCGTGCACTCTTTTGTGTGTGTGTGTGCTTTTTTTGGCATCTGAGGTTCCCACAGGGATTTGGAAAGGCAGTTTACGCCAGTTTTGTGTATCACCTGTTTCAGGTTCCTGCCGGGAGTCAGGCTCTCATTCAAAGGACTCGTCTTGCTGGATGCATTGATGAGAATTTTGCTCTGGGAGTTTTTCTTTTCTGGTGCTGGAAGCACAGAGAGGAAAGGAGCAACAAACGCAGTTAATGTTTTGTTGTACCGCTTTAGGTGCCACACAACCTCTATTCCTGACCATCTATGCCACCTCAATGTTATCCCTTAAAGGGCCCAGCCTTAGCAAGGCCCAGGGCAAAGCTGACATCACAGCCGGTGGCTGCCAGTTGCGTTTTCCTCTGCCCTGGATATTTGTTTTTCCAAATAGCAATCTATAAGACTCATTCTGCTGTCTAGCAAGATTGTGTCCATTGTGTCCAGCTATATGGTGTTTCGGACATCTCTGAACCCCATCTGTCTTCCCCAGTTATAGTCCACCAAATGAATTAAGAAGCTTAGATCATGATGGGACCTGTCAACCTCTCACTCGGTAGCATGAATCATGGTTAATAATAGTTCCTGAGCAGACCCATCTCCCCAAACACCAAGGGCCGTGCGGTGAAACCACTTCCGTTAAAGACTTCATATACTTTGAGAGCAGAGACCTAGAAAGGCCTGCCAGGTCTTCCTCATGACCTCTTCCCAAAGAGGAGCTACATCAGCCATCTTCATTGTCTCTTCTCCATCGCCTTTCTCTTTAAATAAAGAGGTTTTATATGCATCCTCTAAATCCTTTCTTCTCCTAGAAAGAAGCCGGAGCCAGATTTCCTCAGCTGCCCTCTGGATCTCTTGCTGAACTGGAAATAATAAAATGCAAGCATGTTTTGGTGTGGAAGTATTATATCAACAAAAGGGCCATCATGCATCACTTCCAGATTCAAGGGTCTGCAAAGGTAAGTCAGATCAGTAGCTTTGCGGATATTTACTGAAACCAGGGCCCTTCTATCCTTAAAGCAAAATCACTCACAGCACTCCAGATTTTGATACTGCCTGTGCAGAATGTATGTAGAAATCAGAGCAGACATGACTAAAATAATAAATGGCCCATATCTCTCCATGTATCTCATGTAACATTGTCTGTTTTTGTTCCCAGGCAATAAATTGTAAACAATTTAGGTGACAAGGTTTCTATATCGACAATACAAAATGCACAAAATGTGTTTTAAAGAGTCTACGGTAGGTGAATGTTGAGCTTAATTCCTTAGTACCAAAGTCATAATCTGTGTGGGCTGCATTGGCCTGGATTAATTTCTGTTGCTTGAAAGCCATTAATTCAGCACCGCACATTTCTTTTAGTCTAGAAGATCCAGATGAAACACTGTCCTTTCCTTGTGAGCCGTTGGACTAGTTCTATAGACTCTTGGAAGTGGGTAGATTTTGAGAGCAAAGCAGGACATCTACAATAGCCTTCTCCTTTTCTTCTCTTGATCAGCCCCTATTCCATCCCTTTTTCCACACCCATCATGTCATGTTTACCATCCTTCAGGGCAGAAAGATCATCGATCCTCTCCTCCTCTTTTCTCAGGCCAAGAAAAACAGGGCAACCCGAAGCCGGCATCCATTTTGCCTCACCACTTTCATGATAGCTGTAACACAGAAAACAAACAAACCTCTGGCTAAAATATAAGCAGCTTCATTAAGACCACCATCTGAGCAAAAAAGGTGGGCTGTGGATTATTTCATGCAACTTATTCAAATTCAAATTTCTATACCGCCCTTCTCCTTTCGGACTCAGGGCGGTGAACAGCCAAAATAAAAACAGCTATACATAACATTACAGTTAAAAATCAAGTTAAAATATTTTATAAATTTGGCCCGTAATTTAAAACTTGTCAATTTAAAATCAATATTAAAATTTTAAAAAACTAACCCTAAAATCAAGACAGACCGGCTAACTGGAAAAGAGAAGTTTTTAGGGCCCGACGAAAAGTCCGGAGGTCGGAGATCACTCGTATCTCTGGGGGTAGATTGTTCCAAAGGATAGGTGCCATCACAGAGAAGGCTCTCCTCCTGGGGGTCGCCAGCCGGCATTGTCTGGCCGACGGCACCCTGAGGAGGCCCTCTCTGTGGGAGCGAACCGGCCGGTGGGAGGCTATTGGTGGCAGAAGGCGGTCCCGTAAATACCCTGGCCCTATGCCATGGAGCGCTTTAAAGGTGATCACCAACACCTTGAAGCACACCCGGAAGTCCACCGGAAGCCAATGCAGCTCGCACAGGAGAGGAGTCACATGGGAGCGCCCGGTCGCTCTCAGAATCCCCCGCGCGGCCGCATTCTGCACCAGTTAGAGCCTCTGGGTGTACCCCAAGGGGAGCCCCATGTAGAGAGCGTTACAATAGTCCAGACGAGAGGTGACGAGTGCTTGAGTGACCGTGCGTAGGGAGTCCTGGTCCAGAAAGGGGCGCAACTGGCGTATCAGGCGAACCTGACAAAAAGCCCCCTTGGCCACGGCCGTCATATGCCCTTCTAAAGACAGCTGTGCATCCAGGAGGACACCCAAGTTGCGGGCCCTCTCCGTGGGGGCCAATGATTCACCCCCAATAACCAGCGATGGCGTCAGCTGGCTATACCGGGACGCCGGCAGCCACAGCCACTCGGTCTTGGAAGGGTTGAGTCGAAGCCTGTTTCTCCCCATCCATACCCGCACGGCCTCCAGGCACTGGGACATCACTTCCAAGGCATCATTGGGATGGTCTGGGGTGGAAATGTACAGCTGAGTATCATCAGCATACTGATGGAACTCCACCCCAAAAACCACGGATGATCTCACCCAGCGGCTTCACATAAATGTTGAACAGGAGGGGCGAGAGGACCGACCCTTGCGGCACCCCACAAACAAGGCACCTTGGGGTCGACTGCAGCCCCCCTGTCAACACGGATTGCGACCGGTCGGAGAGATAGGAGGAGAACCACCGCAAAATGGTGCCCCCCACTCCCAGTCCCTCCAGCCGGCGCAACATGATACCATGGTCGATGGTATCAAAAGCCGCTGAGAGGTCTAATAGGACCAGGATAGAGGAATAGCCCCTATCCCGGGCCCTCCAGAGATCATCCACCAACGCGACCAATGCCGTTTCCGTGCTGTACCCAGGTCTGAAGCTGGACTGGAGCAGATCCAGATAGACAGCTTCATCCAGGTACTGGGGAAGCTGTCGCGCCACCACACTCTCAACAACCTTCGCAATAAAGCGAAGGTTGGAGACTGGACGATAGTTAGCCAAAACAGCCGGATCCAGGGATGGCTTCTTGAGGAGAGGCCTCACCACCGCCTCTTTCAAGGCGGCCGGCAGGACACCCTCACTCAGAGAAGCGTTGATAATCCCCTGGAGCCAGCCTCGTGTAACCTCCCGGGAAGCCAGCACCAACCAGGAGGGACACGGGTCCAATAAACATGTGGTCACGTTCAGCCATCCCAAGATCCTGTCCACGTCCTCGGGAGCCACGGGATCGAACTCCTCCCAGATAACACTCTCAAGGCCTGCCTTAGTCATCTCATCTGAACTAACCCAGTTGGCGGCCAAGTCTTCGCGAATCTGAGTTATTTTATCATCCAGATACTGTACAAAATCCTCAGCTCGGCCCTGCAAGGGGTCCTCCCACGCTCCCTGATGGAGAAGGGAGCGGGTCACCCTAAACAGGGCGGCTGGGCGGTTATCTGATGACGCGATAAGAGTGGCAAAATAGCTAGATTTCGCCGCTTTTATCGCCACTAGGTAGGTCTTAATATGAGACCTTACCAGTGTCAAGTCAGATTCGGAATGACTGGCCCTCCAACCGCTCTTTAGGCGTCTTTTCCGGCGCTTCATCTCCCTCAGCTCCTTGGAGAACCAAGGAGCTAAGTGAGTTCGGTGCCGGGTCAGAGGCCGCAAAGGCACGACCCGGTCCAAAGCCCCGGCAGCCGCCCTATCCCAGGCGGCCACCAGGTCATCAGCCGAGTCATGAGCCAGAGTCTCAGGAAATGGCCCAAGCTCCATCTGGAACCTATCAGGGTCCATCAGGCGCCTGGGGTGGAACCACCTGGTCGGCTCCATCTCCCTGCGGCGGGGTACGGCGGTCAGAAAGTCAAGTCGAAGGAGCGAGTGGTCCGACCATGACAAGGGTTCAATATCTACATCCCCTATATCAAGGCTACTCAACCACTGACCAGAGATAAAAACTAAGTCCAGAGTGTGTCCCCCCATATGAGTAGGGCCGTGAATTACTTGGGTCAGGTCCATGGCCGTCATGGAAGCCATGAACTCCCGAGCTACCTCAGATGTTTCACCGATGGATGGCAGGTTGAAATCACCCATGATCACAAGTCTGGGGTATCAGCCGCCACCTCGGCTATAACATTGAGGAGTTTGGGCAGGGTTGTTGCCACGTGGCAGGGAGCCAGGTACGTGATCAACAGACCCATCTGCACCCCACGACTCCACTTCACAAAAAGGGACTCACATCCGGCTATCTGAGGTACAGTGGTCTCCCTCGGATCAAGACTTTCTCTTAGAATGACCGCCACCCCCCCACCCTGCCCTGAGCTCTCAGCTGATGAAATGCACGGAAGCCTGATGGGCACATCTCCACAAGGGGAACTCCCCCCTCATGGCCCAACCAGGTCTCCGTGATACCTGCCAGGTCCGCTCCCCCCTCCTGAATAAGATCACAAATGAGGGGGGCTTTATTTACTACGGACCTGGCATTACACAACATCAGCCGGAGACTCGGGCCCTGAGACTCTAAGCAGCCTGGGGAACGGGAAGAGCTAAGGGGACCGGGGCACACAATCGCTCGGAGATAGCGAGCACGTGCCCCCACCACATGATATGGCCCCCTGCTCCCGCCATACTGCTCCTCCCACTCAGCATATTAATAGAGAAGCCCTCACTAGAGGGCATTCTAACAGTCCCCTTTCCCCCAGAGTAATAGCAGCCAGACTAGTCTCCAACCCCCATGGGTTTTCCCTCAAACCCACATAACCTCCCCCCCCCCAGAACCTCTTAAAAGTCTATTTAAAAATGTCTTTAAAAAACCCCTCAATCCCCTTTTTGCGACATGCCACCTCTCGGGGTCCCAAGATCCGTCATTAAGGTGGGCCCTCGATAACATAGAGGGCCAGGCCTGCGAGAGGGGGGAATCTCGCAGTGCAAGAAGCTTTGCCCTAGAATACATTTAAAACACTAGAGTGATAATACAAGTTTGGCTTAATCCTAATATATTTATTTTTAATGAACTTTTAAAAATACATGCTTATTTTTAAGAACTCTAGTAACCAAGAACAACAACTAAAAGACAAATTGTTTCAATATCTGCTATTTGGGGATTTACTTTGGCCAAACACAGCATTTCAAGGTAAAAGAAGTGTCTGTCTCTATGTCCCTAAGATGGATTCCATTCAGGGGTTCATTTTTTCCTTTATCTTTATTCTTTTCTTTACACTAGATGTGGTGCTATTGTTCCACCAGTGAGGGATTGATTCCTCCAAGCTTTCCAAATCTAAACGGAAACAGCCTCTGGGTTCTTCTTGAAGGCAAAATGGCCTTCTACCTAGCTAGCAGAGTTCTTCGTTGCCAGGTGTATTATTTCATCTTTTGGACTTTCCTTCTGATGCCACAGGAGAATGCAAACTTCCGATAAAACTCTCCTGCCCAAGACCAAATAGAGTTCTTAAGACTTTGCAAGGAAATGGCAAACTGGTCCAGTAAACTATCCAAGAATCAAAACCAGAATAAAGCAAGAGACAATTGGGGTCAAGAAATGTGCCACCCTTGTGGTCTGACAGTAAGTAGGTGATGCTATTTATTCACCAAGAATAATCACAGATTTACTGAAAGTTTGCTCTCTCGTGATGTGGACTTCATAGTTCCATACACATGATGTTGGAATACCCCCTCCCAATTCAGGAACATCAAAAATGTCTTCCCCAGATTTGAAATAATCTTTAAAGGTGAGTGGCATCTCTCTGAAACATGACTAGAAACAAACTGTTCCTTATGGAAGTCACTGTAACTCAGGGACATATCCAGCATATTTATTCCTATGTTCTAGATTATTTATTTTATTTTTATTTATTTATTTATTAGATTTTTATACCGCCCCCTCTCCCGAAGGACTTGGGGCGGTGAACAGCCAAAATTAAAAACATACAATATAAACATTAAAATAAGTTTAAAACAGAATTAAATCCAAAATGGCTCCCCAATTTAAAACGCCTTACCCATGACCCTATAAATAAGACAAATTTAAAATTTAAAATTTCCGCATTTAAAATTTCCACATTTAAAAGGGGGAAGATTTTGGCCAGGCCAGCTTGATGAAATAGAAAAGTCTTAAGATTAAACTCCTGGAGTTTCTTCAAGATGAAATCTACACTGGAATAAAATTAAGATATGGTTGGAAGAAATGATACAACAACGTATTGATTAAAACCAGAGCTGTTCCTACTGGGTATCCTTCCAGAGAAAATTAGCAAAGAAAATATTTATTTGATTATACATGTAATAATAGCTGCAAGGATTGTTTTTGCACAAAATTGGAAAGCAGAGAAAATATCTTTAGAAGGAGAAGTAATAAAAATTTTTTAGACTGTACAGAAATGAATATATTAACTTTGATGATCAAAGAAAGAGAGGATTTAGAATATTTTAAGATATGGGATCAATTTTACCATTGATTAGAAAAGAGATATAGATAAGCAAACTAATAGTTATGTAAGAAATACTGTATTTTTGGAGAAATGCTGTAATGGATTTGGTGAAAATGAAGACAGAAAAAACAACAAAAAGATGAAGCCAGGGAGAAAACATATCACATGGAAGGAATGACTGATGTATTAAATGTTTGTTTGTGTATAAAATTAAAAAAAAAAAAGATCAAATCTACACTGATCATACTGACATAATTCAACAAGTACCATTGAAATGCATGCCCCTGAGGAAACGTATTGTCTCTGAAAAAAGTTTCTGTAAATTTCTGTTCCCTTGCCTAACAGTTCTGCCAGAATAAGAAAACACTGTCGTACCTGATAGATTTCAGTTGTGATAGGCAATACAAAAAGCTTGTGATGAAATCCAGGCTAGAATTGTGTACTGCAAAGATGACATCCCATTGCATCTGAAGAGTCTGTAGAACTTCTAGAAGACTTTGGGACCCAGAAGAAGAATTTGATAAATAGTACAAGATGCTGTGGTTCAAACAGTTGTACAAGTTGCTCATAATTGACTCTTTGTGGAGAAAAAGCTTTCTTGTTACCTGTTAAAAAACAGTCAAGAGACTCAGAATGCACGTATTTAGGGATAAGACTCAAAAGGTCCATGAAAATATGAAAAGTAGAACTAAGGTTCTCCAACTAAGGTTCTCCAGCACCTTAGGACATGCCTTCCACCGAACTTTGACAAAAATCAGTTTGCATACAGGGGGAATAGGTCGACAGATGATGCCACAGTTACTGCTTTACATTCTGTAGCGAACCATCTGGAGAAACCCGGGAACTATGTCAGGATCCTTTTCATAGACTATAGCTCGGCCTTCAACACCATTCTGCCGAGCATCCTTATCGAAAAGCTGACTGACTTGGATTTTCCCTCTTCCATCTGGGACTGGATCAAACCCTTTCTGAGGGATCAGCCACAAACAGTGAGGGTTGGGTCTGTTATATCCACCCCCTGAAGCTTAGCACTGGCTCCCCACAGGGCTGTGTGCTCAGTCCCTACTTGTATTCACTGTACACACAGGATTGTGTACCGTCAGACCCATCTATTGTGATCATTAAGTTCGCAGATGACACCACTATCCTGGATCTTATTACAGGTGGAGACGAATCAGCGTAAAGGAGGGAGGTTCAAAAACAATCCACATGGTGCTTAAAAAATAACCTGCACCTGAACATCAGCAAGACCAAGGAGATGGTGTTGGACTTCCGGAGGAAGAGAGAGGAACCTTCCCCACTTTACATTGAGGGGAGCTGTGTAGAGAGTTTTCTCCTTTAAATTCCTGGGAGTTCATCTCAGTGAAGACCTCACCTGGAAAAACAACACGATCCAGGTGGCCAGGAAGGCCCAACAGAGACTTCATTTCTTAGGGTCTTGTGTAAAAACAGGGTGGAACAACAACTGATGATCTCCTTTTACCAGTTCACCATAGAAAGCGTCCTCACTTATTGCATCACAGTATAGCATGCTGGTCTGACAGCCGCGGATAAAAAAACACTACAGAGGGTGGTGAGCAGTGGTGGGTTGCTCCCGGTTCACACCAGTTCCCGCGAGCTGGTAGTGGTGATGATATGATGTCACCGAAGCGGTTCTCCACCCCCCCACCCCTCCACCCACCCCCTGCGTTATTCTTACCCTTTATTTGGCCCCACTCCCAATCTATTGCTGCCTCCTGAGTCCCAGCTGATGGCTAGAGGGAAAAAAACTGTTTAAACTCTTGCCGCGGGGCTTCAAAGGGCCGCCCTACAGCTGATCAGTGTTAAAAGAAAACAAATGAGTCGCTATGCTAGGGAAAAAATGAAACTGAAAGTAAAGCAGGCTCTGCTGCAACGGGACAAAATGAGGCAGGGAGAGATTTCTTTTTCTTCACCAAAAAAGGTAGGTGCAAACAATGGGTAATTTAGGGCAAAAGAGGAGAGTTCAAGATTTTAAAACACAAAAGAAAAAAAGCTCTATTTAACTAGGGAATTGTAATAATTGAGATACTATTAATTGTATATTGTGTTGAAAGCAGAAATGGTTAAGTTGTGGTTTGGAGGAATATATGGGGGAAATTATTTGGTTTATTATTATTGGTAAATATAATTAATTGATTTGTAAGAAATTGGATTGCATGGAAATAATTCGAGTATTCATGTTCATATTGATTAATATAAAAAAAAGATAGTTATATAACTAATTGACTTATATTAAAATGTTGAATTTGTATTAAACAACTGTAATAATACATAATTAACCAATGTGAGGATGGATATAAAAATAAATGACAATGGGAAGGGGTATAATATAGAATAGAAGGGGAAAATTGAATTTGATTAAGATTAGTGATGAGGATGAAGGGTAATATTGGTTTTTTTAAAAAAACAGATGAGGAATAAATATGGCAAAAAGGAAATATAAAAATTGTAAATTTAATTGAACTGATTAAACACTGTTTAAATTTGTGAACTGGCCAAATACTCTGTTCAAAGAAAATACATTGTATGTTTGTATGTGTGTTTCTAATTATTGCTATTTATTCATATTTGTTCTCTTTTATTCTTTAAAGTTTAACAATTCATTCTTTATCTTAATATCTTTATATTTGTTCGGGGTTGCCTTTCTTCCCTTTCATCTTTTTTATTGTACAGCAATCTTTCTCCTCAAACCTACCACCTCTCTCTTTTCTTTCTTTCTTACTTTCTCTTCCCCCCTCTTCTTCTCCTCCCTACTTCCTCTTCCTTTCTCCTTCTCCTCCTGTCTTCCTCCCTCTCTTCCCCTCACTCCTACTCTAATTTCCCTTCCCTTCCTTCCTACCTTCTCTTCCTTCCCTCTCTTCTCCTTCCTTCATCCCTCTCTATTGCTGTATCCTTTGTGCATATGGATTACTCAGAGGACTGAAAAAGTTATTTTTGACTGGTCCTTGCTCTTTTGACCAGTCCTCGAACTTATGACTGTCCTCACATTTTATGTTTTTCGCCCTATCTTGTCACCATGGTGAAGAGAAGCAGTTGTGAAATGAGTGACATGGTTATTAAGAATGCTGCACGGGCATAAATGTGAGGATGGTCATAAGTATGAGGACCAGTCAAAAGTGCGAGAACCTGTCAGAAATGACTTTTTTCAGCCCTCTGAGTAGTCCCTACACACATAGCCATGGCCATCCGGTCACATGACCAGCTAGCCATGCCCACCTAGTCACATGACCTCCAACCTACACCCACAAAATAAGCCACGCCCACAGAACCAGTAGTAAAAAAATTTAGAACCCACCCTTGGTGGTAAGCACAGCACAAAACATTGTGGGCTGTCCCGATACCACTAGATGAGATTGCTAGGGCTCGCTGCCTTAGAAGAGTGAGGAAAATTCTCAGGGACAACTCTCACCCTGGTCATCACTTCTTTATCCTCCTACCAACGGGAAGGAGATATAGAAGTATAGCCAGCTGCACAAAGAGGTTGAAGAACAGTTTTTATCCGTGGGCTGTCAGACTCCTGAATGAGAAATAACATCATAACTACGTAGTATGATGGACTGCAGGGTTGGTGCAACGTGTAACATGTTCACACTGGTGCAATAGGACTGGGTGTTTTGTTAATAGGATTTATTAGGTTAGGGATTTTCTGTCTTCACTGTGAGTTGTATTGTGTTGGGGGGGGTGCACTGAGGGAGCTCAATCAATCTCATTGTACATATGTTGTGCACTGACAATAAAGCTTTGAAATTGAAATAAAGATTTGAAAAATTATGCATCCAGATTTGCAACAAAATGTTGCAGAACGAGGAGTCTATTCTGCTTTTTGAGGAATTTGTTTTTGCTTGTGCTTACAGACATTCAGCCACATGCAAATACAAATGAAAATGTTTCTTTTTGCTCTGTTGTTTTTAAACTGTGGCATGTGAGATTGTGCACTGAAACGCGTATCCAATAATTATTCTTAAATATCCTTTTGCCTTGTGCAAAATTGTCTATAATCCAACTACTTTCCTTCTCCAATAAGCTTGAGCACGTGCGAGCATTCAAGCTGTCAATCCCCTCACAATGAAAATTAAATCCATTTTAAAGAGAATTTAGGGTAATTATTTGTTGTCACAGAAGTAGCATCCCTGGGATGGAAATCATCCCTAATAAGCTTACAGCGGCATTGCTTGGTACATCTGCTGTTATCTAGAAATGGCTGAGAATGGCACCTGGGGAGGAGGAGGAGCCCTTACAAGTTGCACTTGCTCCACGATGAAAAGGATGGTCTTCCTCGGCTCTGTGACCAACACTCCCTCGTGAAGTTTGCTTACCAGCTTCTGAGTAAAATAGCAAACATTTACTAGAAAATAAGGCCTGGCAGATTCCAAAACGCTCCTGGTATCACCATTTCCTGCAAGGGGGAAGAGAAGGTTGAACTTCTAAAATGCGATTAAGAACAAGGAAATCTCTGCAGATTTTTTTCTGATAAAATATTATGTGGTGTCTTCTTAATTTTTGTTTTTCTAAAATTATTGAAACAATATTCAATTTTAAAGAAATATAGAAAAGAGACCACCCCAAACAAAATAAAATACAAACTAACAAAGAAAAAAGAGAAAAACGTTACCTTGTATTTTATATTTATTGTTACTATATTATATTTACTAATAAATATACTGTACTGCTAAATCTAGTATATAAAATAAAATATAAACATCAGTCCTTATACTCGGCAATCAAGCAGTCTAAACTATTAGAAAAATGTACACCTTCAGTGAAGAAACTTTCATTTCTAAAAATAATGTTTTGATTAAGAAGCTATTACGTCATTTATGAGTAAGCAAGGTATCAATAGCTTCCTTCTGTCTAAGCTCCACTGTACTTTGTCAAAGACACAAGTGGTCAAGAACGCATAACGCACAAGGTTCAAAGGGGTGGGGGGACTCTTTGACCTCTGACCCACCCTGCCCACTGCTTAACACAGGGATCCAGATTGGGGCAGGGAGACATTACAGACAGCCTACCCTTAGAACATATGGCTAAATTGCAACTTCCAACACTTAGCATGGCTGTTTGCACAAAAAAAAAAAGAAAAGAAAAAATGTTGGGATCTGTAGTTCAGCAATACCTGCAGGGACCTCACGGTACGTTCTGTGTGTTTCAGGTAGATTCAGGTAGAAAGAGGGCTGAACTGCAAGTGACACTCACCTGTTAAACTGGAGGTTTCCTTGTAATTTTGACCAAGGTTGTAGACAATCTCTATCATGGAAAGCAATAGCTCTGTCTGGAAGCACATCTTTTGCTCAATAGCAGCATTCTCTGGAGAGGCCTGTATTGCGATCATAGATAAGCGATGGAGTCTATTGGTTAGTGTTATTAGCACACAGCAACAACCGCACACACCCCCACCAACCCCATGTTCTTAGGAAGCTTACATTAGAGTGAAAACATTTTCAGAGAATGTTTTAAAAGAATGAGAGAATAAGAATAGGACAGCAGTTTCCAGAAGCAGGCCTTTTCCTCAGTAAAAAGTGGGTGGTAATACTCTTAATACTCTATAGTTCACTATCGAGGCTGTAGTGTGGCACAGAGAGCCATACTTGTACATCGTAAAATCCCTAAGGAAATGAACCTTGCAAAATCTTGCAAAATCTTGCAAAGACTCTGGAATGCATGGGACCTACAGCAAAAGGTGAGCTAAAGCATCCGCTTCCCCTCTGTTTTATCAAACTTTTCTACTTACAGAGTTTTCCTAAGTAACAATGCAAATAACAAGGGACAGGATGTGTCCGTGGCAAGTCACGGATAATCCTGGAGCTTCCAACCCTCCTCCCTCCATCTCATCCCGCAACTGAAGGGGCAGACAAACGCATCAGACCTCAAGCATGAACTCCAGTGGGTGCCAACTTTTGTCCCTCCAGTCCAGCAGCATTATTCCCATCAGGAGAACTTGAACCAAGTCCCAAATTTCCTTCCTGGCTGGAAGCTGAAACCAAGAATCACAAAGGCCGGCATGGTTAGTTCCCTGGGAGGAGGCAACGGGATGGGACCCGCTCCCTCTGCTCTCTTGGAAGAAAAGGAAAACATCAGCAACCCCAGCATGGGACTGGCAGGTTGTGCTGTATTTCCACACTTATATTTTATCCCCCATAAGGAAAAAATAGATCAACAACTGGAATATCAACATAAAACCACAAATAAGACAGATTGCTAAAATGTAATAAAGCAGCAGTCGTGATGTTAGATGAAATTGCATACGGAAAATGAGCAATGGCAGAAATAAAGGATGCCATAAATTAAAAGCCCTTTGAAACCATTTCTGGTGGGAAAGAGACAAAGATGGGTTTTGCCAACAAGAATACCCCACAGCCCCACTCTGTAAGCGAGCTCATGCTTTGTGGGAAAATCCAGATGCCCCTTCCCCAGCTAGCACTTTGGACTCACTCAGAATTGTTTTTCCAGGCTCAAAGAGCACATTAGGACCTTCCTTCTCACTCAGTTAATGTTCCCATAGTCGGATGGCTGCGTGGAAAGCAATTGCAAGAGCAAGGGAGTCCTTACTGAGCAGTGGCCAGCATTGATGACGTACGGGTTCCCTTTTTGTCCTCCCCACTTCCTCCCATTATTTAAATAATAATAAAATCATCATCATCACCATCATCATCATCTGGTTTCCTGATTTCTGAAATGGCTTTACACTTTTCGGGTTGTAGCTACAAACTATTATTCCAAGAATCTGCTTCTCTCTTTTAGAAATTCTAAGCACACGTTGTTTGTAGTGTGGCTTCCTGGCATTTCCCACCCGGGGGTTTAAATTAAGGGCTGCTTGTAGAGTGAGAGATGAATGCGTGGGCAACTTTATTCCCTGAGCCAGGAAGAGAGGCAGGTAAGAAGGACAACATGTAGCTGATCAAAAAGGAGCATTTCCCTATATATTAGAAATAGACTTATAATGTCTAGATCATTTATATGCTGCCTAAAAAGTACAGCCCAGGCTTAGGTGCAGAGTTAGACCAAGCACAGCTGAAAGTAGGAATCATTTATTGATTAATTTTATAGTCTGTCTTTTCTTTCAAACTGATTCTCAAGAAAGCAGTTCTTTCATTTGCCTTTTGACTGACAAAAGACTTCAGTTCAATTGGGATTATTGCAGGGGTGAAATGCTCCCGGTTCGGACCGGCTCGGGCGAGTAGGTAGCGATGGTGGCGGGCAGTTCGGAGAACCAGTAGCAAAAATCCCTCCCCCTCCCGCTCGCAACTTGCTTACCTTAGCTATTGGTCGCAACGCCTTGCTGTAATCCCTGCAATCCGTTGCATCAGCAAGCAACTGAATCTCCTTGCCTGCAATCAAGCAGGCAGGGAGTTGTGGACTTCAACTCCCAGAATTCCTCAGCCAGCAAAGCAAATTGCTGAGGAATTCTGGGAGTTGAAGTCTACAAGTCTTAAAGTTGCCAAGGTTGGAGACCCCTGTTTTATTGGGTAAGTTTTTTCCCCCTTTGGGAGCTTTAAAAAAATAACTATTTAACTAAATAGTTATAACTATTTTTTATTTTATAACTATTTTTTATTTTAATTGGGTTTTTTTTTTTAGTTGTTCTTTTTTTAGACCTAGCCATTTAAAATTTAGGAAGTTTTAAATTTAGCTGCTTTTATATAAAAATAAAAATAAATTAAAATAAAATAATATTTGTGCAGCTTTCTGAGATTTAGTGTGTTTCTGTAGTGTTTCACTCTAACTACACAAACACACAAAATCTCACAAGCTGTATGTGGAATTTTGTGTGTATAAAGTGTGAAATTGGTTTTTTGGGGCTTTTTGTGGCTGTGTGAGGTTCCTGCTTGTTGCAGGGGCCATTTTGGGTCTAGCACAGCTGCTTTTATATTGTGGATGAGTCAGTTGTGTTATGTTGTGTTTTGTAGATTAAAAAAGGGCAAAGAAGTGACATTAACTTGGCCACGCCCACCTGACCAACAAGCCACACCCTCTCAGTCACCTTACCACCAAGCCCTGCCCACTAATTAAGCCACGCCCACAGAACCGGTAGCAAAAATATTTAGATTTCACCCCTAGATTATTGTCAGAATATTCATGACTAGGAAGACATGGTAACAAGGTCAGCCAATGAATAGGCATAGCAACTAAGTCAGCCAATTGGCAGCTGAGACAGACTGGAGCCAGGGCTGTCCTTGTCTGCAGTTTCTGAGTCTGTAAAAAGAAACTGAAAGCAGTGTCTGTAAACTTGTCTGCTTACCTGAGCTGAAATGAAACTGTGAATCTGCTGTTGGTATTGTATATATATATTCTTGTATATAAAGAAGTTAATGAATCCTGCTGAATCAGTTTATCTGTGTGTGCTTCTGGATTTGATTTTTGCAACAAACTGACAATTATTCATCCATTTATTTTCTGTCATCTAATTGTCTGGTACGATTTGAATATCATCCTTGAATGTCAAATTTCAGATTCAGCCATAAGAGGAATATTGTCTGGATCTTAGATTTATCCAATAAAAAAAAAAATCAGGAATTCAAATTCCTCAATATAGAAATAAAATTAATAAAATAAATAAATAATAAATAAAGATCTTGTCTGTCAGGAGGAACCGGAAGTGTCATGGCGAGACTGGCTGGAAAATAACGCGCTCTGACAAGCCTCGTGAAAATCCAGCCAATCCAGTCGGGGTCTTCGGACTGGAACCGTCTTGGAGGGACGGCGAAGGAGGAGAGGTGCCTCGGATGACCAAGAGGAACAGGCAAGTTCCTCAAAGGGTCGGAGGCAGCTCTCTGAACCGGCGGTGGGGGTGGCAGCCATTGAAACAACCTCTCTGAAGCTGGGGGAACTGGACTAAGATTTGTGCAGGAGCGATGATTGAATGGAGTATTGTTACCGAGTGAGCGATTGGCCAACTCACAGGTAAAAAGAATTTTTTAAAAAAAGCTTTAAAGAAGGTCCCGGCATGGAAATAAGTGGCTAATTGGCACTTGGGAATTTTAATTGGAGGAAGAAGAACAAAGAGGAAGTTAAAGGACTAAAGCCCAAAAAAAGAAAAAGGAAAAGGAAAAAAAACCCCTTATACCTGGGCTTAAAATTGGATTTGGAGAAATTAAATGGAATTTGAACAAAATAAAAACAATAAAAGGAAAAGAAGGAGCCTGAGTGGCGTAGGAGGCTAATGCCTCCTACTAAGGCAGCATTTAACATCCAGCTGCCTGCAATTACTGCGAGTTCAATTCTCACCAGGCTCAAGGTCGACTCAGCCTTCCATCCTTTCTAAGGTGGGTAAAATGAGGACCCGGTTTGTGGGGGCAATAAGCTGACTTTGTATAAAAATATACAAAAGTATGAAGGCTATTGCTTAACACATTGTAAGCCGCCCTGAGTCTCCGGAGAAGGGCAGCATATAAAAATAAATAAAAAGAAAAAGAAATAAAAGAAATTGAAGAGAAAGTATTTTTTATGTGGATTTAAACATGCTACTTTGTTGTCTTGGGATTTGTGGATTGGAGAGAGACACCTGCTGGTGGAAAGAAAGCATTACAACAATTGCTTTGAAAATTAAAGGACTAAAGGATTTCAACTACTGTGATAAATTTTAAGGAGTATTTGTTTACTTTTAAACAGCTGGGTCTTGACTTTGAAAGGAGGTGAAAAAGAACAAAGTCTTAAAGTGGAATGGACTAGATAAATATTTGAACTGGATAATACTTGGAAATTTTAAAAAAAGAGAGACTACATGGACTTGAATCTTAATTAAACATAAAGCAAAAAAATTTTGAATTGACATATGGAATATGGAGCACTGGGAAGATTAGGAACTAATGGAGATGTTTAAAAATGTGTTTGAAGCATTTAGGGGTAATAAAGAAGCAGAAGCCTGATTAGAATATGCAAAAAAGGAAGAAGAGAATAAAAATGAGAAGCAAGAATAAAATGTTGAAGGGAAAATAAATAAAGGTAAAAAGATAATTACACTGGGATTGACAGTGGCAAAAAAAAATGGATGGGGGAATATCCCCCCCCCAAAAGAAGGGAAGAGATGGAAATGGGAAAAGACTGGGTAAAAACAGGGGGAGAATTATGAGGGTAATAGTCTTAATAGTTAGAGAAAGGATCCAGGGGAAAAGATACAATAAAGATAAAAAGACAAAGAAAAAGAAGAAGATAAGAGAATGGGATAAAGGGGAAAAAATATTAAGAAGTGGAATCTTGGAGAGACCAAAAGAAAATGGTCAAAAGAATAATGGAGAGAAGAAAGGAAAATAAAGCATTTATTAGTTGAATTAAGGGAATTGTGTTAATAGTAGAAATTGTATGTAAGAAGTAAACAAGATGAAGTATTTGTTAATTGTAAAATGGATCAGCATATGTAATATGAAATGTAATTTAGTTTAACTATGGAAATAATTGAAATTAAGATATAAAATTGAAATGTTAGTAAATGATGAAATAAAATAATTAATTGATGTTAGGATAAGAAATTAGGAAGTAAGAAGTGGAAGGTTAACTAAGTTAAAAGGTTTCAATGTAAAAATGGAATAAGATGAAATATATTGTTAACAATAAAAAAAGGTGATGGGGCTTCTGATGGCTCTGCGTTCCCCGAATGAACACCCCTTTAGGAACTCCAGCCCCGTGATTCCATTTGCCGCTAGAACAGCGAAAATCAGCTGTTCTAGCAGCTCGAAACTCTCCCCCAGGGAAAAAGGGGGAGAGAAGAGCAGAAGGGTCTGGGTAGAGCTCCCCTAGACCCCCAGGCTTTTTTTTTTAAGCCTGGGGTTTGCAGGGTGAGAGCTCCCTGAAAGCCCTTCAGTGCTCCGGATCCGGGACGATTCTGTTTTATGCAGAACAAGGGGTCGCGACCACACCAGCAGTGCAATTTTAAGGACTATGAGAAAATTCGAATCTGGATGCTGGCAGAGCAAATCAGGAGAACAGAAAATGCAAGTATTAAACTTTAACTCCGTTTAAAAGAAAGAAAAAAGATGGCACTTAAGGGCGTTAAAACAAAATTTACAAGTGAAAGTGATCGTTAAAGCTGCAACATTGTAAAAGCTACCGGATTACGTGGCAAGAAAAAGATTTAAAGTGCTAGTGAAATGAAAAAGACTATGGTATTGACCTCAATTACTTTATACTTCTAAATTGTGTGGAAAATTATTGGATTTATTGACCTGATAGCTGAATAAACTTAAACTGGGAATTGAAATATGGCTGACATCAAGGATGGAGGATCATTACTATATGAGCCAGCAAATTCACAAGTTGTGACTGTAGAGGTTTTACAAGAACTTTTAAATTTCTATACCTCTGCTATACTGGAATCAATTGAAAGGACTATTCAAAATTATAATCTGGAGAACAACAATGATTTGCTGGCTGGAAAAGAAGAAGAAAATCAAACTAATTTGTCTTTGGAGCAGGGAAAAGATACTGTCAGGAACACGATGGAAGTTAGCACATTGAAAACGGAGGTTTTGGCAGAGGCTTCTATGCAGTTAACTGAAAAGCAGCAAATAGACTCTTTCCTGCAGACTGATAAATTTTATCGTGACAATTCTTGGTTTTATAGACAGAATCAATCTTTAAGGAAGGAAGTGACTGATTATATAAGCAGGAAGAGTCGAAATGGAGGTTTCAAAATGAAGGAGATAACTTTTAGGAGAGAGCGATTTTCAAAGAAGCATCAGTCTCAAATCTACATTCAAAAATTTTCAAAAATAAAAGCAGGGGGAGGAGCAATGCTGAAGGAGAAAGTATTATTGAAGAAGAAGGATTGGAAAAAATATAGAAAGAAAGGAAGAATTGAAGATTAATTTCTTTTGGGGAGGATCTTAGTAATAAATTTGAAAACTCTATTGAAATTAGCATTTTTTTTAAGTTTAAGTAAAAATGTTTAACTAAAAATGGATAGCTTTTTAAAAAATGATTGTGGTATTAAAATGGTTAACTTTAAAGTTAATGGATAGTTTTCTGAAAGTTTTGAAATTGATATTTTGAAGAATGAATTTAAGAGTTAGAAATAACTAAACTCAATGGATTAACCTTAATCTTTAAGGTTATATTTTGAAGAATATTTTATTGAAGTATTTTTTCTGAGAGAAAAAAAAGAATTTAATGAAGTATTAAAATGGTTAATTTAAAATTGAATGGATGCAAAATAATATTTTCTTTTTTTTTTCTTTTTCTTAAAAAGCCCTAGCCAGGCTGGCTTTATCCCACAGTTTTTGGTTAAATTTAATTGATTTTAATTGGGTTGTTTTAAATTGTGGCCAAAAATATTTAATTATTTTTAAACTGTTTTTAAATTTTGTATGTTCTGTTTTATTCTGGCTGTTCACCGCCCTGAGTCCTGCTGGAGAAGGGCGGTATACAAATTAAAACAAATAAATAAAATAAATAAATAAAAAGATATGCTTTAAAGAAAGTTTTAAATTGTTTAAATTAGAATTTTAAAAGGGGAGGCTGATGAACAATTTTTAAAAGAGGAGTTAAAGAGGGTGAGGGAGTTTTGAATCTTGTAGCAAGTTAGTATATTTTAGCTTATGTTTAGTTTAATGTTTTCCCTGTTTTTGCTCTGGGAAGTCGGGGTGGGGGTGGGGAATGGGGTTGAAGGTTGTGTGGGGATAAAATGGTTGTCTAATTTTTAATATAATTAAAAGATAGATTAAGGTATTAATAGAGAAGTAAGAAAAATGGGGGAAATGTTATAATAAAGGGAATGATAATATTAAGATATGATAAATATTGGAGGAGTAAAAAGAAGATTTAAAGGATGTATTCAGAAGATATATTGAATGATTGATTATGTATTGTTTGTTTGTTTGTTTATAAAATAAAAAAAACTTTTTAATGAAAAAAAAATAAAATAAAAAAAGGTGATGGGGATTGTGAGAAACATATTTAATAAATGGAGAAAAAATCGGGGTTGCCCAGATATCATTTTGGCAAATATTGAATTGAAAATGAATACAACAATGGAGAGAGAATGGAAAGAGGAATAGAGGGATAGAATGAGGGGAGAAGAAAAGAGCCTGCAGTACAGTGGACTAAAGCACTGTTATTAACATCAGCTGCCTGCAATTACTGCAAGTTCAAATCTCACCAGGCTCAAGGTTGACTCAGCCTTCCATCCTTTCTAAGGTGGGTAAAATGAGGACCCAGATTGTGGGGGCAATAAACTGACTTTGTATAAATATACAAAAGTATGAAGGCTATTGCTTAATGCATTGTAAGCCGCCCTGAGTCTCCGGAGAAGGGTGGCATATAAATTAAAGCGAAGAAGAAGAAGAAGGAGAAGGAGAAGGAGAAGGAGAAGGAGAAGGAGAAGGAGAAGGAGAAGAAGAGAGGAAGGAGAGAGAGGAACAGAAGAAAGGGAAAAGGAGAGGAAGAAAGAGAGGAAATAAGAGTAGGAGAGAAGGTTAGGAAGGGAGGAAGGGAAAGGAGAGGAGGAAAGAAAGTAGAAAAGGATAGAAGAAGGAAGGGAAGGGAAAGAGAGGAGAAGGAGAAGAAGGATTGTTGTAAAATAAGAGAGATGGAATGGTAGAAGGGCAACCCCGAGTATACTCAAACTTATTAGGATGAAGAACGAACTAATATGAAAGTTAAAAGAGAATATATATGATTAACAATGGATAAGATAAGATAACCAACTGAAATAATGTTAAGAAATTAGGATTTGAGGGCGGATGGTGATACTGTTTATATAATAAGTATAGAAGTATTAAGACAAGATAAAAAAAATAGGGAAAAAGAATACTTTGGCAGAAGATATGATTCAGTCAATATTCTGTTCATAAAATATGTGTGTGAAAGAAAAAGCCAATCAAACTTGTTTCAAAAAAAAAAAAAATCCCGTCCGTCTCCATACCAACTCGTGGTCTGTCCCGTCACTACAATTATCTTGATGCTGGCTGCTTGCTGAACCAGCCTATTGAACAGGACAGAAGGCAATCGGCCATCTGGACCGAAGAGCAACCCTTCCTACCTGGGGTGGCCCAGAGGGGAAGGCAGCCAAGGCCAGGGCTTGGAGGAAGGGAGAGCTGGACCAGAGGGGGTCCTGGGGGTATCTCTGGTACACCAGGTGGACGAAGTGAAGGACATCCTTTATGAAGCTGGTTTGCCAGGAATCCTCTCCCTCTGCGGGAATCTATAGGGGAACATAAAGCTTAGTCATGAAGTTTCACCAAAAGCCATTCAATTACTTAGGTTTTACTTCGATTGAGAGAACAGAAAAAAAATGAGGGGAACGTAAAAATAATAACAGAGAAAGAAAAGCTTGGAGACTTTTGAAAAACTTCAGAAAGGCTTCCTGTCACTGAATTGAAAACTAGTTTGGCTGTTCTTTCTTTTTCCCTTTTCCAGGCAATTTGTCTTTCTTTTCTCATTCCTTATTTCCATCCTGTTTTGGGGATGTTTTTCCTCCTCCTTGTGCATGCTTTGCTCCCTCCCTCTCCATCGTTTTATTTCAACTGAATTTTTAAATTTGGAATCGTTATTATTTCAATGATTATTGATACTGCATTTTATTCAATATCAAGGATCACCTTTGGAAAGAAGGGCAGCAAAGAGGTTTGGTTAAATAAAAGAAACAAACTACAGTAGTGGTGAAATCCTCTCCAGGTTGCCAACAGTTCGCTGCCCGCACATGCGTGGTGCGTGCCAAACACGTGCTGTGTGCACACATGCACGGCACAGACAAAACTCATGCTGTACACGCATGCGCAGCATGCACCAAACACATGCTGTGCACACGCATGCACAGTGTGCACCAAATGCTTCACGTGGAAAAAGGGCCCCTCTGAAGGTAAGTAGGAAAGCAAGGGGAGGGGAGAGCTGTGCCACGTGATTTTTATTTGCCAGAAAACAGGATTTGCTGCTTTCTAGCAAATATAAATTGCACGGCACAGTTGATCATCGGAAAGGCCGGTTCAGATGAGCCGGTAGCTTTTTTTTACTACCGTTTCACTTGAACCGGTGCGAACGGGTAGCATTTCATCCCTGAAACTACTGCATATAACTGAAACCCAGTTGACAAACAGGGACTGGCATCCTAAACAAATGTGCCCCCATCCCAATGCATTCTACGTGGCAGAAGGTCAAGTCTGAGAGTGACCCTGCTGACCAGATTTCCCGTCTACCTTTTTCTTTTTTTTTGTTCTAAATTTTCAAAACAGCCTCAGCTCAGGTGTGTAAAGAGAGACCAATCAGACACTGGGGCTGCTTCATCCCTCCATTGTTGCCGAGCGGCTGTGGGGCTTCGGCCTGCAACATCCCCAGGACAGGACTCACCTGCCTGGTGAGGGACGAGACCATCTCCAGCAACAGAATGGCGGCCTCTGCACATAAGCCAGTTTTGACTACCGTCTCTGTGTGATGGTGGCACAGCAGCCACTCGAATGTTGCACCCAAACCTGCCTGGAAAATGAACATCTTGTGAAACTGCCGAAAGGATTAGCTTCACCACACTGTTAAATGACAATGCAGGATGTCCGGGTGGCTCCTCTTGAAACAATCAGGCCTGCGTTCAGCAATACCTCCAAAATGGTCATCAGATTAAAACATGATATCTACTTCTAAATTCTATCCAAAATATGGGCAAAGACAGGAACCTGAATCAAGATACTGTGATGCAAATTCTTATGACACTAAAATAAGTAAATCAGGAGCAGAACTTGCATCTTCATATCACAACACACATTTTAGAAAAGCTCCTTTGATGTGGATAGCCAAAATAAAAAACACTGCTCAATTTGTTGTTCCTTAAGGTTCTTTATGTTAGTGAAAAGTATTCATTAATACATTTTTGAAAAAGAAAATCAAAGAAATCAAAATGTGACAGTAGGACTATTTATATCAGCATTTTTTCCTGTTATGCTTATTTTGCAAGAATTTGTATATGCACATCATCATCTCAAAGAATTAAACAAGATATACCTGAATGTGTACACACACATACACACACACGAAGATTTTGTGTGGTTTAATCAATAACTAGCTGTGAGAAATGGATTGCATGGCATAGAATCATAGATAGTTACTAAAACTTTCATTTGTTAACTCTAAGGACAGATGGCCATCCAGCCATGCTTTGGGGAAGGGGAACTTATTCCCTCATGTGGAAATTAATTCTACGGGTTAACATCTCTCGTCACCAGGAAATTCCTCCTAATATCTTACTTTATGGTGGTGATTAACCAGCACAAGAAAATTAGTATTCAAATATTCAAAATATCCAAAACTAAAACAACAATGTCAGTATAGTTAAGAAATAAATATGCAGACAGAAATATTTCAAATTTGTTTTTAGGTGACTCTGGGACTGTTTCAAAAGATTAATGTAATGGTTTATATGGTTACCCTTTTAAAACTCTAAGCTGTATGAGTTGGTCCTGTTTCAAATAAAGTTTTGATAGCTGATAGGCATGAGATGTAAACAATACACAGAATAATTGTGATAGTATACAATGGGAGTTTTGGAACTTCCCAAAAATGAGCTTCAGGAGAGATTTGATTCCCAGGAAAGGGGCTACACTGGGGATAATCTAGGCCAGGGCTGCTGCACTCTCTGACATGAAGTGGCTCTCAGTAGCTTAAGGAAGATTCCTCTATTGAATATTGACATTTCTTGTTCTGTTGCCTTTTCTGTGAAAATTTCCTTTGTAGGGTTTATTCACAGATAAAGTTTCTGTCCTTTCGCTTTGCTCAATAAACTATTTCAGCTTCTTCAAACCCTTTTCCCATGCTTTACCATGTCAATGCAGTGGCTTACTTGAGTTTCATCAAGTGGCTTAGACACTGGTGTGTCCAGAAGAAGTCCTGAGAGAAGGAGGTAAATCTCTGGAATGTGGGTTGAACTGCTCAGGAACATCTTTAGCTCCATTAATCCAGAGAGTGGATATGGCTGATATTCAAATAACTGGGGAGAACTCTTCAAATTGTCTAAAACAAAGAACAAGAAACTTTTTATCAGGCTCTCTGTGAGCTGACTGCCAATTTACTGGCTTACAGGATGTAAGGTCCCAAAATATACTTGAGTCACCAGAATGCCAAAGAGAGAGACTCAAGACGAGGCTTGCAAAAAAACAAACAAACCAGATTTTATTTATGGCCAAAAACAAAATACTGGGTGGGACTATATCCAGAACATACAGATAACATGCATGCAAGGGGATAGCCACACCTTGGGGAAGGTATGGCGTCCTTTTATACCCTCAGAGACATCAGCTTAGTACCTAATTCTGGCCTCCTAGTTTAGGTTTATGTATTCCTTGTTGCCCTGCAAAGGAATAGAAGCCTCCCAATTAGTGTTATCTTTTCCTTGAGCATTCCTTTGTTCTCCCAATTGCTCATTTGGCCCCCTGGTTCTGCAAGGAAGGAGCTTATACAAATCAAAGGTGTAAGTTAGAGCTGAAGTGTAAATTATTACTCGGATGATGTCTGCAGTTCCAACTGAGATACGTACCATGTTCTTAGATGGCACAAGAAAAACAGGAAGAAGATTAATATGGGTTCAGATCAAATGGCAGGAACAAATGTTTGACAAATACCAGATACATTACAGAGGCCTAATAACAGAATATGTTTGTTACAGGAAATATAAAGTCATAATATATGTGATACAAATACAAAGGCTATATATGTATTACAGGAACCTAATGGTTACAGAATAACAAGTTTCTACTAATTCTAGTATACCAGCATATCATATTTTAGTATTATTTATTATAGCCTTATTATTGTTTCCCTTCAAGGATAAAAGAAGTCCCCAGGAAGAGACCAGACTGTCTTCTGATCGTATTTACTCAAGGAAATGCTGCGTAATACAGCCGTCGGTGGTGGCTGGTCTCAGCAGAGAAGTTTCTAGATGGTGGCAGGAGGGAGACCAGATGCCCCGGGATCTCCTTCATTGCAATTCTCACAGGCTGCTCTGAGTGACAGAAGCTCACCATGGGGGGTGGGGGGGTGCAGCCAGGCTAGAGGCCTTTGAATGAATTACCGAACTGCATTCACTTCCCTTTCTATGTTGGCTGTGCTGATTTAAACTTTCCTACTTTCATTACTGTCTCCATTAATACCTGAAATAAAACAATGTCTCAACATTGATTGATTGAAGGTTTATCAACCAAATAACCAGAATTAAATTTTATTGGCCAGCAAATAAGAAACCAAAAGCATGGCTCTCTCTTTTTGATTGAGCAATTAAACAGATAAAACCTGAAGCGTGAAAAATCAGGCCCAAAGAGGAGACAGTGAAAATAATATTAGTACACAATCCATAATCCTTTGGCCATCTGAGCTGGGCTGCTAGCTTTCCTTCAAATTTGGTCAGGGTTATTTTTAACAAAAGGCAAAAACATCTTAAAATAATTAATAAATTCTATAGAAATCAAATAGAGACAAACAGAGGATAGATAGAGTTAGAGATAGATAGAGATAGAGGGAGGGAGGGAGAGAGATGACTGATTTATTGAAATAATTAGTCATGATCCACAGCTAGTCTCAGCATCACATTGCAAGCCAACCGGAAGCACTGAGGACCTACCAGTCAAAATATTCAGCCCCTCTAAACTGTTTCTCAGCCACAGGCCTGCCATAATCCCCTCTCTGAACTCATGCAGGTGTGTGCGGTTGTGCAGGAAATGGAACAGCAGTTTGGCTGCCAGCACAATTGTGGTTTTGTGCACGTGACTTTGCATAAACATCAGGAACCAGTCAGGGCCCAAGGCCTGGAACATTTCTTCTTGGATCCTGTCAGGGAAACACCGGGTTGAAAGGCACAACACTTAAATGTTATTTGTTGTAACTATATGACATAGTGGACTTACTAGAACAATAGAAATTGAAAACATTTGCTAGCTCCTGAGCAACTGTTGTGCTTTTAAAATTCCTTAGTTATCCCAAACGTAACAAATATTCAGTTACAGCTAATCTTAACCTTGTTCAAATAGAAATAGGTTCCTCTGATTAAGTAAAAGCAACTCAAGGTGGAAATGGATTTTGAGGTTCGTGCATCTCCGAAGCAAAGGAGGGCTCCCCAACTCTGGATCGAGGTTGGAGAGGGATTTGCCAGGAGGAAGCCTCAGCCTTCATCACTCCTGCTCTGCCTCCTCACCCACGGCTCTCTCTGAGGCGGCAGCAGGAGAAGGAGCCCTGATTTGGCTCCCATTGCCCGGAAGGAAAGCCTTCCTTGCAGCGTCAGGGATCCTGCTGGGAGACGGAATCCAATGTCCTGCTTTTTATGGTTTGGTGTGTGTGTGTTTAAAAAAATTATATCCTGCCAATTCTAACACATCTGGACAATTCATAAGAATCCTGTTTGGATCTGTCATAAGATCCAAACTTTTCCTTCCTTCCTTCATTATTTTATCTTTCTTACAGACTGTAGAGCAGAAAGCATTCGAGATAGAAAACGGAGCAAAACGATTGTTCTCCCATTCCCCCCTTAACTTTCTCTACTTCAATATCTGTGTCATTTTCTGCTGATTAAACAGTTTATTATTTTTAAAAAAGTGATTTATAGTTTTGATTACTGGAGAGGATAAATTACAGAAAGAAAAAGTATTATGTTCTGACTTTAGAATAAGAAGTACATTTATCATTGTATTTTACTGCTGTAAAGGAGATTGTATACACACGGACACACAGACGTTCTTACTTACTCAGAGGACAAATGAAATTTGTCTGGTTGTATTACATCTAGCAGCATGCTCAACAACTGATTTCGAAGCCAGACAGTTTTTCCAGGTGCCTGAGTTAAGTCTAAAAATAAGACAATCCAAAGAATGTATGTGAAATTCTGCATATGAATAGATTTGACTTCTAATGAATGCATGATACAAAATGAAGTGAGCTTGAGCAGATAATTCACGTGGACTGGTAATAATAAGCTCTTCAAATATGAGATTATCCTTGTTTTATTTTATCTTGTACGGCTAATACGTGGTCTGTTAGGAGGAATGGACACTCTGTAATCAGGTTTTATTCTTAGGTTTATAGTCCACCTTCAGATGAAATGTCCTTTTTATCCAAAGAGAACAGATTTCATCCAGGAGGCAAAGGCTCTTTAGATATTCAGTAAACACTGACTGAAGCCAAAGAAGTGAAGGCTTCCCTCAGATCTGCCGCCAGGCGGGAAGAATAGCTTAACGTGATTGGTTGAGGCGCCTGGCAGCTCCTATAAAAGAGCCAACTGCCAGGCGGGGATTGTTAGAGTTACACGGTAGCACTGAAGAGCTGAGGTCACACTCCTTGCTCTCTGCCTCTTCAATCAACCCACAACTTAACCAAGACAATACAGCCTGCCTTTCGGCCCACCGTTAGATATGTCTTCCTACCCTATTAGGCTGCTTTGCCACCAGGGTTTCCTGTCAGGTCAAGCATCACTGCCATCTCTCTTTGGGCAGAAATAATGGGGCCGCCCGCCTCCCTCTCTCTCTCTCAAAGGAAGCGCCCGGCCCCTCCCCCATGGCAGGCAGCTTAAAGAGCAATTCTCGAGGGCAAAGCAAGCAGCAGAAAGCATCTCGTGGCACCAGAACTTTCTGTCTTCTTTCCATTCCTGCAAAATGGAGTTAAATATTTCTTTTTGTACATAGACACTTTACGCTCTTAGCTACGAGCACAGCAGTGAGTAATAAAAAAGAAACAAGTGGCTTTGGGAAGTTTTCCCATGTATTTCAATTTTGGTTCCAATGAGGTTTGCTTGTTTTTTTTTAACTCCAAGCAAGTAAACAGGAAGAGCAGACGGGAGTTTGGACAGAGAGCATTTTTATGCTCTTCCTTTCTCTCTTTTTCCCCTTGTTCTTCTTCCTGCAGTTTCCCTTCAGATGGGTAGCAACCGGAAGTTTGGCTAGTGGAGCTGCAGGGGAGGCTCCAAAATGGATGGCGGCGAGGGAAGCATCATCTGACCTACCACGTCTGTGCAATATTTGCTTCCCTGCCTGGCTCAGCAGCTGCTCCGGCTCCTGCTGTTCTCAGGAGGTTTGGTGCTCCCTCATGAGCCGAAACGTGGATATGTGCTGTTCCACTCTTCCTCTCTTTCCCTCAGCCACTCTTCCAGCCTCCCACCTCATGCAAAATTATGTCTGGTAGTTATTAGGCAGGAACACAGACATGCTACAAGCCTAGATGTCACAACCACAGAGTGGCATCAATTCATAATCCACTCCCATTTCTTATGAGACAAGCACCAGCAAGTCCTTCATTCTCTGCTGCATGGATGGTGCCTAAATGCTCTATTCTATCAGCCCAACTTATATCTTCTTTTCAGGAGTTACAGGATTAGAGTTTGGTTTTGAGAGGCAGAATATTAGCAATAAGCAGCTACAGGAGCCAAGAAGAATAAGGGTGAGACATCAGGGCTACGGTACTCTTATATTGCATGCTATTTCTTGACATGTAACCTGAACAGTCCACAGCAAAATAAACTAGAAAATCCATTAACTAAGCTTTGGATATTGAAACAAGCGACTGCTTGAAAACAAGGCATGATGCAATGAAATTGTGATGTCCCACGCAAATACTTCAGGATTTGAGTCTATATTGCAATGCATGTTTTATCACTTGTCCACCTCCAGATGTCAAAGATGCAAGCCATTATGTGCCTTATTTTTATATTACAGGCAAATATTCTAGTTTTTTTTTTTAGCAACACACAATTCTATTTCATACCCTCTGGAATATTATTGGAGAAGGTCTCATTTTCATCAATAGATGCAGGACATAAAGTGTAAACCAAGAATAAGCCAATCCTGAATAAGAAAAAGTAAATTCGTTAGATCAAAATGCAAACATGAAGACCTTCAAATCACTCTTAGGGGAAACCCCAAAATAATATTTTACAGGTGGCTCACTGGAGAAATAAATATTGCTGCTACTGATGTTTCCCTGCGTCCTCATAAAGAAAGAAGATGAGGCAACTCATGAGTCTAAAATAAGAAGTTTGTCATAAAGGAAAGCTAAGCCTCCTCTGATGTTGCAAAGTAGGCCTTCCTATCCTCACCAACTTCAGCTCCTAGAAATGCGCAGGCAGGAATTAATGTCCCCATTTTTTAAAGTTGCTAACACTCTGGTAGAAAGAAGAAGGATGTTGAGAAGGGAACCGAGGGGAGAGCAGGGGCATTGCTGCACAGGGGTAGCCTCCCCCCACCCCCCACTGTCCCTCCTGCCCTGCTTCCTCCGGGGTTAACCTAGCATGGATAAACTGCCCCTCTGCTCTTTCTCCCTGCCACTGATTGAGCTGGTGAAGGGGGTGGGGTCTTCATTTTGTGGCTGGAAAAAAGCAATGTGCAATGTGCAATGAGAAGTCTTTTGCCTTAAGCTCAAGGGACACAGGGGTTCTATTTGCTGATGGGCTGCAGGAGCTGAATGGAAATACCAGCACAGGTCTTTGATGCTGAAGTGGCCCTGGAGTGAATGACGGAGGAGGAGAGAGATCCAATGGACGCGAGAGGCCGGGATCCCAGGATCCCCAAGGAGAAGGAAAAGCTTGGGCACCATCTGCACCTGCTGGACGGGGGTCATGGTGGAATTCTTTCCTCTACAAAAAACAAAGAGATAATTTTTTAAAAAGAGATTTTTCTTTTCCTGAAGATAATATAGCCACAACATTATTTGTATTTCTACTTTTGAACTTTTGGCTTCTGATGTTGTCTTGGCAGCTCTCAAAATACCAGCCACCAGATCAGATTCTCAGCCAGGTCACCTTCTGCTCTGCATCGACTCAACTCTTCTCTTGTGGGTTGCCCAGCAAAGAGAGTTCAAATCAAACCAATTATTGATGCCTGGAGCTCCACAGCACAGGAAGTAAGTGCTGCTTTGACAAAAATCACTACGTTATCAGAATCCTGGAGAGTTTTTCAATCAAAAAGAAACGGGATTCACAAATCTTTAGGGTTTTACATTTACAAAGCAGGAAGGCCGTTTTGGAATCTCCGGACACTGTTCCATAAGGACATGCAGAAGGATATGGATAAACATGAAAATATGCAGTAAACTCTGGTGGGTTTTGCTTTTTTTTAAAGGGAAAGGTATTCCTATGGATTTATAGACCCCATAATTAAACTTTTAGTCCATGGCATGGCTGCCATGTGAGCCCAGGATACATGTAATTGCTGACCCACTTAGCTTAACAGGCCTCTCTATACCTGGAGGACTGGACAACTTCCGTGAGATGTTTAAACAGAGGGAGGTCCAGGTTTTCCAAGGCAGGGGACCACAGCTGAAAGCCAAAGGGAAGCAAAGCAACAGAGAGAGGCCATTTGGTCTGCATGCTGAAGAGATGTGGGAGTCACCTAGATTGTAAGGAACAGGCAACAGGTATCTCTTTCTGCCTTCTAGTTGTCCAGATAGTTGCAGCTCAATCATGGTCTACCTAAATACGACTCCGCATGAAGGATTCTTTTTACATGGAAAACTGGCAGTAGAACACCTGACAATATTTTGTGTCAGGGGCTTTTTTTACATAGAGCAGTGGTTCTCAACCTTTCTAATGCCACGACCCTTTAATACAGTTCCTCATGTTGTGGTGACCCCCAACCATAAAATTATTCCTAAGACCATTGAAAATATGTGTTTTCCGATGGTCTTAGGCGACCCCTGTGAAAGGGTCATTCGACCCCCAAAGGGGTCACGACCCACAGGTTGAGAATCACTGACATAGAGGATCATTCCATTAGAGTCGCCTCGATGACATGGGTGACACAGAAGTCTAATAAATAATATATAATATGATATTTGATATGATATGACCTGAATTACTGCCTCAGGTTCTACTGACTCATATATACCGAATGGGCTTCCCAGGAAGGAGACATCTCTGTATGCCAGAAGTAGTGGGTTTTTTCCTCCAATGTGTATTTTGAGAGGCTGATTGCCACAGCATAGAGTAATTTTAATTAATGATGCCTCAAAAGTGAGCAGGTTCACAATACTTTTTTTTCCTGCTAAAAAAGATTGAGGAATTTTCTCTACATTTATTGAGATTGTGTCATCAAAATTTGGAAGTAAAATTTTAGGAAGATTGTGTTCTCCAGGGCTAAAAACAACACATAAGCCACAGGTTACTCATAGCTTGCTGCCAATAAACAAGCAAGCAAGCAAGCAAACAAATAAATACTAGCATCATCACCTCAAAATTGCAGACAATATGCTGGAAGATCTCCAAGTTTTTGATTGTCGGCTGTTCTAAGGCAGCTTCCGTGGTACCACCAATGGAAAGAATGAGATGCAGAATTCTGCTGTTGAGTAGGTGGGCCTTTTTTTTCAACAGATATGCCAGAATCTATAAAAGAATATGACCCAACACCACAACAAAGAGAGGCTTATTCCACAGTATTTTATTTCCATCATGGATAAGCCATCAATAGCCAACTATTAAAATCCATAGTATTGCAGAATATATGGACATTATGAAGATTCATGGTAGTCACAATACATGGAAAGTAATGAAACTTGTCAACTTTAACCTCGTTCAGAATTCTCTAAGCATTCCCATTTTTCAAAGATCAAAAGGACAACAAATCTGTCTGTCTACTTTCTTCTTAAGCAGAGCTTCAGCCACCAAACAAAGACTTGGGAAAATCCATCCATTCTGGGAAATGAGACTAACTGGCCTTTTGACTTCCCGGTCTGACTCGCTCCTCCACTGGAGGAACTAAAAGAAAATGATTTGGGCTTTCTGATTACAATAAAGCAAACAAAGGGAATTCTTGCCACCAAGATTGCTATTGGAAGGTTTTTTCATTAGAAGGACTCAAAATTCCAAGCTCCAAAACTTTTGGAAGTGACTCGGGAAAATGCCTTATCTCCTCCTCCAACAATAGAACAAAACGATCGTAAAAATTCATGTTAATTTTGAATATGAAAATATTGAAAGTATGTGACAATCAACTTTTTTGTAATGAATTTCAGTGCAAGCCGCAAATCAGATTGCCACATATACTTGCTGTTCAAGTACTGCATTTCTGAATCAATGCCCAAACACTGCCTAAGAATCAGAATTTTGGAAAAAACTCTAAATTCTCCAATTCTAAAATCTGCAGAGAAAGAGCGACCCTCCTGTCTCACCTGATACCCATTGCCTTCATCCCCCATCAGACGTTCGCTCACTGCGCTGCAGCTCAGGACGGTCTGCAAGACCTTGACGGCCGCATAAACTGCGTGGTCATCCTGAGCCCTGGCCAGCAGAGCCAGCAGAAGAGAAGGGCCACCAAGGTAGCTCAGGCTGACCACTGCCGGACAGGTCTGGAATACCCGGGTCCCTGGACAGTGAGAGAGAGAGGGGGGGGGGAGGGAGGGAGGGAGGGAGGGAGAGAGAGAGAGAGAGAGAGAGAGAGAGAGAGAGAAGGCTGACAGGAATTGAATTATCACTGAAAGCCTGCCTAGAATAAAATGAGCAGCCAAAAACTTTGTAGAGATGTGTAGAAACAACAGAAAATAATAAAAAATAGTAATAATTTAGAAAATCAAATATTTTCTCATGCCACATTCAGATTTACATAAGTCTAGTAAACCTTTTACACCAGTAATGCAAATCAAATACTTACTACTAGAAAGATCAGTTGTTAAAGGAAGATGTTATTTTTGCCCTGCATTTAACAAGAAACCCACGCTTTGTGCTTTTTAAGGCAATTGTTTCTACTTCATGGGCTTTTCCCCTCCACGTGTAAAATCCTAATATGAGTCTGACTATTTAATCACCAGCAAACAGCTAGCCTGATAAAATGCTGTCCCAATGATCCACTCACAGCTCTTTCCGGAGCAGAGGCAACCCTTCCGCACAAGATCCGGTGCAGACAAAAAAACCTGGTAGATCACAGAATTGTCCAGGTTGGTTATATTAAGGGAATGACATTCTGCTTTTGCATATGTTGCTCTCACCATACAGCAGCTTCTTCTTCTTCTTCTTTTCTGAATGCCTCCCTCAAGATCAGGTCAATCTTAAGTTTCCTGACCAGCCCAGCAATCTAGAGGTTCCGGACCACAGAAGTGGCATCCTTCCCTGATGGCGAAGACTTCTTCTCTGTCATTTTGGAGGCCGGGTGGTGGAATGAGGGTTATGGTCAGGCGTGGGACTGAATAAATGTTAAGAAGCTACAATTTCTGTATAGGATGCAGCTCTGCATTTCTTTTATATTTCTGTTCTTTCATTTTACAGATTTTATTTATCTATCCCTTCATCACATTTCTACCCTGCCCATCTCACCTAAGTGCCTCTGGATGGTTCACACTTTATAAATGTGGGTTCCGGATGCATTTCGGCTTACCGTGCTGGCCCACCACTACGGCACCAATTGTTCTTAAGCACCCAGGGAGTTTTGCAGCAGTATTTTGGGCCATGAAAACAGGTGTTGTATTATCACGAGAGGACAGCTTCAGCTAAATAAATAAATAAATAAATAAATAAATAAATAAATAAATAAATAAGCAAACAGAAAACATGTTATGGTTTGTTTTTTAAACATTTCAGATATTATGCTTTATATGTGATTTATATGCTTACCATCTATTCCAGTTTCCAGCACAGTTGCCCCACAAAGTGTCCAGCTCTGAGCTGAAAGGAGGTGGGGAGGCTGCTCTGTTTCGGTTGCGTTCATCAAGCACCCTGAGCCTTAGAGATGAATGCGCCACTTAAGCTGGGGTGGGTGGGACACGACTGATTTTTGTAAAGGTCACATGTCAGTGGTTGTGATATTGGGGAAGAAGTGTAGATTTCTCACAGAAAATGTCAATTTTATGACATTGAGCACCAATATCTCCAACTGGAAAAAAATCTCCACTGGGATAGCCCCGAAAAGGCCTCAGTGAGTCTCCGTTCCTCCGATCAAGGATTAGATTAGCCTTGTGTTGTACTAATAAAGCACCATTTAATCTAAATATGTCATCTCTAGGGAAACACTCTTTCCCGAATGTTTTTAACAAAAACCCCTCCCCCCGCCTCTTCTTATCTATCTTATTTCAGCAAGTGACAAGATTTGGCTGGCTTTGTGTGAATTGAAATCAAAATAAGTTGAGGCCAAACCAGTGGGAACGTAAGCTAAACCTGAAAGTTAAAAACCAGGGTAAGAGAAGCGAATGGCAAATAACTTCTGTATTAGAATAGAATAGAATAACAGAGTTGGAAGGGAGCTTGGAGGTCTTCTAGTCCAACCCCCTGCTTAGGCAGGAAACCCTAGACCACTTCAGACAAATGGCTTTCCAATCTCTTCTTAAAAACTTCCAGTCTTGGAGCATTTACAATTTCTGGAGGCAAGTTGTTCCACTGATTAATTGTTCTAACTGTCAGGAAATTTTTCCTTAGTTCTAAGTTGCTTCACTCCTTGATTAGTTTCCACCCATTGCTTCTTGTCCTACCCTCGGGTGCTTTGGAGAATAGCTTGACTTCAGTGGTGGGATTCAACATTTTTTACTATCGGTTTTGTGGGCGTGGCTTTGTGGGTGTGGCTTCGGCATAGCAGGGGAAGGATACTGTAAAATCTCCATCCCCACCCCACTCCAGGGGAAGGTTACTGCAAAATCCCCATTCCCTCCCAATCAGCTGGGACTAGGGAGGCAGAGACTAGATGGGGGCAGGGCCAGTCAGAGGTGGTATTTACCCGTTCTCCAAACTACTCAAAATTTCCACTACCAGGAACTGGTCAGAACCTGCTAAATACCACCTCTGCTTGACTCCCTCTTCTTTGTGGCAGTCCCTGAGATATTGGAACACTGCTATCATGTCTCCCCTAGTCCTTCTTTTCAGTAAACTAGCCATGTCCAGTTCCTGAAACCGTTCCTCGTATGTTTTAGCCTCCAGTCCCCTAATCATCTTGTTGCTCTTCTCTGAGTCTCAACATCTTTTTTACATTGTGGCGACCAAAATGCCGTATTCCAAGTGTGGCCTTACCAAGGCCACCTTATATAGTGGTATTAACACTTCATGTGATCTTGATTCTATCCCTCTGTTGATGCAGCCTAGAACTGGGTTGTCTTTTGGAGGAAAGTAATATCGACACTTCCGTGCTAAGAGTCACAGGATTGAAGTGGCCTAGAAGTACACGCAATAATAAACTGTCAGTCTTTACTTTTTCACTCCCTGTCATCTGCCTCCTGGAGTAGAAAGCTGGGACTGAAAAACTGTTAAAAAAGGGGTGTCTTACATTTTAGAATAAGGCATAGAGAGAACATGGGAACAAGTTTAACTCCACATTCCTGGTTTGTAGTCCCTCAACATTCAGAATCTTCTTAAGGCTGGTGCTTGGATAAAGTGTGTCTCTCATACTCAGTGAAGGCAGCCTGGTCAAACATCCATGTCTAATTAGTATCCTTCTCTCTGAGGAACGGGACATCTCTAATTTTTCTGTGCAATAAATAAATAAAGGACCTACCTCTTTAGCGACCAGACGCCCATCCACTTCACCATAGCTGTCTTTTATGTCTTTAACTGTTGTATAAGATGAGCATCTGGTGTTGATTCCAAAGGAAATCTTCTCTGGTGCCACCAAAGGAGCCATCTGCACGTGGCCATAGGAGTCTTCTCCTGAAGGAAGAAGCACACAAAGAGACAATGCAAGGGATCAAAGGAAGCCAGAAATTCTCTGCTAATCAATCTCCAGTTCCAAAAATCAACAAACCCCTTGATTTACTTGACCTCCCCCCACATTTAACATCAGGAGATGCTCTGAGCCAAAATTATATTTCCTAAAATGGGTGTCCACAATTATTTGGACTGATTTCAATCATCCCATATTAATGGTTGCACGTCCTTTCGGGGGACGGGGTGGGGGCAGGAATTGTAGTTGGCAGATCGATGGCTGGCCTATTGCCCAGACTTAATTAAACCTAATTATTTCTTCCACTATAGTCTATTTTTATTTCATTGAACATTTCTATCTCACAGTCTTGTTCGAGAATTTCATGGTGCTAAGGTCTGCACTGTTGGTTGTGAGAGTTACTGTCCTTCTGTACATCATGTCCAGTGGTGGGTTTCTGGTTCGGGCGAACTGGTAGTGGCAGCGGTGGGAGGCTCTGCCCACCCACCTGGACGTCATCACGGACTCTCTGCGCATGCGCAGAAGTGCAAGCGAAGTGAACACATGCATGCACACACTCCCGATTCTGAACCGGTAGCGAAGGTAAGTGGAACCCACTACTGATCATGTCAAAATAATTTCACAGCTAGATCTGCTTTCTCTATCTTTCCATGACCGAATCCAACACAGGTTGAAAGACAAATTGACTATAGGAACAGTCACATAACCAGATCTAGTGAGTTCTCAATCACACAACAGCTTTTTTGCAAAATCCCTGTAGTTACAAGTTTTACCTCTAAGCTCCACAGCCTGGAAATTGCTGTAGTATCTCGGACCAAGTTTTTCCATAAACTGCAGAATTTTCACAGAGAGAACTTCTTCAAATAAGAACATAGGGCCTTGGCGCCAAGACAAGGAAGACCTCTTTTTCCACATCAGCGGTGTAGCCACAAAGCCAAAGACATCAATAAAAGAAACAGGGTCCATAGAAGTGAAGGTCCCTGGCAGTGGCCGGATGTACTGCATCTGTAGTAGAAGAAAAAAGAACAGCTGAAGTCCTTGTGGTGCTTTCTCTCAGGAAAATGAGTCTGGATACAGAAGGCAGGACAAGAAGCAAAGGATGGAAGCTAATCAAAGAGAGACCCAACCTAGAACTGAGGAGAAACTTCCTGACAGTGAGAACAATCAACCAGTGGAACAGAAATTGCCTTCAGAAGTAGTATCGGCTTAAACATACAAATTAATTCTGTTCAGATTCTTTACATTTGTCCAATCTATATGATTCCACTATTAGTACACCTGTTTATATTAAAATATGTTCTTTCATCATTTTATTACTCATTATTTCACTGTATTAATCCACTACAAATCATATTATTTAAACATACTCAATATTACCATTATTCAATCTCTAATTTCCCCCCTTTTAATACTTAGTTCTTATTCATATTTCCCATATTTCCCTCTGAGAATCTATTTATATTAAAATACTATGCTTCATTGTTTCATTATTCAATGTTTCAATATACTATTCTAATGCCAATCACGATATTATTTATTATTTATGTGATTCGTATTAGAATTGTATATTTAAATATTGAATAATGAAATAATGAAGGATAGTATTGTAATACAAAGGGAACGTCTTTTAATATAATGGTGACACAAATAAAAGTTAGAATAGACAGAAATAAGAGAAATGGGGAATATTAGAACACATATTTTTATAAAATAAGTGCAATGATAAGAGGGAGGTTTAGAAACTGAATGGCGGTAGTATTATGTATGTTTAAAAAATATGAAATAATGAAAGATTATAATTTGATATAAATATGTATTCCACTAGAAATATATAAGCTGGATGAATGTGATAACTATGATTAATAAAATTATTTTATCTGTACTGAAATGTATGGCACCCAGGTGTCACACTGTTCATGAATTGATATGAACATGTAATATAAAATAAAAAACTTGAGGGAAAAAAGTAGTAGTAGTATGGGCTTCATCACTGGAGGTTGTTAAGAAGAGACTGGACAGCCACTTGTCTGAAATGGTATAGGGTTTCCTGCTTGAGCAGGGGGTTGGACTAGAAGACCTCTAAGGTCCCTTCCAGCTCTGTTCTGATTGAACTAGCTAGTTTTATATATTTTAGAGGGGTTTTTTTACTGAAATATTGCAGCCTATCATACTTTTCTTGAATTGCCCTTTCCTCCATACAAGACAATCCAAAAACAAATGTTGTGGTCCTTCTTTTTTCAGCCCTGGGCTTTGTCATGAAGCAGAGCTTCAGACAAAAGAATCCTCTATGTCCAAAGGAAGAAAGACCCGCTTTCTGCAGATGTCCCACCTTCGCAGAGCCCACCAGACTGCCATTCAGATAGGCCGAAACTGTGCAGATCTGCTTCGTTTCTTTTGCCACCGTCACAGCAAGGTGATGCCACTGTCCGGTCACGAGCAGTGGAGCACATCTGAACTGAACTTGGCACAGGAGAGAGGTCTCATCTTCAGGTACCATTGTGTCTGTGTTGTCACCAAAAAGGGAATAATTTGCCGCATTATAGTGAAACCGAAAGGAAACATTTTACTGCAAGATCAAGGGAAAATGTTTGGGGCAAGATGGTGACAGAGTCTCCAGAAACAAAATGTCCTTTTGAACACTGGAGGGCTACTTTTTGGACATCAGCCAAGGACAACCCCAAAACACGTGCATGCACACACCCACACCCACACCCACACCCACAGCCACATCACAGGCAATGTCTTGCCAAGTAAGAGCAGCCACTGAAAAGACTTCTTCTTTATAGATACAAGTTTGGATTTAGAGGAAATTGGGACACGATGAGGGCAGAGGATCTTTTCGGTTTTTCAGTTCCAAGATAATTAGGGATTTGAATAAATATGTTTTATACTAGGACTCTACAGCGCGTTGGATTCAAGTCCTAAAAGGACTTTCACGGAGAGGCATGAAAGCAGCGCCTATGTGGAACTCTTTACACAGCTACTCAGATGCTGCTGCTTTAAAAGGATTGGAGGCAGACATCAGACTTGCAACTGGACTCACTCCAAAGGACCTGGGAGACTTGAAGCAAGCCTATTGTATGCTCTGACAGTTTAGAGACAGTTGTAAGTGCCGCTTCCACAACTGGACCTTGCAAAAGGGCTCAATGCAGCCCTGAGAGAGAGAGAGGGAGAGAGAGAGAGAGAGGGAGAGAGAGGGAGAGAGGGAGAGAGGGAGGGAAGGAGGGAGGGAGAGAGAGAGAGGGAGAGAGAGAGGGAGAGGGAGAGAGGGAGAGAGGGAGGGAAGGAGGGAGGGAGAGAGAGAGAGGGAGAGAGAGAGGGAGGGAGGGAGAGAGAAAGAGGAAGAACATTACTGCAATCTGAGCAATGACCAGGAACGGTTCATTCAGTCACTTCATGAAATGAAGGACAGGCATCACACGCTCCAGAAATGCACTCAGAAAGAAGCTCTCTAACCACAGTGGTCACTGAAGCTTCAAGTATTTGCTTGGCCATATCTTGATTAAAGAACCTCAAGGAGATCTAACACAGAGTTTGAAAAACATGTGCCTGGCGGATTTATGTCCATGTTGAAGAACTGTTTTCTGGGCACAAATTCAGAGGTTGGTTTTAATCTTCCGAGAAACTTGGGGCTTGAGGATTTTAAATTTTCTACATGTCAGGCCTTGGTCAACCTGCTTCCCCTGAGGCCATTCGTAGGCCCTCTGGCCCTGAGACCCTTACCTAAAGCTTCGAATGCCACTTCCTCAGTTGAGATGGTTAGACAACCTTCTGCAGGAGAAAACCTCACTGCAAAGCAAGCAAAGACTTCTTCGGTTCTCGCCATGTGACGCATCAAGGTAAGGAAACGTAGCGGGTGGTAATCACAAGCCGAACTCATCTTATTGATCAGAAACCAGGAGGAAAAAGTGAGGCCATCTGGTGGGGGGAACCGCCTGATGCCTAAGAAGGCAGAGAAAGGGATAAACCAGAGCAACGGAGAGATGCTGCCCAAGCCAGGTGGAACAAGATGCAGTGACACAAAGCCCCTTAGAAACAGTGGGTCCACAAAACGTAAAACTTCCACTTTGGCACAGGAGGAACAGAGTGTATGATGGAGACATCCAGTTTACTCAACAGAAATTAAGCATTTCAAAGTCTTGAATCAAAAATACACTGTCCGATGAATTAGGGAAGCTTTTGGGCACAGCCTTTCTTGAACAAGAGGGAAATATCTTCAAAGGTTATTGCTGATCCCATCCTTTCTTCTCCGGGATGATCTCAAGAGGAATCACTGAACAACTTACATACTGTATATACCCATACCCAGAGAGACATAGACTTTATAAACACTCATATATGCGCATATATATATATACACATAACCTGTTTCCCCCAAAATAAGACATCCCCTGATAATAAGCCCAATCGGGCTTTTCAGGGCATGGCAATAAGGCCAAGCACTTATTTTAGGGTTCAAAAAAATATAGGACAGGGTCTTATTTTCGGGAAAACATAGTAGATACGCATATGCATACATATTCATCTATACATTCACAATCTGATTATAACATAAGCCTCAAGCCTTCCAATGTCTGAGCCAGGTACGCACTGCTCTCCATTGCATTATAGCCAACATTTTGAAGACAGTATTTTAAAAATCTACCTTTTCCGGTTCCTCCCAAGACAGAGCGTTCAGTGCTTTGGCCTAGAATGGTGGCCATACTTGGTATAAACAAACACCTGCAAACGCAAGAAAATAAAAACAGTAATAGGTGCATTTCTTTGTAAAGGAATAGAAATAGAGATAAATGATTACAAACTTACAAGCAAATCTCTCTCCCCCAATTACTCCTGAATCAACCCCTTCTGTTTTGTAATCCCTATGATTACTCAACAGAAATGTAAAATACAACTTTTGAAGAGTGGCAGTTCCTCACTTTACAGTTTCACAGATAATGGTGCTGTGTGAAACTTTAAATGAAATACCCCAATTTACTTTTCAAAGCAGACAATCTCCCCCAGGGGTGAAATGCTCCCAGTTCGGACCAGATCACCCAATCCGGTAGCGATGGTGGCGGGTGGTTCGGAGAACCGGCAGCAAAAATCCCTGCACCCCCTCCCTCTATGCACAACTTAGCTGTGCGATCATCAGAGGCTGTTTTTTTTACTTTTAAAAGCATTTTTTCCTACAACCTCTTCAGCCAAAAAAATGCTTTTAAAAGTTAAAAAAAAAGCCTCTGATGATCGTGCGGCTCAGCTGGGATCGTCAGAGGCTTCTAAAAGCATTTTTTTCTCTTCCAGCTGAGTTGGCTGATCGTCAGAGGCTTCTAAAAACATTTTTTTCTGCAACCTCTTCGGCCGAAGAGGTTGTAGAAAAAATGCTTTTAAAAGTAAAAAAAAAAAGTTGGCCATGCCCACTCAGTCACATTACTGCCCCCCACCAAGCCATGCCCACAGAACCGGTAGTAACACATTTTACATTTCACCCCTGATCCCCACCCCAGTTTTTACCCAAAGACCCTATGTTGCTTTGTAGCTTTTAAGCCCTCTCAGCCTTTTTCCACAAAGATATCCCTAAGAAAGAAGAGCCCCCATGATCCAGGGGGTGGATGGTCTCTTCCATGAGTGTGGGCAACCCTTGAAGTGTTGGCCAAAGCTACCAAGCTTGGAGATGGCTCTGGACCAGATTTGGCAAGAACGGCAGTCAGGAGAAGACAAGCACACATCCATAGCACTTGCCAAAAATGCTGTGCGGAAGGTAAACAGCACACCCCAGGAACCTGCACCTGGGAGAGGAACCTGCACTGGAGAGAGGATCCCGTAGGCCTGGGGAGTGGGTGGGGTTGGACCATTCTGCCTGGGGGTGGGAAGCCTTGGTGCATGCTAAAGCTCACCCAGGGTTTGGTGCAGGTTATGGCAGTCCCACAATCAGTGGTGGGATTCAACCGGTTCGCACCTATTCCGGAGAACCATTTGTTAACTTTCTGAGCAGTTCAGAGAAACGTTTGTTGGAAGAAATCTCTTGTTTTTTTCCACTTTACAGGGCTCTAATCCTGTAAGGAAGGCAGAAAGGAAACATTCTGGTGTTGTTTCTAGCCTAATCTTTATTGCCCTGCTTACAGAAACTGCCTCTCCAGTTAACCCTTATTACATTGTAGCAGCTAAAAGTTCTTGGCAGCACATCCAGACTTACTGTTGCCTGAGCTTCTTCAGAGTATTTTTTTTCTTTGCTGGTACTTTGCTTTGCTTTATCAGGGGCCTGACTTTCTTAAAGGGGAAGTGTTGTTTTAAGCTTTTTACACTGCTGTTGGGAGGAAATACTCCCCTGTTGGAGTTTTTCCAGGTGGGATGCGATGATCAGCGCTTTGAAGAAATAATTGAATAATGAAGCAGAGCTGCCGGAAAGAAGCTTTTAATGACAAGGAACCAAGATGAGTGACATTCAGCAAGGCTTCTTGGCTAATTAGAAAGATTGACATTCAAACATGAGTTTATATACCCTGTCTGAGTTTTGGTCTAAAACTGGTTTTTGGTGAAGATTAATTCTGTGCTTGGTGATGTTTAATCCTGTATTTATTGATAGGATAATTTTCCCTATTCAGTTTTGTTTGGAAGGAAAAAAGGTTAATCTCTGTTCCTGAAAAGAAGCAGGGTTGAGAAATCTGGCTACTTCCTGTGTTTATTTCTTCTGGTAATTGGTTTAACAAGCAACAGCTACTGTATTAGCTCTTTTGCTATATTCTAGTGCTAATTGCATTCTTTGTAGTTAAGCTTATCTCAAGTGTTTACACTTGCCTGGCTTGTGAGCTCTGGCAATGAACCAGACAAGGCTTGTGTTTTAATTTTAAAAGGATTTAAACTGTTGTGATTTAATTATTTGTATTGTGTTTGAATTTTTTCCTGCCTCATGGTTTTTTTTCTATCTGGGGAGGGGGGTCTTCCTTCACTGCTTTAGTGGTTCCTGGCACTGTCCTTTTGGGGTGTACTTCCAAGAGGCAGGATGCAAGCTTGGCACTGTTTTTTTTACTGCCTTTCTGAGGGCAGTAATGTGATCTTTCCTTAAATCTGGATGATTTCCTTAGGATATCTTGTAATGTGAGTGAGACCTGGTATCTTTAAGTGGTGCAAATGGATCTAAGGATTGCTTCTCCTGGGTGTGAAAGGGTGCTTTGTCAGATCACTGAGCACAGTCTCTTGTCTATGGGGATTCTTCAGTCATCCAGGTCATGGCTGTCCCAAAAGTGCTTTTTTCAAGAGGCAACTGGACTTTCTTGGTTTGGTGCTTTTGCATTGCTTTGAAGTGGCCAAGGCACATGATTGCTCACTGATAGTAAGATTTTTTTAAAAAAAAAGGAAGTAGGGGTGTGGATCCACCAATTCATTTTAGTTTTTTTTCATGATAATAAGGCTTAGTAACATGGCACCAGGCTTGAAGTTTATTTAGATATATGTGGCATGTACTAATTTGATTGTGATCCTGACAAGCTTGGGAGGCTTGAACCTGGGCCCCCTATATAATTTGTTAATTTGTCTCTTTAGCTCGACATTTTGTAGCCCAAATATGCCCACCCACTTTCTGGAGAGGTTAAATGACCTCTCTGCTAAAGGGTTTCACTTTATGAGCAAGAGTTGGCTGCTGATAGTTATCATTGCATTTTAACAATTTTAATTCCTCAAGGTGCTCTAGCACCCTGCCTAATTTCTAACTCCAGCTTGCAGGTATTTCTAATCTAATGATTGGTATTTAGGGCAGCTTTTTGTATTTTTGTACAGGTAATCCTTGATTTACAACAGTTCATTTAGTGACCATTCAAAGTTACAATGGCACTGAAAAAAGTGACTTATGACCATTTTTCACACTTATGACCATTGCAGCATCCCCACAGTCACGAGAGGCGGGTGAGGTGAAGCGCCCCTCGACGTGAGTGATGTCGAGTTGGCCACACCTACCCAGTCACATGACCACCCATTCACATGATCACCCAGCCACACCTAGCCAACTGGTCATTAGGGCAGAGTACAGGTTGTTAAATTATTTGAATCCCACCACTGCCCACAGGGTATTTTGGACATAGCCAGGCTGGACACACACACACACACACACACTTTTGCCTGAGAAAAGGTCTTCTAGGTTGGGTAACTCCACCAACTCCACGAAGACATTTCTCCTCCACTCATGCAGAAGACAAAGCTTCTGGAGCGCACCCATTCTTCAACCACCGAGGAATAGCTGAATTCACCCCAAATAAAGAGCAACTGCACTAACCAATATGTTGCCTAACATATTAGGTAAGAAACCTAAAATATTTTCTTTAGCTAGTCTGACCATTCAAAGATTGACACAAGATTTATTTTGTACTTCTCTGAATTCTGCAATTCCATGCTCCCTGTTCCCCTTTATAACAAAGTGTGCATTAAAAGTTGCATAATCGCATCAGAACACACGAGGAAGTGATACAAACAGACTGACTTCCTTGCTGTTTAGTAATACCGTGTTTCCCTGAAAATAAGACATGTCCTGAAAATAAGGCCAATCGGACTTTTCAGGACATGTGATAATATAAGCCACCCCCGCAAAATAAGCCCACACACCAACTACACGCCACACTCCCACTGCCGGGCATGACAGGGCTCCTGCCCGCGCTTAGCCACCCGCCCTTACCCGCCCTCTTTAGGGTACAATTTGGGGGTGGCAGGTGGGGCAGGCGAGAAGCATCTCACTTCTCGCCTGCCCCACCTGCCACCCCTCTCAATAAAGAGATGGTGGGGAAGGGAAGCAGCCAGGCTGTTGTTGCTATTGGGGTGGGACGTGTTGGGCCGCAAGATGCGCGTCTTACCTTTCTAGCACCATCACATTCCTTGCCTTTCTGTCCAGGGAGACATGTTGTAGAAAACTTTCTCGCGAGTTCAAAGAGTTTGGTTGAACTCGCGAGAAAGTTTTTTCTACAACATGTCTCCCTGGACAGAAAGGCAAGGAACGCGATGGGGCTGGAAAAGTAAGACGCGCGGCCTGCTCCTCGCCCACCCCACCTGCCACCCCTCTCAATAAAGAGATGGTGGGGAAGGGAAACAGCCAGGCTTGTGTTGGGCCGCAAGACGCCAGTCTTACCTTTCCAGCACCATCACATTCCTCGCCTTTCTGTCCAGGGAGACACGTTGTAGAAAAAACTTCCTTGTGAGTTCAGCCAAACTCCTTGAACTCGCAAGAAAGTTTTCTACAACATGTCTCCCTGGACAAAAAGGCGAGGAACGTGATGGTGCTGGAAAGGTAAGATGCATGTCTCGTGCCCAACGCCTCCCTCCCCAATGGCAGCAGCAGCCTGGCTACTTCCCTTCCCCACTGTCTTTTTATTGAGAGGGATAGCAGGTGGGGCAGGCGAGAAGTGAGACGCTTCTCGCCCGCCCCACCTGCCACCCCCAAATTGCACCCTAAAGGTTGGCTAAGTGTGGGGCAGGAGCTCTGTCATGCCCAGCAGGGGGTGGGAGAAGAGGCGGCAAGGGGAGCCACATCTCACTCCATGCGTCTTACTTCTCCCCCGCCCCACCTGCCAGAAACGAGTCTTTGTGAGACTCGTCGCACCGCTGCCACCGCCTCGTAGAGCAGGACTCTGCAAGGCTTGTGCCATTGCATGCAGGAACTGCAGCACAGCTGCAAGGTTCAACATACTGGCACAGCTGCGAGCGGCAGGACACCAGCTGTGCCGGTATGATGAAGCTCGTGGCAGTGGTGCAGTTCGTGCATGCAACGGCACAAGCCTTGCAGAGTCCTGCTCCACGAGGAAGCAGCGGCGGCGGGAGATGTCAGGGCAGCGGCCAATGCGAAGAATGGGAAGGGGAGGCAATGGCAGCAACGGGACATCCAGCCCCACGCTTACCGCCTCCTGCACCCCCAAAATAATAAGACCCCCCTCCGATAATAAGGCCAAGTCCTTATTTGGGGTCAAAAAAAATAAGACCCTGTCTTATTTTCGGGGAAACACGGTAGTTATTCAATACTGTAAGCCTAAGAACTACAAAAAATATTGTTTCCATCCTTTAAATAAAATTCAAAGGGCTACATAATTTGACATCCATTTGGTATCATTTCATCCCTGAAGTTAAATATACCTCGCCACCCACCTTAATGGGCCCCACACGTGCGCCAAATGTTGTCAGCAAAATATGTAGTTCTCCCCTTAAGCATGTGGGGGGGGGGGGAATAATATTAACTGTATTTAAATTTAAGTGTTCAAAAATTTAAATAAGGTCAAATAACATTTTATCCTATCCCTACTCAATCCTTCATCTTAATTGTGCCCTTTCGGGAAGGGGGCCTTCCCAGACCACACTCAAAAATACAATTGTGCATTTCTGGCCTGACTAAACGGTGTTGGCTCAAAACACATTAAGAAGGACATGAATGAATGTTCATGTATGTAAACAGCACTAAGTATGTAAGGATCCTCTTAATGACTTAACAACAGGGCTATTTCTTGGCATATTTCTCATTACATGTTACAGAACTATGAGCAATAATGAAAAGGGGAAATGAGAAACTTCTGTCCATAAAGTTGCTCTGAACTACATCTATTATCTAATTTGCCCCATAAATGGGTGATATTCCTTCAGATGACAAAGCATCAGGCATCTAAATAACATGACTGATCGATCGATCAACCCATTTTTGAACTATCCACAAACTGAACTTGACTCCATGGAATCAAAGGCAAAGGACCTGTAGGCTGAGATGAGAACGTTGCCAGGGGAAGCAGAAGACAATCATATATTACCCATATCCTTCGAGGGACATGTCAAACTCCACAAAGGAAGGGGCCAGGCAGGCGCTGTGCAGATGCAGGCTGCGTGGGGTTGTCAAGGAAATGAGACTCATGGCCGTTTGGAGAGCCATTGCAGAACACTCAGAGGGGTCAGAGCCCAGCAGAGTTTCCTTTGGGCTGTCCTTCCATGCAGCTGTTCCAGAACCTAATACAAGAAACATACCTAATACAAGAAACCTAATACAAGAAACATAACATAACAGTGACACTACGGCAGGTTCTGAACTGGGGACTTTGAGAGACATGGTATAAAGAAGAGAAGTAACAAGAAAAAGGCCAGCAAGGCATTCCATAGTTGTGAGTTGAATGCTTCCTTCAGCCTCCTCATAATTTCAAATTGGTGCTGAACGGATGGATGTTAAGCGAGGTCTGCCTGTATTGACTTTTTCCTCTCAGGCAATAGAGAATAAGTCCATCCCCTCTTCCCTCTGAGAATTCTTCATATACTTGAAAACTACTCCCACATGCCTCCTCGGTCATCTTTTTGTAGACTAAACAGACCTTTTAGCTGTTTCTCACAGGGTTTGGGTTGCAGATCCACCATTTTCTGGGCTGCCTTCCTCTGGACTCGGTCCAATTCCTCTCTGTCACTGAGGGATGCCTCAGGGGGGAGGCTTATGTGGGGTGGGGGAGCGATGGGAAGGGGCATCATCCGTAGGCACAAGAATTGTCTGAAAGAGATCAAGCAAAGGACAAATGTCCCACGGCAAAAGAAAAGGAACACCTGGATGAGGCATCTATGCCTCATGGTGGGGGTGGGGAGATGGGGGATGAAGGTCCTAGAATTGCCTCAAAATCTTCACCACGTGTTCCCCAAACCCGAGGCTGCCAGAGGCATTGGCCAGTGGTTCTTGAGGACAGGAGTCTTGAAAGATGCTGCCACGAATTTTAGCGGAGTTTCAGAGTCTTATCGGCTGCATCTCTGCGGCATGTTACTAATACTGTTTCTTCACAGTGAAGAAAAAGAAAATAAGAAACCGCAACTACTGTATGAGATGTGTTGGATATGTTTGCTACCTTGAGTTACTTGTAAAAATAATAAAGTCAGGATACAAATATATAAATGGTCAGTTCCGATAATGCCAGTCACAGTTGCTGGGGAGACATTTGGAAACCTAAGTCACTAAGTCCTGACGCCTCAGATTGCCCAACAGATACTGGCTGTGATACATTGACACGTCACCTTAAGACCTCGGGCTGAATGGACTGGGAGCCGAGCTTCTCGAAGAGCCGGATCAGAGGCGGGTGGAGGGGGCTGCTTGCATTGTGCAGAACTTCTGGGCAGGACCTGATGAGGCTGCCCAGCAGGCCAGCTGCACAAGCCACTTGGCGGTTCTTCTCCAAGCCCATCAAGGATTGAATATGGTCAGCCACAGCGATTTGGATTTCCAGGGATAGCTGAAACAAGCCAAGGCAGGACAAGAAGGACAGGCATCAGTGGACTGCTGGCAACACGAGGGCAACCAGTAACCAGCAGCATAATGGACACAGAGTAGTCCTGAATCATTGCAGAAAGCAGAGTCCGGCTTTCTAAACAAAAATGTAAGAAATGATGTAGGAACCCAGGGTTGGCCTGCTACAACACCTAGTTAATAAATAAGTTTACAAATGATATAAAATTGCCAAATGCTCATTCATTGCTCCATATTAGGTATTATTGAAATTAGTTGCCTCTTCATGTGTTATCTCTATTGCACACTAATTTTACTGGAGAATTTTAGAGTTGCAAGCTGGGCTGCTGAATATTTAATTTTTGGTTGGTGAACACGTGTTCACAATCAGAAATTAGAAATAGGGCATCAGAATTCACTTTTGTATATGATATAAATGTTTGTAAAATACAAGAGACAGGAAATAAATTCAAATTTTAAATGAAATGGCTATTGGAAAAAGGCTAAGGTAACAAATGTCATCAGGAAGTCAAACACAAGAGCAGATTATGTTCAGAGATGTTTATGTTCATTGTAGTATGCTGTCTCCAAAATGATGCTAGATAGGTTGAAAATTAAGATTGATTAATTAATTAACAGTGAAGTTGCTGGCTGGAAGACTGTGAGTTCTTCTCCACTTTAGGCATGAAAAATCAGTCAGGCAAATGGGCTGCTCACTTTTTGTCAGCCTACCTCACAGAGTTGTTGTAGGGAAAACAGAAGGAGGAAGGAGTATTGGGTGTCTTCACCCCAAGTTGTGTATGAAAAAAGGCAGGATAAAAACTGAAAGTAAATAAATAAGCCAAATTTTATTAAGGTTTCTAAATATGATAAATCTGGATCCTATTGCTACATTTCTTGGAGGGGGTGGTATAAGGTGATTGATTATGTCTCTATTCTTCTGATATCCTTGACTCAATCTGGGTTGTTTAGATGAACTAAAACTGATCCAGCTTCATAACAGGATCTAGATCAGGGGTGAGGAACAATCACAGCCCCTTTATGACTTGTGGACTTCAACTCTCAGTATGGCTGGCTCAGGAATTCTCTGGAGTTAAAGCTCACAAGTCATAAAGGAGCCATGATCGTTCCTCACCCCTGATCCAGGGCATGCTTTCCACGGTAGAAAGGTAGGGATTCTGATGGCTAAGCGGAAAATTGGTCACTTAGGCCAATTAGAAAGAATTGCTAGTTTAAAACTTGGGAAAGTAGAGAATATGCAGAAACTAACTGAATACATGTTTTAAAGAAAAAGAGGTGATAGTTATGGCCATCTTCTTCATACTAACTTAACGGGGTGTGTGTGTGATCAACTTGAATTTATTTAGTCCATAAATAAAAATTGTGTCAAGTAGTATAATAAATGGGGTAGTTTTGATAAATCTATTTGTTAAAGTTATAAATCTGAAAAATAAACCAGTGACATTATGGCATGTCCGGCACACATACTATAAAGCTCTCCTATAACCCAAGCCGAGATGATGGTCGGACACATTTTTATATGCTCAGCCAAAGATCATCAGCGCAAGTCCGTTCATGTTTTAGTCACGATCCTGCTTGAGAACCAAAGAAATGGGAAAGATATCTAAATGTATGCCATGCTGGTTTCTCAGTCATCTGTTACGGGCTTTTGATGGATGGCCACAACCAAGCCAGCTCAGATCTGACTGAGTGAATGAGCGAAAGTTACCAAAAGACAAACCCATTCAGAGCAGTGGTGGGTTTCACATTTTTTTACTACCAATTCTGTGGGTGTGGCTTGCTTGGTGGGCGTGGCTTGGTGGCCATGTGACTGGATGGGCATGGCTTGGTGGCCATGTGACTGGGTGGGCGTAGCTGGGTAATCATATGACTCAGTGGGTGTGGCTGGTTGGTCATGTGACTGCATAAATGTGGCCAATTTGACATCACTCACGTCAAGGGTTAGGGTTAGGGTGCCTGGCTTCTCCTCTCCTCAAAGGCCTCAATGAGATACAATTTCCCTGTCTATACTGAACATCCAAAATATACTATTTAATCCTACGTATATATGCCATATGTGTACATACATATTACATAGTATAGAGTGTGTATAAGCATACAAAAAGATACATTATCTACTATATAGACTGTATGTGTATGTACACACACACAGCTCTTCTAAAACTATACACATTCAACCTCACTTACTACATTTGGAAAAACATACCCAGAGTCCACTTTCTGCCACACATTTAACTTCTGTACATTAGAATTACACACGCCTTCAGATGTTCTTCCCTAGCTTGCACATGACTGTTAGAGCCAGGAGAGGTCATGGATTGAATAAAATGTGGTGAAACTCACTTAACAATGTTTTTGTTGCTCCCAACAATTTTGGGCTCAATTGTGGTCATAAATCAAGGACTATCTCTGTCTTCCTCTGCATGGCAGCCTTGTCCTAGTAAACTCCTTTTCCTTTCTGGCAATTTTCCTCTCTGTTAGAGGCACCAAAATAATCCAGATGATGTAAAGTTTCTGTTGAATCGTGGGCAATTGAAGGAAGACTCCACACAATGTAACTGTAACTCTTTTATTTAGCTCCAGAAACAGCCATGGCTATTCTAGCCCGGGCAGCCCTTTATATAGGTAGGAGCTGTCCGCGGCTACAGCCACTGACGTGCCTCCAAATTTCCCACTCTCAGGACTAATTCCTGATTGGCTTATTCAAACTGTTACTTGATATCTAACACTCCTCCCCCCTAATTCAGTTTCCGGCAGTCCGGGGTCTTTTAGGCTACATAGTCGCGTAAGTAGGCGGGTCGTTTGGAGGTCCGACCGGACCTGCGCAGTTCAGTCGTCCCGGTGCCTTCGGTTTGAGAGGTTGAGGTCCGCTGCTCTCTCTGTGTGGGCTCCGGAACTCTTTCGAACTCGGTCTCCGGCGTGGATTCGCCTCCTTCTCCCGCTTTACTTGGCTGTCCCCTACGGCTCCTTTCGGCGCCTGTCACCTCCTCCGTGGTCTCAGGTACGTGCTCGCTGTTATCTTCTTCTGGGCTGGTGTTTGGCATGTCCAGATCTGGCGTTTGTGTATTGGCCCGCTCTGCCACTGCTTGCTTGTCTTTTCCTTCCCCCTGGTTGTTGTGCTGGGGTTCACCCTCAACTCTCGTTAATCTTCCTCTGAGCTGGTCGATGTGCCTTTTCCAATGCTGGCCGTCTGTTGTTTGGACCCGGTAGGACAGGGGCCCCGTCACCTGGGTTATAGTTGCTGGTACCCAGAGTGAGTTTCCGCTCAGGTTTTTTGCGTATACTCTGTCCCCTGGCTGGAACTCCCGGATTCTGCTCGTGGAGTCGGTTGGCTTCTCTGTGCTGTACTGCGGGTGCAGTCTGTCCGGAAGGGATCTCAGCTTACGGCCCATTAATAATTCTGCTGGACTTCGGTGGGTCGTGGCGCTTGGTGTAATGTGCTGGATGGCCAATAGTTTATCTAATTTGGCCTGAATGTCCCCTGGGCCTAGTCTCATGAGCGTCTCCTTTGTAGATCTCACCATCCGTTCCGCAAGACCATTCGTCGATGGTTTTTTTCGGGGCGGATACACGTGCCTTATTCCTTGGTCAGCGAGGAACATCTCGAAGGCGTTTGATGTGAATGGTGGTCTGTTGTCAGAGACTATGAGGTCGGGAATTCCATGTGTGGCAAATAGACGTCTCAATACTTTAATCACTGCATCTGCTGTGGTCGTTGTCATGAGTACTACTTTGAGCCACTTCGAATACGTGTCCACGATGACTAGGAACATATTCCCTTTGCAAGGCCCTGCGAAATCGATGTGCAATCTGGCCCATGGTGTTCCCGGGTTTTCCCAGTCGTGGATGGGGGCTGAGTTTGGTGCCGCCCTAGACTCTTGGCAGTTAGTGCAGGAGGACACCCACGTCTCTATTTCCTTGTCCATCCCGGGCCACCACACGTGGCTTCTGGCCAGAGCTTTCATCCTCACAATCCCCGGGTGCCCGTCGTGGAGTAATCTGAGTGTCTGTTGTCTTAATGTGTTTGGAACAATGACTCTATCCCCCCACAACACGCACCCCCTTAGTCCTGACAGTTCATTTTGCCTCTGTTTGTATGGCAGGAACTCTGTGCTTATGTCTTTTTCTTCTGGCCATCCCTTCCAGATCCAATTTAAAATTCGTGCCGGTATTTTGTCCTTCGAGGTGGCCCTTGCGATGTCGGCTGTAGATATTCGGGCTTCCTCCATCGTCTTGATTAGCAGCGTGGTCATCACTGGCGCTGGATCCTCCCCCGTTTCTGGAAGTGGGCACCTACTGAGGGCGTCTGCATGGTCGATTGATTTCCCTGGGTGGTGGAGCAGTGTGTAATCGTAGGCCGCCAGGAATTCCACCCATCTTAGCATTCTGGGTGACAAAACGGGGGGTGTTGGTTTGTCCCCTGCTATTGTGCCTAACAGTGGCTTGTGGTCGGTTATTAGTTCGAAGCTCCGACCGTAGAGATACTCATGGAACCTTTTTATTCTGGCTACTGCGGCTAGCGCCTCTTTGTCCAATTGGCTATAGTTCCGTTCGGGTTTTGACAAAGTCCGGGAGAAAAATGCGATGGGGGCCTCTGTTCCGTTTCGCATCTTTGGCAGATAGCGTCCCGGAATCTGCATTCGGCTCTCGGGTGGTTCCCTTCACATCCCGAGCACCAGGCATCTCTCTTTCCCTGTTATCTCTCCTTATGATCGGCTCGAAAGTGATGGACTTCATCCTCCTCGTCCTCTTCCTCCGAACCCGATTCCGCTCTTTCATAGTACATGGCCGCCTCCTCCTTTACGGGCGGCCCGCTTTTCATTTTCTTCATAGCCGCCGCCGATTTCTGGGATGCTTCGGTTGCGGATGCTTCTTCCAAGACCTCCTTGAATGTAATTTGAGGCCGGGCCAGCAACCTACTCTGTAACGTGAGGTCCCTCAGTCCCAGTACTCATGGCCTCTTCTAGGTTCAGGAAATTGCATGTGGCAGCTATTTCTCGCAAGGTTGCCACGAACACACTGATCGTCTCTCCCTCTCTTTGGTCCCTCCAGTAAAACTCATGCCTTCTTACCAGGGATGATGCTTGCGGTGCGTAGTGTGCCTTGAGTATTTCCTGCAGCGTTGTCCAGGTCATGGTCTTCAGATAGGCTGGGGCGGCGAGTGCCTTTGCCATTTTAAACACTGCCGGGCCGCAATAGGTGAGAAAAAGGGCCCTCTTCCTCTGCTCTGATAAGCTCAGCAGATCGTTTGCCTCCATGAACATATAGAATCGCTCTATGTAGGCTTCCCAATCTTCCCTGGTTGGGTTGAATGGAGCGGGTGGTGTGATTGCAGACATCACGATAGCCGATGATCTGACCAGTATTATGCGGTGGATCTGATGGGTGGCTGATGATTGCTTGGAGGTTGATGTGCAGTCCTGTTCCTTCAGATCCCACCTTCGTTGCCAATGTTGAATCATGGACGATTGAAGGAAGACTCGACACAATCTAACTGTAACTCTTTTATTTAGCTCCAGAAACAGCAATGGCTATTCTAGCCCGGGCAGCCCTTTATATAGGTAGGAGCTGTCCGCGGCTACAGCCACTGACGTGCCTCCAAATTTCCCACTCTCAGGACTAATTCCTGATTGGCTTATTCAAACTGTTACTTGATATCTAACAGTTTCCTGCTACAGCAGAGGGTTGGACTAGATGACCTCTGAAATCCCTTCCAGCCCTAGATTGCTGTGCTGTTTCAAAGCATCTTCTGAAGCCACGTCTAGTGCCAGGGTTTGTGGTGCTTCCTTCCTCTTCTTTCTCTCTCTTCCTTCCTTTCTCTTCCTTTCTTTCTTTGTCTCTTTCTCTCTCTCCCTCCCTCCTTCTTCCTTTTTCTTCTTTCTCTTTCTTTCACTCTTTCTCATTCTCTCTTTCTCTTTTTCTTTCTTTCTTGTCTCTCCCTCTCTCCCTCTTCCTCCTTCCTTCCTTTTTCTTTCTTTCTCTTTCTCTCTTTTTTGTCTTTTTCTTTCTTTCTTCTCTCTCTCTTTCTTTCTTTCTCTCTTTCTTTCTCTCTTTCTTTTTTGTCTCTCCCTTCCTCTTTCTTTCTTTCTTTTTTCTTTCTTTCTCTCTCCCTTCCTTTCCTTTTTCTTTCTTTCTTTCTCTCTCTTTCTTTCTTGTCTCTCTCTCCCTTCCTCTTTGTTTCTTTTTCTTTCTCTTTCTTTCTCTCTTTCTCTTTCTTTTTTGTCTCTCTCTCTCTCTCCCTTCCTCTTTCTTTTTCTTTCTCTTTCTTTGTCTCTTTCTTTCTTTCTTTCTTTCTTGTCTCTCTCTCTCCCTTCCTCTTTCTCTCTTCCTCTTTCTTCTCTTTTTTTCTTGTCTCTCTCTCTCTCTCTCTTTCTCTTTCTTTCTCTCTTTCACCTGCTGGCTGGCCCGGCCCGGAAGCAGTGCATCCCCAGTCATGGGCTGGCTGTGGGCAGTGGGACCCGAGGCGGAGGGGAAGGCAAGAGGGCAGAAGCCGAATGCGCCAGGCCCAAAACGCAGCTCTTTGGCCAGGCACAGCGGGTCTCCCTCCCCCGCCACCAGCGTCAGATTTACCTTCTAGATCTTGCTGGCTTGAATATGGGATCCCTTCAGATCCCAACAGAGCCAGCGCGTGGCTTCCCATGAAGGTAAGGCTGGTGGCAGGTGGCCTTCGGGGGAGACACCGCACTGGAGCCGAGACTGCCGCTCCACTGCGGTGCAGCCCTGGGATATCTGCCTGCCCTCCTGGGGCTGCTGTGCTGAGCTCCAGGCAGCGGCAGGCGGTGGCAGGTGGGAGGGCGGTGGGGGCAAAATGCTTCAGGCAGCGGTGGGAGGGAGGTAGCCTTTGGAGCCCTGGGAAGTTGCAGGCTTTCCAGATGGAACTTAGAGGAGTCCAATTCCCAAATCGCAGTGCTGCGAAACTCTCTCTCCCAGGAAAGAACAGCCGGGGGGGGGGAGAAGCAGCAGCTACTGACCTGGAGAGCACATGATGGAGCCCTCCACGTGTTCTCTGGTGATCTGTTTTCTCTCCCTCCCTTTCTTGCTGGGAGAGGGAGAGAGTTTTTCACAGCACTGCGCTTTAGATCCTGGTAAGTCCGGAAAGCGCTGCGCCAGAGAGAAATAGGATTCAACCCATTTCACTCAGCCTGGCTTTCCGGATGGGACTTACACTTACAGGACCCAAAGTACTGTGCTGAGAAAGACGCTCCCCCAGCAAGAGAGTGGGGGAGATAAAGCAGGTCGCCGGATAACAACGCTCCAGGGGATCGGCAGCTGCTGCTTCTCTCCACCGCTCTCTTGCTGGGTGAGTGTCTTTTGGAGCACAGCGCTTTGGGGACCCATCCGGAAAGCCAGACACAGAGAAACATCCAGGTTGAAGGCCGGTACTTTCAGCACCCACGAAGAACCCAGGCTTGGAGCAGTTTTGGAGGTTGTTAAGGAGGACCTCTCCTCGGCCCCAGCCGTGCGTTTTCAAGCCTGGCTGCTTGGAGTGAAAAGCTACTGCAATAGCTCAGGCTTGAAAACGTACGGCTGGGGCCAAGGAGTGGTCCTCCTTAACAACATTCCTTGTGGACACTGGCATGCCTTCCTCCCTGCCACCAGCTGTGGGCCGTGGTGGCTTAGCCAGCCATACAAGCTCAGTGGGGACAGTGGAGGGGGGGTGCAGCAAGCTCTGGGGAGGCACCACGTGGGAAAGCAGTTTAGGCAGGCAAGCCGCCCAGGAGGCTGGGGCGGGGCAGGGCAGGTGAGTGGGGTGAGCGACAGGGCAGCAACCGGGCAGGCGGGGAGAATGAGTGGCGACCAGGCAACTGGTTCAAGGGCATGGGCAGTCAGTGGTTGCTACCAGTTCAGCAACCAGGCCAATTTACTGCTACCGGTTTTCCCGAACCAGTAGAAACCCACCACTGATTCAGAGGCATTTCCAGTTCTCTTCCGTCAGGGTTGCAAATGATTTTCATGAATTGGGGCCTCTAATTCACCAGCAATTGAGAAAGTGTCATCTAGATTTTCTAAGAAGACTGTAATGCTTTTTGTACCTTAAATATTGCTTTTCCTAATAATAATAATTTTGCTTCAGCAAAAAAGCAAGGTTAAGGGGAAGAATGACATCGTGAAGATCTTGGCTCAGTAAATCCGCATTGCCCTCACAAATTCAATAGAGCCATAATGGAGTACAAGGAATTGATTGTTCGCATTATGACAGCAGTCCTGCCAATAATGAGATTGCCTTGTTTTGAATAAAATGTGCTGTTTTCAGAGATGCTCGTTCCAGGAAAAAAGGGTTTTAGTGAAAAAAATTAATGGTGACAGGAAAGTAGTCTCCATTTCCCCAGCTGTTATGGATTGATTTCCCTACACATCCCTTCCAGAGTCTGACAGGGGCACAGGAGATGCAATTACAAATCAACAAATAAGCCCACAACTTTGCGTCAGAATGAAGTCTGAGGGCAAACATGTCAGTTGGTCCATCCACCCCATGCCTGCTGTTATGTGGCGATTCTCCTCTCACCAGCAGACTCCATACTTGGGAGTGCCTTGTTATACTTGGCATATAACTTAGATTGCAGATGAGGATGCTAATATTTGACTCATTAATTTTTTTGCAGTTGCGTAGGTTTATTTATTTATTTAAATAAATAAACAAGTATCAAGTGAGTATGAATACAGATGAAAGAAGGCACTGTAAATAGGATGGGTGTAGAATAGATTTCCTTTCTTTTTTGCTTTCATTTTCTTTCATTAATCTTCTCTTTTGCATAATACTATTTATTTTGAAAGGAATAATGAGTATGCTAGGCTATGCTACATAATCTCGCCTGTGTAAATTTGAGTCTCCCTTGGGGGCATCAGTCACCTGTCGACTTACCTCAGGATAAGCTTCATTGTAGACTTTGCCAATCAGTGTCACCATGACACACAGGGCTCCAGGACACACAATCCCTGAGTCCTCACCTCGTGGCCTTCAGAGAAAAGACAAGAGGACACCTATAGCATTTCTGTACACTTGTATACCTCAAGACAAAAGAGTAGGAACCAGGTCATAGTCCTTCTCTTCTATTCTTGCCTAGAAACAGGAAAGCAAATGCTTCTGCAAACTGGGAGGGGAGAAGAAATTGCAACCTCCTTGGTGGCCAAGGATACCCCAGAAAAAGATGGCCCTCCCAGCCGCCCCTAGGGAAGCTAAAGCTTCACAATGGGGTTCCCTTAAGCATTTTCCCCCAGGAGAGAAAGGGAAGGGACATGTTTTGTGCTTCAGATCTTCCTTCTTGAAGCAGGAAAAAATCCCTAATTCTGTAGTATTCTGTAAGAATTGGCTTGCATTTGATTGCGTCTGAGTAGAAGGACTTATTTCCTCCACGTTACCAAAGAAGGCATTCTGATTTGTGATCACGGTTTTCCCAACATTTGAGAAGTGTCTGCTTATTTAGAACTGCCTTATAACAAAATTAATGAGTGGAAACTTTAATTGCCTCTTTTTTTCATAATTTTGTGAATGAATTATGGTTCCTCCCAAGATGAGAGAAAAACAGCAAAGAGAAAAAGAAACATTCCTGTTTGGTGTCTCTCGTTATGATAAATTATTTTGAATCAAAATTTTGGTCCCTATTTGACTTGTTATAGGCTGCTAAATATTGGCTATCATATTTTGCAATTTAGATCCAACTTTAAATATCTATAATTTTGTTAACAAACAGTCCATCTATGCAATCGAAGACTTCCCATATATCTAGATAACATATGCAGCTGAATCTAAAAAAAAAGGGGGGGGGGTTTCAAGAAAAGACTGCACACTCTGGAGACTTAAGGATGTGCAAGAAAGAAACTCCCATAATAATCCCACTTTAATTTTAATTAGTAGAAACTTGGACAGGCTTCCAGGAATGATTGGGGGGGGGTCTCTATTTGACCTCACCTACATCAGGGGGCTGAGAGGAGCCGAGAGTCCAGGGAATCTCCACTTTAGCAACTTTATGATGTGTGGATGTCACACCGGCTGGGGAATTCTGGCAGGTGAAATCCATACATCTTGCCAAAGTGAGGAACACTAATTTAGATTGATATGCATGTATAATTCTACTTATAATTAAGCATTATTTGAAAGCAGAAAGATCCAGAAGGCTATGAAAAAATGCCAGTCAGTTTGATTGGAGTTTCATTTACGTTTATATTTTCCAAATACGCATGAACTGGAATGGACTTCCGTGATGTTCAGAACCCAACTGCAGGCCACCCTTTTGTCTTATCCAGGATGTCCTTCAAACCACTTTTCTCTAAAGGAATGGGAAAATACTTTAGAAGAGGAGCTGCTGATGGCAAGCGATAGCAAAGAAAAATTGTCAATAACCACCTTTGCACTTGAAATAATTGTGCCCCTTCCTTGTGACTAACACAGGGTATACTTAGATCTGCAATTAACATTAAATCATTTGAGCTTGTCTTCTCACTAAACCTACATTGGAGTGATCTATAAATGTGTACACTCATGAAAAAATAGGCCCCAAGACGTGTAAGAAATAAGATAATTAGAACATCCAAATTAATGCTTCCAACTTTTTATATCATAACCACCAACGGCCTACCTGTTCTGGGGTTCTGGCAGCTGGACGGCAGCTACTTTGTTGGACTTTCTATGGTCCCAAAGATTCCCTGGAGAATCTTCTTGCTGATTTTCTGTCCCATCCCAAATGCCCAAAGTGGGAGGATCTGTTTCCTCCAAGCAGCTCTTGAGGTTGAAGGGGTTCATCTTGGCCATGGAATCAAGGAAGCTGAATATTGTGATGCAGCTTTTTAGCCGAGTTGGGAAAAGCTCAGGTGAGCAAACAGCTGTATTTGAAAGCTCAACAAAGGATCGTGGTTTGTTGATCTGCATAGGAATTTGTCCCCACCTTTGTGCTGAAAAGCAGCCAAGCATGCCAAGGTCCTCCGCCATCCTCTCAAAGAGACCGTTCTTCTGGAAGAAGCCCTTATTGGCAGGGTCCAAGTAAAGAGCGGCTGCCATTGTCTGGAGAATGCGTAGTATCAGTCCTAGTATGTGGCTGTGACCAAAGGAGGCCCAGGCACCTGAAGGCGGGTCCTGCAAGGCACCTTCCATGTCAGCCAGAAGGGAAAACAGCCCATTGAAGCCACTGCTGGTTCTGAAGGCAGAGCGACCCTTGGGGTTCACCAGGGTCTTCAACAGAGACTAGCATTGGAGAAAAACGAAAGAAGAACTTATCACCGTATATACAAAGTTTGCAAAGAACAGCAGCCAACTCCAGAAGAAAACTGGTCTTGACTAAAGTCCTGCAAATCAAGAATTTACTATGCTAAAGATTGATCGTTTCCAGAAGGTCTTCACAGAAGGGTTCAGCCTACCCTTTAGTGGAAAATCATTTTGTTAATAACATGGATAGCATGACAGGGGAAAAAAAACATTTTCTGGTCTAGTTCCTGGAGGTTAGGCACCAGAAGCAGCTTCTCCCTGAAGAGTCCCTTAGACAGGTTGACTCTGGTTAACATAGGAGGCCCTGCAACAGCTACGTACGGTAAATATTAATTTGCCTGGGATTCTATACATAATAACAAGCATTTTGAATTGCACTTGAAAACCTATCGGCCACCAATTCATAAGAACCCTTAGGTCCAATCTTGGGCTTTAAAATAGGCTTTTTTATTATTGTAGTGGCTAGGACCAATCAAGCATTTTGAACTAACAATGGCTTGTGGGCAGGCTTCCAAAGCAGCCCCGTATTGAATGCATTGTAGTAATCTAATTTCATGAGGGTAATGGTTTGAGTCATTATGGCCAGGACTTTTGGACCATAGAATGTCAGAACACAAGCTACAGCTATCATATCATAAGACAAAATGAATTATCCTTTCATTAGAAAGCATCTGGTAACACCTTTTCAGAGTAACATGTTTTATCAAAAGACATAATCTTTTGTGAAGTACAGCTTACTTCATCAGAAAATTGTCTTCTGTGAACTTAGGAGGATGTGACTATGTGTTTGCCTGTATAAGGGGTTTTAATTTTTTAAAGATATATGATTTCAAAATTTCATCCTATACAAACTTTCTCTCTGATACCCATTTTGCCTCCTCTTCCCCCTTACGCCCACCTTCTTCATCCTCTTAAAAGAGGGGAGGGTGTGTGCCAGAGACACAGGGAGGAAACTTAGTTACTGCCATTCAGTTTGCATGCTAATGTATCACACCAGGCAGTAACTCCTGAAGAGGCATAAACCTAATAAACTGGACCTTGATGTATCAGAATGGCTTTGACACAATCTGGAGAGGTCAGTCATAACCACATTTCTTCTGGCTCTAACTCTGTTACAATTTAATTGTCTATTCTTCTGGCTTTAATCTGTAACAGGCCTGCCTGGAGTGGAAATCCCTAACTAAGTTATAGCTAACAGAATTTATTTCTGCATGGCTTTCTTCGTTATTCCTCATAATTGCCCACCGCCTGCCGCTCTGGAACTCTCTAGCACTTGCACTTGGGGTTTAACAGCTAAATATAAATTAGCAAATCAATCTGAATTTGAACATAATGTAATCAGGATCCCAAAGGCTACAGCTAGTAAATTCATTCTCTTATATTATGTATTAATATAGTTATAATTTGTCAGAATTAGGCATCAAAGCTGCATTATTTTTTATATCAGTTCCGGCAAGCAGCAAACTTAGCCATAAGAAGAATTTTAGATTAGCTGTAGCTGTGGCAGGTTTGTTCTCTTCAATGGACGGAGAATATCCGTGTGTGAAGTGGGGCAGTTACTTCCTTCCACTCTCTCTAATACGGAAGCTATAGCTTTATTTTTTTCCTCTGCAGCCTTCTAGGGAAAATGGAAAAGGAATTACAAAGAATCAGGAGCATACAAGAAAAATGTTCATCAGTGGGATTCAAATTATTCTGAACAAAGACTCTGGAGGTTGAGTCCCTCCCAGAACTAATAATTCAGCAATAAGAGATTCTGTATAGAAACTGCCTCTTTTCACATTTCCTCAGGAAAATAGACTTGCCCTAGTATGTCCAAATTATTTTCCCTGTCAGTAGGTATCATGGACTAGAAGTAGCATCAGTCTCTAGGTGGGTGAATTTACTTAAGGTAAGTTACTTTCCCCAACCTGCTGGATGATTGGACTATTGAAAAATTCCTCTCAACAGATGCTATTGTCTTTATATAATTAGATATATAATTAGGTTTATAGCAGCAGCAGTGCATTTAGACTTATATACCGCCTCATATTGCTTTTCAGCACACTCTAGAAGATTTACAATGCCATCATCTTGCCCCCAATAATCTGGGTCCTCATTTTACTGATTTAGGAAGGATGGAAACCAACCTTGAGTCAGTCAGGATCAAATTCCTGGCTGTGGGCAGAATTAGCCTGTAATACTGCATTTTAATCACTGCGCCACTATGGCTCTTATTCCAAACATGGGAAGTTAAATCTAACTTCTAAATTGTTTACTGTGTACTTGGTTAATTAATTCTGTTTTGCATTTTGCCTGACACACTTGCCCTCTTCACAACCTAGTCAAATTGTCATTATGAGTAACCATCTCTACATATAGCTTTTAGTGCAATATGGCAATATAGAGTATTAAAAATCTGAGATTTTACTAATCAGTTACCAGCTGCCCTCTTTCCACTGCTTCTGCCCTAGATTTAAGAGTCTCCTGCCCAAAAACAGGCATGGCAAGTCATAGATCAAAGGACCCCTTGACTATCATTCTGTTCTTCACTGTGGCCAAATGGATCCTGTGGAAATTGGACAAGGAGGTCATCTCCCTGAGAGCAGCCTCGTCCTTTTCATCTCTGCCACTTCATATTTGGAGGCCTCCGGATAATGGTAGATGGAAATAAAAATAGCCCCACAAGCTAAATCTGCTCTCTCTATTCCAATAATCATTCCCATCTTATTTTAAGCCTTCTTGGCCTTATAAAAGCACCAGATTGGGGGCCTTGAGGACTGAATCCAAATTTTGGCTGTTCATGAGGCCAATGAAAAGAATAATTGCTCTTAACGGTCTTCTCCCCTGATCCCCTTAATGGACCGTTGACTTTCTTTAAGTAGTTATTGACCATTGTAGCAGCAATGGTTTTTAGAGGCCAAGAAATGTATCTGATATTGGGTCATATCTTCAGGGGCAGCAATTGCCAGATACACACATACACATCATTCACCAAGTTGGAAGATACAGGAGAAATCTCTTAGTGCAAACCCCTGATCCCTGCAGGATCTACTAAAGATTTTAGAATGGGTGCCCGCCCACCTTCTTTGGTAAGACTTCCAAGGAAGGCAGACATATCACTTCAGGAGGCAACCTGTTCCACTCTTGGGCAGGACTTAATTCTTCCTAATGGCCAATAGTATTTTCAGTCTTCAGTTAGAGGTCAGTTTTAGGGGCTGGTGACACATTTCAATAAATTATTTCCCTATGAGGCAAAGTAACTATATTTCCATAGTTTAGAACTTCCCTATGATTCATGGCCTAGTAGAGGAACAAAGCCCAACCCTTAATCTTCTTCAAATAAGATAGATCTGGCATTTACTATTCCTTACCTTAAGTAGATCCAGCTTGAAGCGTAGTTCACCCTGAGTAGAGGAGCAGAGAGCCCCAATAATGGAGCTCATGTACTCCTCAGGGTTGATGATGGACAACTGCTCCAGGATGTTCACGGCATCACTTCGGTACAGCTCGCTATCCACATAAATCTTGATGTAGGGTACCATGCCATAGTCCCTGAGAATCACTGAGAAATGACATGTATAACTTACTATTAAGCCATGTTTCAAGCAGAATCTGAAGGATGGTCACTTAATGATAATAATTTCATAGATTATTTTATAATATATGACCAGGTTCATAGATCAGTTACTAGAATAATTAAATTTCATAGTACAATGAATGCAACATTGTATGAAAGGAGTAAAGCCCATGGCTTATGTGAAATCTTAAGATATTTATTGCCCCACCCCTGAAAAATCTGTGTTGTTACTATGTGCCAAAATTGGTGCAGTCTCCTTCTCAATCTTTTGCTCTTAAGCATTTCTTCCTTGTGCAGATCGCCTTATGATCCGCTGTGCAGCTCGCCTTATGCTGCTGTGGCCACCCTGCAAATATTTCCACAGGAGTGAAATCCAGCAGGTTCTGGAGAACCGGTAGCAGAAATTTTGAGCAGTTTGGAGAATTGGCAAATACCACCTCTGGCTGGCCCCAGAGTCGTGTGGGAATGGAGATTTTGCAATATCCTTCCCCCAGGAGTGGAGAGGGAATGGGGATTTTGCAGTATCCTTCCCCTGTCACACCTACCAAGCCACGCCCACCAAGCAACACCATGCCCACCAAGCCACACCCACAGAACTGGTAGTAAAAAAATTTGGATTTCACCACTGCTTCCAAAGTATTTAGCTCTAGGGTCCTAAGGATTATCGTTCTTTGTAGCCCATCTCGGCTTTCCTGTCTCACTGTATGAATTCTTTCCACTGAAAGATGGGAAAGCATCTCTGAAGGTGCCTGCAACAACCATTCTAATGTCCATGAAAATGTTTTCAATTCTGCCACCCTTTCAAAAAAAAATTTCTGATTAAGAAAAATAGGAAAATATTGAAAAATGACACAAAAAAGACACAAATAGAGACAGAAATAGCCTTCTGTTATCTGGACCTTCTTTAAGATTCCATGAAAAGGAAAAGTAATTGCATTTCCTCTGTTGAATTAGTCTAACCCAACATTAGCATGCTTTATGTTGCACAAATTAATTTGTAATCGCCTTAAAGCTTCTCTAAAATTGTAAGATTTTTCTGAATCCATAGCCAGGTCCCTAAGTCCCTGCACATGTTAGGAAATTGCCTTTAGAAAACAATGTGGGAAAAAGTTGCCTCTCTTTCTTTCCCGTGGTCTGGTCTTATTTTCATGGAGAGTTTCCTGAATCACGAATCTTCCACGGACCAGAACAGTGGCAAGACTAGAAAAGCAAATATCTACCAGGTGACTGGACTATCCACTCGCTTCAGGCTCAGCAGAGGAAGCAACAGATGAAGTTTCCCATGAACTAATATTCCGCAACCCTCATGTTGTGGCCAGTGAAACTGGGCGGGTTCTCCTCTCTTTTACCTGTGTTCCTGACAGATCCCACCACCAGAGCGGCTGCCATCTTCAGAATCCATTTGAGGAAATTCTCCACTTCTGACACCTGAGAACTTGTTTGAGTGCTTCCTGCATGACAAGAAACCAGATCAATTTCCTCATGAGTAGCGCTGGATATGGATGGCTGTCCTTTCCACAAACAGGAAAATAAATTCTCAGAATGACAGAGCTCAGAATGACAGAGCTCTGTCATTCTGACCTGCTGCCTCAGGAGGTGAGGAGATGCAACAGATTTGGAAGACAAAACAGTGTGAAAAACAAGAAACATCAGGATTTAGTTAAGGAGATTGGGGGGGGGGTGTTTGAAATTAAAATGGAACCTATAAAGGAGGGAGGGGGATTTAAGGAAAATATCAAAAGTATGAAGAAAGGGTGGGAAGGATCCAATGAAGCCATGAGCAGGTAACATCTCAGATTAGCCCTTGACAGAAAACTGCTTATATACCATGAATGATGGAGGGAAAGGAGAAGGAAGCAAATTTCTCTGAGCAAATGTTTCATTCCCCTAAAAAGCGGGAAGAGTGTCCAAGCTCTGCTGGCACTAAAAGAAGGTCCAGCGGGAGGAAGCAGCACATCCTACAGGACAGATTGTCTAGTTGGGAATTTGGGATCAACACGAACGTAAATTTCAGATGGGGCTCTTATAGACCACAGGCAACCAGAGAAAAGGGTAGAGCTGCTGGCAATCCATTCCCAGCATGAAGAGTTTGGAAAAGATTTAGAAAAATGTGTATTTATTTAATATATATGATACCTTTCTTTATCAGTCTTTTGGCTTCTTTACGCAACTGAACAAGCAGGATTCCTAAAAGTCCGGAATCCCTGAAGATATCTGTCAAGAGGGGGTCTCTCTGTGTGATGCTATGGAGGCAGCCCAAGGCAAGCGAGGCGCACAAGGGCTCGGTGTTCTCATTGATCAAGCACTGGATCTTCTTCAAGATCTCGTGAGGGATGTAAGACAGGTCCTCCACCACGGACTCCACCAGCTGGAAGAACTGAGCCTGGACCTGGAAGGGCTTGAGAGGGATGATCCCCACAAACTGGCAGATGGGCTGCAGAGACCACTCGAGCAGGAAGAAATTCATGGGGTCCCACGTCCAGATGGATTTCAGGACAAGCAAAATGTACTGACAGAGATTTGGGTTGTTGGATTTCTGAAAAAGCAGTTCTAGTACTTGGAAAGCTTTCAAGTTCCTTATTCTTTTTCCTGTGGAAACAATAATCCTATCAACAATTTCTGTGACAGTTTTAAAATTATTGTTGCTCCCTTCCTGGTGCTAAATCTAGGAAAATGTATTATATTGCAGCTGTTTGTCTTAGTATAGATCTTTAGAGCAGAAAGCAAGGATCGTCTGCCTTCCATGAGGCCCTCCTGATGGCCATTCTTAATCTTCCCCAGGTGAAGACAGCATATCTTTTTCAAGGGGGCCTCATAGTGTGTCTCTTGGTCACCCTCTAGACATTTTCCCATCCACCCATATTCTCTTTAAACACAGCATGAAGAAAAGTACTTTTGCACTTTACTGTGAGCAATAGCAATAAAGACTTACATACTGTCCCATAGTGCTTTACAGCCTTCTCTAAATGGTTTACAGAGTCAGTCTGTTGCCTCCAACTATATGGGTCCTCATTTCACCCATTTCAGAAGGATGGAAGTCTGGGTCAACCTTGAGCCAGTTATGATTGAACTGCTGGCAGTGGGCAAAGTTAGCCTGCAATACTGCATTCTCACCACTGCACCACCATAGCTCTTACATGTTCAATAAATACAACCTATTATATAGCTGTTATTTAATTACATGATAATCTTTTTTTTAAAGAAGAGTTTAATTGAATTTGGAAATCTTTAATTAGAAGTATGTTTGTACATGATGGTACTGGTCACAGAGATAAAGGATATTTATTCTTTTATCTAATTTATGTCCCATTTTTTACTTTTATAAACACTCCAGGCAGAGTAATCATTTTTATTTATTACCACTTTTTAATAATAAAATAATCTCTGCTCAAGTCTATCCTAAAGCATTCAGCTTTTAATTTCCATTTTATAAGGAACAATGAAACCAGAATATGTAAATGCAATGTAAAAAATTAATTCTCTTGAAACAAAATTATGTTGCATTTCTTGAAGAGTCGTGTTTGTGATCAGTAAGTCTAACAATACATGGCATTTCACATTATTGGCAGTTTCTTCCCCCCTCCCCTTCCATTTATTAGGCTATATTAAAATCTTCTATATGACATATTTTATTATATTTGTATGCCATTAATTTAAATGTCCTAACTCACTCCTACCTGAGTTACTTACCAGAAGAAAGGGGCTGCTTCTCATTAAACTGTGGCAGTTGTGGATATACTATATTGCGTGAAACACTCAGTTCAGTTTCTCCACAAAGTGTCAATTGTGTCACTAAGTCCAGTGTTTCTTTGATGCTGGCATTTTCTTTTTTGTCCAGTGGCCCTTCATATCTGGAAACACAACTGGAAGACTTAATTGGCGGAAGAATCATTTTGCACGCAATCATAGAACATAAAAATCATACAATGACCAAATTGGTAAGGACCCTAGAGATCTTCTAGTCCAACCCACTGTTCAAGGCAGGAGACCCTATACTATCCCAGTCAAATGGCTGCCCAGTCTATTTTTGAAAATCACCAATGATGGAACACCCACAATCCTGGGAGGTAAACTATTCCATTGATTCTCACTGTCAGGAAATTTCTCCTTAGTTCTAGGTTGGATGTCTCCTTAGCAAGTTTCCACCCATTACTTCTTGTCCTGTCCTCAAGTGCTTTGGAGAATAAGTCAATCAAGGGGTGAAATCCAGCAGGTTCTGACAGGTTCTGGAGAACCGTTAGCAGAAATTTTGAGCAGTTTGGGGAAACGGCAAATACCACCTCTGGCTGGCCGCAGAGTGGGGTGGGAATGGAGATTTTGCAATATCCTTCCCCCAGGAGTGTGGAGGGAATGGAGATTTTGCTGTATCCTTCCCCTGGAGTGGGATGGGAATGGAGATTTTGCAGTATCCTTCCTGTTCCATACCCACCAAGCCACACCCACCAAGCCACACCACAGCCACCAAGCCATGCCCACAGAACTGGTAGTAAAAAAAATTTGGATTTCACCACTGAGTCAATCCTCTCTGTGACTGTCCCTCAATACTGGAAGACTGTTATGTGTCCCCTGCTAATCCTTCTCTTTGATAGGCTAGACATACCTAGCTCCCTTAACCTCCCTCCAGCCCTCTAATCATTTTTGTTGCTGTTCTCCGCACTCCTTCTAGGATTTAACATCTTTGTTGTATCATGGGGACCAGAACTGGGCACTGTATTCAAGTGTGACCTCACTATTGCGGTATAAAGTGATATTATCACTTCTCGCAATCTGTGAAGCTCTAGAAGAATACCTCTTTCTCCTTAAAGCTTGGTTGGTCAGTCGGCTGCTGGGTTTTGGGAAAAGGTTGGTGTCCTCCTGAAGTGGTTTTAAGAAGGGGCAAAGGCAGTGGTGGGCTCCAAATTTTTTAACAACCAGTTCTCTGCCTTAATGACTGGCTGGGTGGGCATGGCTGGGTGGGGAGGGGGTCATGTGACGGAGTGGGTGTGGCCAACTCTATGTCATTTGTGTGGCTGATATCTATATGGGACAGGCAGGGTTGGGGAGGGAATTCAGGGGTCTCCGGTGGGGGAGCGGGAGGAAAGAAAGATCCAACCAGTGTTGGGTTTCAAAAAATGTTACTACCGGTTCTGTGGGTGTGGCTTGGTGGGCGTGGCATGGCTTGGTGGGCGTGGGTTGGTGGGGAAGGATACTGTAAAATCTCCATTCCCACCTCACTCCAGGGGAAGGATACTGCAAAATCCCCATTTCCTCCCCACTTCTGGGGGAAGGATACTGCAAAATCTCCATTACCAACCCACTCCAGGGGAAGGATACTGCAAAATCCCCATTCTCTCCCAATCAGCTGGGACTCTGGAGGCAGAGAATAGATGGGGTGGGGCCAGTCAGAGGTGGTATTTACCGGTTCTCCAAACTACTCAAAATTTCCACTACTGGTTCTCAGAACTGGTCAGATCCTGCTGAAACCCATCTCTGGATCCAACCCATGTGTGTGTGTGTGTGTGTGTGTGTGTGTGTGAAAGAGAAAGAGAGAGAGAGAGAGACTGCATCAAGCTAGACTGGGGAAAGCTGGCTGTGAGAGGAAGAGAAGCTGGGTAAACTGGACCAGATGCCCCCTTCTTCGCATGGAAGTGGAGATGGAGAGGGAGAAGGGGGCAGTGGTGGCCACTAGCATTGAGGGGAGAGTGCCACACAGAAACAGGAGCACACAGAAACGCTGCCCCTTTCTCCTCTCCATCTCCATTGCTGGGCAATCCCGTGCAAAGAAGGGGACTAACAGAGAGGGGAAGAGTGCGAGGTTGCTGCTTCTGGGATGAGGGGATCCGAGACACATCTGGGTCCAGCTCACCCAGCTTCTCTTCCTCTCACAGGCAGCTTTTTTGAGCCATTTTCAGGCCGTTTTTGGGGCCATTTTCAGGCCGTTTTTGGGGCTGTTTTCAGGCTGTTTTTTGGGCCGATTTTGGCCGGAAAAATGGCCTGAAAATGTCCCGAAAAACGGGCAGGGGCAAGGCCAGCCAGTGGCCCAATTTACTGGTTCTCTGAACCACACAGAATTGGGACAATCGGTTTGGGAGAACCAGTCAGAACTGGTAGCAGCCCATCTCTGGGCGAAGGGTTAGGTTTCCCTCTCAAAGGGGTTCTTCTAGGATTCTCTGATTTTCCGGTGCCACTGATGGGGAAGGAGCTCTAGTGATGCATTAGAACAGTTCACTGGGTGGGGACGGGAAAGCCCCATGGTATGCACTGCTCAGCTTTAGCAAGGATGAGCCTACAGTTGTTGATCTATTGATACTACGAATCATTGTGTTCTTTTGTTCTGTCCTGAACGTGACAAACATGCCTAGAAAAAGGCACAAGCTTTGATTTATGTTTGCAAGAAGTGTGGGATAAAGTTATTAAAGTCTATCCCTGAGGAACATTTGACCAGAGGTTAAAGGGAAAGTACATACAAGAAAACTGAATAATCTGCAACTTGAATAATAGATGCAACTTGTTATTGTAGTCTTTGTCCAGAATGGTTTAACACCCCAATTCCATCATTGGAAAGAAATGTGCGTTTACAAGCATACACAAATGTTAAAAGGTACTTGAAAGTATTTTCCCCCCAAATAAAACAGTAAGGTGAAAATCTGTCAGCATCACATCTTGGCAGCCACTATGCTATCAACTGACTTGCCTTAAAAAAAATTTCAACAGCAGCTGGTGGCCACCATTGTTCTCAAACTCCAAAAGCAAGGCTGGGGAAATCGGGTAGGAATTCCTCACAAAATGCAGGATAATATTGATGGATTCACATACTTCCCAAGTAGGCGAGGAATCATCAAGCTGTGACAAATTGTAAATAGAAGTTTTGATGCAATCTGTAGATAGAAAAGTATTGCATGTAATAGGTAAACGCCACATGTAAGATTGTAGTCATCCTCACCAGGGGTGGGTTCTTCTTACCTTTACTACCAGTTCGCATTGTGCCCGCGTGCTCTTCTGCGCATGCACAGAAGCTTCTGCACATGTGCAGATCACCTATGATGACGTCCGGGTCAGTGGGCAGAGCCTCCCGCCGGTTTTACCAGCGGTTCTTGCGAACCGGTCCGAACCCGGGCAACCCACCACTGATCCTCACTCTGTTTTATAGAAATTTCTACTTATTCTTCTGACATTAAGATTAATGTACATTAAGCTTCATCCATACCAAAATATAACTTACAAACACTGAATTGGAAAAAATGTTTAAATCAAGAAAGGATAAGTGTAAGAATATAATTAGAGCCTTATTGGATCCAGTCAAAGGGTCAGCAACCTGCTGGATTACTCAAATTGGATTAATCTAATTGGAACTCTATGAAAAGTTGGACAGCAGCCCAAGGCTAAAGGAGAAATAACGCCAACTGTCAACCGTTCCAGCGCCTGAGGTAGCAGCCGGCTCAAGAAACTTCTCCCAATCACACAGCATGAAACACCAGCAAGAGAGGTGGTGAACCTGCAGTTGTGGCTTGCAAACTTGTAACAGTCCTTGAAGAAAATGACCACCAAAAATGGCCACATTTCAGCTGATGAAACAAAATTTTTTTAAAGGGAGTTTTATCAATTCAAACAGCAGAGTACAAGGTAAGCTGATTACTGAAGCAACTTCCAAGGGAATGCAGTCCAGCAAAGGAGCTTTCTCCGTGAATGAAAATAACAGCCACAAAGGCTGTTATAAGAGGCACAGAAGATGTTTTGCACAGAAAATCTAGAAATAATTATCAGGCTCTTGCAGGTAAAACAGAACCTACGCATTTAAGGAAAGGAAAACAGAAAGGACAGTGGATTGAAAGGATGCAATTGTGCTCCATTAGAAAACAAAGAGTCATTTGTAATTATGGAGAATCAAAAGGGAGATGTCCTGGGAAGCCACACACCTCCCTCACATTAAGTGAGCAAGGATCAGGGACTGAGGCCCCTGAATGGAGGCCAGGGGAAATCAGGGCCAGTTACCTTGCAGGTATGAAATGGTGGTCTCGGAAAGGGCCTTTGAAATCGTTTGTAGCACTTGGCTTGTAGGCTGTTTCCAAGCAGGGCTGCCTTGATCCCAGAGGGAGGATCTTGCTATGATCAAAGATTTAAGATGACTTGACACGAGAAGCATCTCCACACCTTGTTTTTCTGCATAAATATTGACCATTGTCTAAAAGTATACAAAAACAATAATACCACTATTTGATTCAAATAAAACTTTTTTTAAAAAAAGAACAAAACATCCGGTTCTAGTGTATTTTTAGATGGCCCCTCCAGGCCCAGCTGCAACCACCCACCTGCACCAGCATTTCTTGGGTCTTCCGTGTGGCCTGCTGCTCCTCTTCCCTATCCCCAGGAGCCGCTTCCAGGGCAGATACAAAGAAGAGGTGTAGACACTGCAGCAACGTCACAGGCAGCCCAGACTTGATTATATTCCACCGGAGTTCCTGTTCCTGCCCCAAAGAAAATAATACGATGTTTGATGCTCATTTCAGAATCTGCCCAGAGAGCATTTTTAGTGGGGAAAAATAAGGCTGGTGAGAAAAGTTCAGTCTTTGTAAACAGCAATGGCTAACACAAATAGATTTCACAGAAGATAACGTTGAAAAAGCACTACGTTAGACTAAAACCATCTCTATCTATTGGACCTGATGGACTATGTGCACACTTCTTAAAAAATGCGCACTTCTGTTATAGCAGAACCCCTAAGCATAATTTGAAAAATCTTTCAGGACCAGCTCCCTACCCAACCTATGGTCACTAGCCACGGTCATCCCTATCTTCAAAAAGGGAGACCCCAGCCTAGTCGAAAATTACAGACCAATCTCTTTATGCTGCGTCACCTGCAAAGTCATGGAATCAATCATCCACCAATCCATTACCCTCCACCTAGAAACAAACAACCTACTCTCTAATAAACAATTTGGTTTCAGAAAAAAATTATCCTGTAATCTACAACTTCTACACTGCAAAAACATATGGACTACAAATCTTGATCAGGGCAAAGCAATAGATGCAATTTACATAGACTTCGGTAAAGCCTTTGATTCAGTGGTACAAGATAAACTACTTCTAAACTAAAACCAATGGCACCTCCGGACCCCTCCATAATTGGATAACCGTGTTCCTGTCAAAACAGACAACAAGTGGTCAAAATAGGGAGAGCCCTATCAAATCCTGCACCTGTTAATAGCTGTGTCCCCCAAGACAGTGTTCTAGGACCAACACTCTTCATACTATACATAAATGAAATTTGTGATCGTATTATAAGTAACTGCATTTTCTTCACAGATGATGTAAAACTGTTTAACACCACCAACAATGCTGCTACCCTTCAAAAAGATCTTGACTTTGTGTCGGAATGGTCAAAAAATTGGCAATTCCAAATCTCAAGCAACAAATGCTCTGTCTTACACATTGGCAAAAGGAATCAGAACACAAAGTACAAGCTGAGTGGACACGACCTTGTAGATCACCCTCACTCGGTCAAGGACCTTGGACTACTCATATCAAATGATCTAAGTGCCAAAGCCCACTGTAACAACATTGCCAAAAAGAGTCTTGGTAGTACAGTGGTCTAAGGCACCCTGTTATTAAGCTGGTTATTAAGATCAGCTGCCTGCAATTACTGCAGGTTCGAATCTCACCAGGCTCAAGGTTGACTCAGCCTTCCATCCTTTCTAAGGTAGGTAAATTGAGGACCCAGTTGTGGGGGCAATAAGCTGACTTTGTATAAAAATACAAAAGGATGAAGGCTATTGTTTAGCACATTGTAAGCCGCCCTGAGTCTCCGGAGGAGGACGGCATATAAATCAAATTAAAAAAAAAAAAAGCATTAAGGGTTGTAAACCTAATCTTGCGTAGCTTCTTCTCTGGTAATATTACACTACTAACCAGAGCATACAAAACATTTGCTAGACCAATTCTCAAATACAGCTCATCTGTCTGGAACTTGTACTGCGTATCGGACATTAATACAATTGGACGTGTCTAGAAATATTTCACAAGAAGAGTCCTCCACTCCTCTGCTCACAACAAAATACCTTATGCCACCAGACTTGAAACTTTGGGCTTAGAAAATTTAGAACTACGCTGCCTTCGGTATGACCTAAGCATAGCTTATTAAATCATCTGCTACAATGTCCTACCTGTCAATGACTACTTCAGCTTCAACCACAACAATACATGAGCACACAATAGATACAAACTTAAAGTGAACTGCTCCAAACTCAATTGTAAAACATGACTTCAGCAACAGAGTGGTCAATGCCTGGAATGCATTACCTGATTCTGTGGTTTCATCCCCAACCCCCCAAAATTTTAATCTTAGATTGGCTACTGTATGAAAATCCCAAATTGGCTATCAACAATGAAGGCAATGACACACCCAAATACAATAGACCTCAGTAAAATGGTAAGATACTCAGAAATTTTAGACGAGAAAGGAGAATTAAAATCAGTGCAAACATTGAAAACACAAGGAATAAATATAGAATGGTGGCCCTACTACAAATCAAACAAGACTAAAAAAAATCAAGAACAATTCGGCATATATGAAAAACAATTGGAGTTGGATAAAATTTTATTGGGAACAGAAGGAAAAATTATTACAAAATTATATAAATTTCTACTAAGACATAAAATGGAGGAGGAAATTGTAAAAGAAACGATGATTAGTTGGGGAAGAAATTTCGGCCACAGCATAGAATTAGAACAGTGGGACAAACCATGGGAAAGGAACTACAGCAGTTACCTACAAAGAAAACCTCTATAAAATGTTTTATATGTGGCATTTGCCACCAGCGAGATTGGCCAAGAAGTATCCCAATTTATCACCTAATTGTTGGAGATATAACTATAAATCCAGAACATTCTACCATATGTGGTAGACATGCCCCATCACAAGGAAGTATTGGTGTCAAATTCAAAAATGGTTGGAAGAAATTACAAAGCAAAAAATAGATATGAAAATTGAATTGTTTTCATTAGGAATACTGGACCTGAAAATGAATAAAAACCTTTAATACATTATATTGCACATACTTACCGCAGCAAGAATCACATTCACAAAAAAATTGGAAACAAAAAGATATACCATCAGACGAAACTGTAATAAGGAAAATTCTAGAATGCGCAGAGATGGATAAAATGACTAGGGAGTTGAAAGAGAGAGAGGATTCGAACTATTATGAAATATGGAATAAAATGTACAGTTAGCTCGAAAATAGAAATCAGAACAAGAAATGTTTAACTTAATATTGATGAAACTTAAAGTAACTGAACAACATTAAATAAAGAGAGGTAAATATAAATGAATATAAATGTGTAAATAAGAACAAATAAATATTATAATGTGTATATATATATATGTTGGAGTAATGTGATTATTCTATTATTGAGTAATAAATAGAAACGATAGAATAGAGAACTACAAAAGCAAAGTATGTAAGTTGATATGAAATGCTGTAAAATTACCATTAATGTTATGTAATGTTCAATACGTTACATTTTGACATATTTTGTTTTTATATATGTGTGGTTGTTTTTTGTGTTGTTTTTAAAGACAAACTGTTTAATAAAAATTATTTAAATAAAAATTATTTATTTAAAAATTATTTAAATAAAAATAATTTAAAGGTGGCCAATATATAGTGGCCACCTTTAGGACAAAAGGTGGCCAATATATATCTGCAGGACTCAAATTATTCAATGCCAAACCAATAGTTTCGTTCTTCAGACCTGAAGAAGCTTCTTGGACGAGAAGTGAAAAAGCGAGTTTTCAAGGGAAAAAAAGAGAAACTAAGGAAACCCAGTTGCTTTTTGGAAAAGCACCTTTGGGACAACCATGACTGAGAGTCTCCATAGACTACAAAACATCTTCTCCAGCTCTTGGAGCCTCATCTCACCATTATTGCATAACTAGCCAGGGCAAACCAGTCCATTGTGCTGTTTTCAGTCTCTGCTACGACATACAATGTTTTCATAATTCTTTTAGACTGTGATTCTATGCTTTTTAATTGACCACCCTTTCCTATGCAGGTCTATAACCATAATCAAGGTTTTAGTTTGATTTGAGTCAGATGAGTGAACGGAGCATTCTTGCGGCCTTGATGCCAATGCTTCGAACTGCATGAAGAAGAGGGAAGATCTTTCTCTTACCGAGGTGTAGAGTGAAAGTGAGTAGATTGATTTTAGCAGCAGGTAACCGGCAGAATCCAGCTCTCCCTTCCACTGCAGAAATTGCCACACAAGCAGTCGAGCGTCTTCTGTTCTTGTGGCAGCCAATATTCACACCATGCAAGAAAGGAGCAAGAGGGTCAGCAGATGGCAGAGGTGCCAATGGTGATAGATGCCAGACAAATGTGAAGAATGACACGACTGCAGAACATCATTACTCTGCATGTGTGCTTACAATCAACCATTCAGAAATCCATTCAACACACTAGAAATAACTGCCGTATAAAGCAACCACTAAATTACAGCAGTTCTAGGAAAGCAGCATAATTTCCTGGCTCCTTGCCGACTCTGGGAATTTTCCCTGCAGTCATACCTAGTACAATATTAATCCTTTTGTCTGTGGCCACTTACAATTTTTATAGAATTTTCCCATTCCGTATCCTCATCATTCATGCTATCGTACCCTAAAGGAATGAACTGGTATCCTGATCTGGCCTGAATAAAACAGAGCTATAAAGACAAGAGTTTTTAATGTCTGCTGGACATGGTTGGCGCAGATCTTTTCAACAACAAGATAAATCAGAAAGCAGAGAGCAGGCTGCAGGTTAAGTACATAAAGAGGCCCACCTGCTGGATTTCCATTCATTTTCTTCTTGATTTCTTTCACCAGAAAACTGGAAGTTTCACTTGCTAAAAGCTGGATATTTGGAAAATAGACACTGCCATCTGACTGCTCCCAGGCCTAAAATGTGTTTTTTTTTAATGTAAAAAAAAAATATTGACATTCAATGCATTGACTTGGTAATTTTCCCTACAAGAATGATTTTTTCCCTGACTGATTTTTGTTCTTAGCTGGAAGCTTCTTACATTCAGGATTGTCCTTTGAGGAATGTAGGATAACTACCGTGGCTTTCTAACAACTACTGCATTCCCAGCACCTTCCAGAATGGGTTCTCCTGGAGCTAGAGAAGCCAACTGGGTCATCCAAACTGCCATCTTGAATTGGACATCCCTACTCAGGACAGGCTCAGCACCTGGATCGTCCCAGTGGCTGCTTTCCACCTCTCAGGGCCTTCTTCTCAACTTAAAGCCAGAGAAGGCCCAATCCATCTTTATAACCTTTGGGGATCTGTAACTCACAAGGATCAAACAGCTTTGAACTGGTGGACAATAAAGAGAAAAGAGACATGCAATCCCATTCCTCCATATACACTGGGTGTTAATTCAAATATGCCCCAACACTTATTTAGTTCATTAATTTCTAGGCCACTCACTCCCAGTACAATTGCTATTCTGGTCAGTTGTACTTTTACAGGTTGTTTTTTTGGTTATGAGCCATTGGTGTAAAAATACAACAGACTACAACAGAAAAACACCAAAACTAAATTGTCACAAACTAGATCAAGCAAAAGGAGAATATTCTGAAATGATAACAGTATGAAAAACTTGTGTGCTGTCATTTAGGCTCAGTGTTCTCTTAGGTCCATCCTGGATTTAAAGAATTTGTACAAAGAAGAACCTGGAAGTTAGTCAGCGAATGCTAGCAAAGGAGAGTTTACGCAGATGGGGTGCCAATTGCTCCTTCATTGCTAAGTGAAAGCCACAGCTAAGCAATACTGCTGCATTCTGTAATGAACCCTTAACAACAACCCCTGTTCAGCTCCATCTGATCCATGGCATCATTTGTAAGAAAAACGTCTCTGTGGTGCTATGAAGCTGAGTTTGCATGATCCTCAACAACTCAGCCACCATAATCATACCGTTACCCCAAAATCAATCTAACAGGAAAATTGATGTTAAAAAAGGGTTTCTAATCAAGTGCAAATGTAGCTGACTTGAAAATTTGTGGTTTTCGGCTTCACCTCAGTAAAAGGTTGACACTTCCATAGCACAAATCACAGGTGAAGTAAATCTATGTCCCTTTACATAGGCGTATTTTGTTTAAGAAGCCTGAATGTTGCCCTTTGTTAAAGTAATGAAGTAAACATAATGACACGAGAGAGCACAAGTATGGGGTGGAATTAAATAAATTCTGCAACACTATTTCAAGCAGCTTTAGTTTCCTCTCTCTGCTAAACATTTCCAAGACTTCCAGTGTTGCCTCTGTGGATCCTTGTCCCATCAAGCAGTTCTTAAGCAATCTACTGAACAAGGCTGCCTCACAACCTGAAACCAACTGCTGTTTCCAAATGGAAGTAAAATGACACCTTCCCTGGTACCTTTTCAGGTAGGCCATTTCCTTTCTGCTTTTTTTCTTTTCTTTTCTTTTTTCTTTTTTGCTATGGATATCAGCTGGATGTCCTTCTATTGAAAATATCCAATAATATGAAATCCAACTAACCTTCAGAAAAGTGGTCAGAATGGCAAGCCATCGCCTCTGCTGTTCTTCTGGACTCAGGAAAAGAGCCACCTCCATGTACTCCAAGACTTGCCGGTCCAGGGTCTCCTGTCGGAAGGAGAGCTGCTGGTGTGGAGGCTCTTCGCCACACTGTGAAGGCTGCTCTCTGACTGCTGACCCATGGCCTCCTTCGGGAAGGGTGGGATCCTGGCTTCCACGCTCATCTGGTGAGTCCGCTTTCTCTTCCAATGCTTTTGGTAGCTCTAGCACAGGTTCCATGCTTTGGTCAAAATGATCTGGAAGAAAATAGAACATAAACATAGAATAACAGAATTGGAAGGGACCTTCGAGGTCTTCTAGTCCAACCCATTGCCCTATACCATTCTGGATAAATGGCCGTCAGTCTCTTCTTGAAGACCTCCAGTGATGGAGCACTCACAACTTCTGGAGGCAAGACATTCCACTGATTAATTGTTCTCACTATCAGGAAATTTCTCCTTAGTTCTATGTTGGGTCTCTCCTTGATAAGTTTCCATTTCCCTTTAAAGATCTTCCAGCTTACTTCCAGCAGGTAGTTTGGAGAATAGGCCAACAACCTCTCTTCTCTGTGACAGCCCCTCAAGTACTGAAAGACAGCTATCACGACACCCCTAATAGGCCAGATATACTACTTTCCACAACTGTTCATCGTGCAGTTTAGCCTCCAGAAGCCCAGCCATCTTTATTGCTCTTTTCTGCATTCTTTTTAGAGTCTCAACAATTTTTTTATCTTCATGACCAAAACTGGACTCAGCATTCCAAGCGTGTCTTCACCAGTTCAATATAAAGCAGTATACTTACCTAATTTTGAACTATATTATCAAGCAACAAGTTTAATGTGGATCAAAGAATGGATAACTTTAAGAAATACGAGATTATTGAACTTGGAGGGACATGATTTGTTGATGGGATGGCATGCCTTTTTATGGTATAAAGGAACCAAAATACAGGGGTACTTTAGAAGACAACAGATATGCAAAGCTTTGTGGTTGAATTGGGAGAAGGTTAAAAAACATCATTATTTGAAGATTCCAGTCTGGATATCTACAATTGAAGCTTTTTCATATCCAGTAATATTTAAAGGGGAACAAATTGTTAGATATAGTGAGTTATTGGATGAAAAGGGTGAACTTAAGTTAAAGCAAGATCTAGAAGATCAGGGATGTAAGATGGATTGATTTTCATATATGCAAATATTTTCTAGATATCGAGAAGATCTCAAATAAGAAGGTTTTTATAATGTTTTGACTAATCTAGATAAGATATTAATGGGTTCCGATGACTATGTAATTAAAATGTTATATGGATATTTGTTAGAGGTAAAATTGGAAGAAGAGTAAGTTAAAGAATCAATGATAGCGTGGGGGAAAAATTTTGGTTATGGTATTGATTTAGAGAAATGGCAAAATTGTGGTCACATAATTATAAAATGACAATGTCTACAGCATATAAGGAGAATTTGTATAAGATGTTTTACAGGTGGCATCTACCCCCGATGAGGATAGCCAGAATGTTCAAGAATAAATCGGAGAAATGTTGGAAGTGTCATCAGACCCCAGGATCATATTACCATATGTGGTGGACATGCGTAGAAGCAAGGAGATTTTGGACTAAGATACACATGTGGTTGGAAAAAATGATAAAAAAACACACTGATTTTAAACCAGAGATATTTTTATTAGGGATCTTACCAGAAACATTCAATAAAGAATTGCAATATTTAATTGTAAATATTTTAACAGCGGCTAGAATTGTATTTGCTAAAAACTGGAAAGGAGAGAAGATACTTACTGATGAAGAAATTATTAAGAAAATGCTGGACTGTGCTGAAATGAGTAAATTGACATTTGAAATAAGAGAACAGGAAGATAAACAATATTATTTGATACGGGAGTTATTTTATCAATGGATAGACAATAAAACATGGAGATGAAATATGATATATTAAATGAAATTAAGATAAAATGTGTAAACACTTTTTTTTAATGGGAAAAGAACATTTGTCATATATTGATATTTTGAAGATTTGGGGAGCACGAAAGGATTTTAACTGACCGAAACACTGTCTGTAATTGTTTGAAAGGATGAAGTTTTTATGTTGTTTTTATTTATTTTATTTTATTTATTTTATTATTCATATTTCTATGCCACCCACTCTCCAAGGACTCTGGGCGGCTTACACCAAAGACAGTATACTAAATAGCATATTGCCCCCAACAATCTGGGTCCTCATTTTACCCACCTCAGAAGGATGGAAGGCTGAGTCAACCTTGAGCCGGTGAGATTTGATCCGCTGATCTGCTGAACTAGCAGTCAGATGAAGTAGCTGCAGTACTGCACTCTAACCACTGCGCCACCTTGGCTTCTTTTGTTTGAAAATAAAAAAAAATTCTTAAAAAAAAGTATAAAGCAGTATCAACACTTCACGTGATCTTCATATATCTAAGGCACTGTAGTGCTTTCATTCATAATTAAAGCACACTTTGGTGCTATCCAAATTTGGCAGTGGATTGTTTCTGAACAGGAAAGGGACATATTAGGATAGGGAAGCAGCTGCACCATGGCCATCTTCCAAAGGCCAAAATTTCAGAGATGGCTTCCCACAACATTCTTTTGCGGGGGATTATGGGAGCGACGGGGTGCTCCCATGTGACTCCTCTCCTGCACGAGCTGCATTGGCTTCCGGTGGACTTGCGGGTGCGCTTCAAGGTGTTGGTGATCACCTTTAAAGCGCTCCAGGCTTAGGGCTGGGGTACTTATGGGACCGTCTTCTGCCACCAATTGCCTCCCACCGGCCAGTTTGCTCCCACAGAAAGGGCCTCCTCAGAGTGCCGTCGGCCAGACAATGTCGGCTGGCAACCCCCAGGGGGAGAGCATTCTCTGTGGTGGCACCTACCCTCTGGAACAATCTACCCCCAGAGATATGAGTGATTCCAGACCTCCGGACTTTTCGTCGGGCCCTCAAAACCTACTTCTTTCAGTTAGCCGGGCTGTCCTGATTTTATGATGGGTTTTTAAAATTTGAAATTGGTTTTAAATTGAAATGTTTTAAATTATGGGCCAAATTATTTAATTATTTTAAATCTATTTTAACTTTTGTGTATAAAGTGTTTTACTTGGCTGTTCACCGCCCTGAGTCTGAAAGGAGAAGGGCGGTATAGAAATTTGAATAATAATAATAATAATATGTATGTAATAATAATAATAAGTATGGTTCATTGACATTGCAATACCTGGTGATGCACGGATTGAAGATAAGCAGCAAGAAAAAAATCACAAAGTACCGGGATTTGCAAATTGAAGTTGAGCGACTGTGGAAAAAGAAATTGTGTGTTGTCCCGATTGTAATTGGAGCCCTTGGAGCAATATCCAAAGGTCTACCCTGCTATTTAGAAATTCTAAATTTGCCGGACTTGAACATTTTGACTCTACAAAAAACCACCTTACTCGGAACAGCTTACATCCTCCGATGATACCTTAACAGTTCCTAGGTCCTTGGTTAGGACTCGAGCTGCTGAGCTATTAACCAGCCTCAAAGGCTGTGAATCTCACTAAAGATTAACCAATAATAATAATAACAACAACCATATATAATAACCGAGAGCCTGTTTCGTGCAGGGCATCAGACTAGAAACCAGAAGAACATTTGTTCTGGTCCCATCTGTGGCCCAAAGCCAACTGGGTGACCATGGGCCAGTCACTTTCTCTTGGCCCTAGGAAGGAGGCAGTGACAAACCACTTCTGAAAAACCTTGAGATATATTGTATAAACTTAGACATTAACAAATAGCTCTGTTTCCATGAGTGCTTGCACCCACCCACTTGATAAGACTAGTTTCATTCTGAGCTAGTCCTGTATGCCCTTCCCCTTTCTCGAGTTTCATAAACACACAAGACATTGTGTCTTCTTCACCATATATTTTTTTTCCAAGTCAAGACTTGGTCTTTCATATGCCAGACTCATCATCAGATAGGCCATGAATACCATAATGTCTTGATAAATCAAGGTTTCCACCTAACACGTTTTAGTACAATTGAGAAGAAACAGAATAGCATATCAGCACACCTAAAGTTTAATTTTATCCCAGGCATGTTCTAAAGATCTTGCAAACTGACCTCCTGCTGCTTGCAATTTACCATTTGCGGCATCCCTCACTTGTCACCATACACTCTGTGGCCTCACCAAGAAAAGACTGTCAGTATGAATGGCTAAATATGTCTCCAATTTATCTTTGCAACTTGGTCAAAAAAAATGTGAACTACAGACATGTCAGCAATTGCGCAAGTGACTCTGTGCAAAATCAGATTAACATTAACTAAGATGAAAACAAGAAGACACTTAGAAAACAGTAACAACAGTAACAACAATATCCCATAAACATCACTATAGAGGGGAAGGAAATTTCAAAAACCAAGAAATAAAATCCCAACTTCAGAACCCCATTTTAAGGACAGGCTCTGTGCTCTGTACAAGACTTTCTGCCATGCACACAAGTTCCTGATTTGCCCTGGCAAATTATTCATCTTTGTAACTTGAATGTTTGCCTTTTGTTATCTTCTACAAGTAACACTGAATCAACACAACATTTTAGAAACATGCCTGAGGATGCTAGAATTCCAAAATGAAGAGCCATTTGGAACCTCTAATATTTCTATTTTAATGGAGAGCAAACAAGGTTTGAAAGGAGACAGTGTAATTTGGTCAAGTTCCCTTCTCAATCCAAAGAATTCCAAGAAAAACTGAAATTTTGAATATCTGCACCCATAACTTCTGGAGGCAAGTCATTCTGCTGGTTAATTGTTTTCATTGTCAGGAAATTTCTCCTTAGTTCTAGGCTGGTTCTCTCCTTGGTGAGTTTCCATCCATTGCTTCTTGTTTTGCCTTCTGGTGCTTTGGAAAATAGTTGACATCCCCCCGCCTTCTCTGTGACAGCCCTCAAGTACTGGAAGAATGCTATCATGTCCCCCTAATCCTTTTCTTCATTAGACTAGATGTACCTCGTTCCCACAACCATTTATAGTGCAGTTTAGCCTCCAGACTCCTTATCATCTTTGTTGCTCGCTCTTCTCCGCACTCTTTCTAGGGCATCTTTTTTGTATTGTGCTGACCAGAACTAGACATAGTCATGGATGCAGAGGAGAGCTGTGGGGCCGGATCTAGAGCTAGGGCTCTTCAGAGTTGCATCTCTACCACTTTCTCACTAATGTCCCCTACCTCACAGCAATGTTAACCAGAGCACAACCACACACTTCCCTCCCCCAGAGGCTTTAACCAAGCAGAAGGGACACAGACCTAAACATAGGTGGTTGGACCCACAGCACCAGTGACCTCTCCAATTCCACAGTACTAGCAAGTTCAACTCCTCCCAGATAACAGCACAAAACCATGTGTCTTGTTTTACACAGCAATACAAGCTTCTTTCCAAACGTTTCATTTGGAAGCAATTCTACAAGCGTTACAGAGACAGCAATTTCTGAAGATCCCAAGGAGGGCAAATTTGGACCTACCTGTGCAAGTTTTGTCCTGAGCTGGTTGCATTTCTAAGCAAGCAAGAAAAGGAAAGCAGTTTTTGACAACTTTCCTCTGTTATTCATTTGACTAGGCAGCCGTGCTTATTTCCTGGCAAAAGCAGAAGTTCAGGAGCACAAATAGATCATAGCTTGGCTGGAGGTAGAAAAGGCAATGGGTGGGGGGGGTTATCTGGCAAGGCTTTGCGGAACTGATCACCCCAAAACGAATGATGGAGCTGTGATCCGTGGCCATCGAATGGGAAGCCCCTGGATGGGATCATTTCTCAGAGGAAGCTGTCCTATCGTTCTGACTGGGATTTTCTTTCTTTCACTTTGAAATGGTTCCTCCATTTGTTTTCTGTGGCAGGGAGTTTCTCAGAGTTTCTCCATTTTTGAAATGCACCGGAGCTTCTGACAATCATGTTTCTTTTCCTGGAAAAGAGGCCCACCCTCCCATCGTCTTAGAATTCACAACAGCCAGGGATTCACTGTCTGCCTGAATTTTTTTTCTAAATAATTACTTACCTGTCCATACAACAATCATGTGTCTGCCAGCTGAGCCAAGCAAATAATTCTTCTTACCCATTTAAGGAAATGCAGAAGGAGAAGAAAAGGATAGGGGAGACTGGGTTCTGCACCACAAAATCTGCCCAAATAGCAAATCTGTTAGTTGCTAACTCCAGTATTGGTTACTTCTACCCATAGCACCTTGAAAGGTGAAGAATTTTATCATCTTCTCACTAAAATATTACTGAGTGAAGCTAATATAAAGTTTTTAATCAGCTGCTCTAACTTCCTTCACCTGTTCTAATTTGTTCTCTTTCCCTATCTGATCCCTTTTAAAGGTATTTCTGTTAAAATGGTGGGAGAACAAATATATTGAAACCTAAATGATGATGTATGGTTACATCATTCCCAATTGCACTTCTTTCTACAGAATGAATTAGGATATTCAGAGTATATCAATAGCAATAGCACTTAGTCTTATATGCCACCCCATAGTGCTCCACAGCACTCTCTGAGAGGTTTACCAAGGTCAGCATGTTGCCTCCAACAATCTGGGTCCTTATTTTAGTGACCTCGGAAGGATGAATCAACCTTGAGTCCCATTGGGATCGAACTCCTGGCAGTGGGCAGAGTTTGCCTGCAATGTTGCATTCTAACCACTGTGCCACCATGGCTCCTATTCAGTCTTCCAATGCCACCCTCTGGATGTGAATTTTTGGGCACTGAAAGGCTGCGATCCAGTTCACCACCTTCTCAAGGGCAATTCTCTTCCATAGGAAAAGCAGCCTCCTGCAGCACCAGGTGATTCAGAATAATTAGATGATATGAATTCCACCTGGATGGTAGAGCTGGCTGAGCCATGCAGGAGAGACTTGTCTCTGGAATTTTGATGCAAAAGAGCCACTCCTCATGCACCAGAGTCCTGCTAAGACTTAAAGGGAAATGGGAGAGGATGTTTTCAGTGTGGTCATTACACAATATTTCAGTTGTGCAGTTTTAGCAAGCCAGACCCATAAGCAAAATAAAGAAGTCCACAGTGATGGTCAAGAGCTGAGTACCATGGTGAGATGAGTGTGAATCAATGTAAATAAGAGTGGGAATTCCAATTTTTGAGCAAGACAAAAATTGTGGTGCAACTGGAGGATGAGGCAGTTATATTAAAAGATGCCTCTAAGCTTTGCTCCCATTCTGCTGCTGGCATTCAAGCATTCAAGGGACCTCAGTTTCATAATTTAAAATTTCTCCTCTGTTGACCTAGGAGAACATCTTCCCCATTTAATTCAGTCACGGAGGCTCTCAGCTCACAGTGAGTCACTCTGTTCCAGGCATCCATGGTGCTTCCATTCGGCCTGCATGTGGGTGTGTGGCCAGGGCTAGCTGACTCACCTTGGGCTTCCCAAGTCACGAGCGCCTGCTTGTCCTGAAGCCCTCCTGCCTTCCTTGGTCAGGCGATCCTCACGCCGAGTAGCTCAGATGGGTAAATTCCCAAATGCTTCTAACTATTTCCAAGCAGAGATTCATGGCACCATCAAGTTGAAGGTCAGTGTAATGAAGTGCTTTGAGGGATTATGCCCAGATTTTGCAGATTGGCCATCATGTAGCAGACTCTGCTAGACAAGGAAAGGTCAGGCAAATTCAGCTACAGTAAGATGGCTTTACAAAGCTCTCTTATTAGCAGCTCTGGTTTAATCAGAGGTGGTATTCAGCTGGTTCGGACTGGTTCGGATGAACTGGTAGAGGAAATTTTAACTGGTTCGCCAAACCGGCAAATACCACCGCTAGCTGCCCCCGGCCCCACCCACCCACTACTCGCCTCTGCCCCACCCTGCCCTATATATGTTGCCTTCATGACGCAGCCCAGCTAATTGCCTCGCCTCCGTGCTTCGCCCGCTCTGCTCACCAAAGGTAAGCATGCCACCTGCTCGCCCTTCGCCTCAGGTCTGGGCCCAGGGAGGCGCCATTCCCCAAGGCCCCAGTCGGAGCCTCTGCCCATTCACCCTTTGCCTTGGCCAGATTGGGGAATGCGCCATTCCCTGGCTCTGGCCTTCCCTGGGGCCTCCGCCCACATGCCACCTGCTCGCCCTCTACCTCGCTCATCTTCATCTACGCCTTGGTGGGGTCGGGGGCAGGGCTCGGCCAGTGAACCTTCAGCCGCTGGTGAAGGTTTTTGGCTGCCTTCTGAGCAGCTCCGCTGTGATGCTGTCCTTCCGGTGCAGCAGCCTGTTCTCTTGGCCGGGTCTGGCCGCAAATGGCACTGACAGGCAATGGGGTACACGTGCGCAGCTGGCGCAAAGAACAGGGCACCAATGGGACTTCTTCAGGCTTCTGTTTCAGCCTGTAGTTTTCGGTAGTTTAGGATGCAGAAGCCTACAGATGCCGCCTCTTTTGGTGCGAGAAAACTACCCAAAACTACAGGCCGAAAAAGAGGCCTGAAGTCCTGTTGCTGCCCTGTTCTTCTCGCTGGCCATGCACGTGCACCCCATTGCCTGCTGGTGCTCGTGCATGGTCACACCCCATTGCCAGACCCAGTCAGGAGAATGGCCTATTGCGCCAGTGGGATGGCGTTGCAGCAGAGCTGCTTGGAAGGCAGCTGGACTGTGGTGTCCCTTTAATGTACTTCAATATGGGGGGAGGGGGAGACCATAAAGGGACAGGCTGCAGCAGCTGCCTTTTCTGCCCGTTCTGTGGACGTAGCTTGGAGGGGTCATGTGGTTGAGTGGGCATGGCCAACTTGTTTGTAGCAAAATTTGAATCCCACCACTGGGTTTAACTGTATCCTGCCCAAGATCCCCAACTAGGCATTAATAGGCCAGGGAAGAAGGACTGGCTCATCTGCTGGATGATCTTTTAAGTCACTTTCAGCCTGGGCTGCAAGAAATGTAAGATTCCCAAGAAGGATGTTACTGTATACATAAAACCTTTTCAAAACTCAATCTAACAAAATAAAGTTGCCCCTATTTATGGTGGTGTTAATCTTTATGGTTTTTAAAAAGTACTTTGAGAGCTAGTTTGGTGTAGTGCAGGGTGTCAAACTTGATTTAATTGAGGGCCACATCAGGGTTGTGTTTTACCTCAGGGGGCCGGGGGAGGGGGGGCGCATGGTCAGGATGGGCATGGCCAGCTTGACATCACTCGTGTCGGGGGTGCCTGTGGTGGCCTGAGCACTCTGCCAATGAAAAAATGCTCCCAAGCTCCATTTTCGGCTGTGCTGGCCTCCTGCAACCTTCTGCCAGCGAAAATGGAGCTCTGTTTTTGCTGGCAGAGGCACCACGGGCCGGTCCTTCACTGTTTCCAGGGTGGCCCCACAGACCAGAGCTAAGCACCCCATGGGCCAGATCTGGCCTGCAGGCCTTGAGTTTGACACCCCTCGTGTAGTGATTAAGGCATCGGGCTAAAAACTAGAGAATCTCGGTTCTATTCCCGTGTTGGACATTAAGACTGCTGGGTGATCTTGGGCCAGTCATTTTCTTTCAGCCCTAGGAAGGAGGCAATGGTAGTCATTTCTGAAAAAACCTGCCAAAAATATGTACAGGCAGTCTTCAAAAATTGGACTTGATTGAACAGTACTTTGGTGGACAAAAATAACATTGAATTTTTTGTATGTTAAAGCATACAAAAATGGCTCTGTTTGCAGAAAATACACTAAAAACGTATGTCATCAAATGTAAGCAAAATTGTTGCAAGAAGTTAGTCTGATGCTCTCTGCCTTGGCCAGAACGTTCTGCTTTTACAGGGAAAATGTAGGTGTAGAGAGCATTCACGCACTTCTTTCATGGTTCAGTGAACAAACCTTATAATCCCAATCTATTGTCACTTCTACAAAAAACATGCAAAATCTCTCAGATATTTGTGCAACGCAGGTTGTGTTGGCAGGGGGACAGAGGTCGACCTCGAGGCGCCTTGTTTGTGGGGTGCCGCAAGGGTCGGTCCTCTTGCCCCTTCTGTTCAACATTTATGTGAAGCCGCTGGGTGAGATCATCTGTGGTTTTGGGGTGAAGTTCCATCAGTACGCTGATGATACTCAGCTGTACATCTCCACCCCGGACCACCCCAATGATGCCCTTGATGTGATATCCTGGTGCCTGGAGGCCGTGCGGATCTGGATGGGGAGAAACAAGCTCAGACTCAACCCTTCCAAGACTGAGTTGCTGTGGTTTCCGGCGTCCCGATATAGCCAGCTAGCTCCATCACTGACTATTGGGGGCGAGATCTTGGCCCCCTTAGAGAGGGTTCGCAACTTGGGTGTTCTCCTGAATGCACAGCTGTCTTTAGAAGACCATATTACGGATGTGGCAAGGGGAGCTTTTTATCAGGTTCGCCTGATTCACCAGTTGCGTGCCTTTCTGGACCGGGATGCCTTGCGCACGGTCACTCATGCCCTCGTCCCGTGCCGTCTGGACTACTGTAATGCTCTCTACATGGGGCTCTCCTTGAAGAGCACTCAGAGGCTCCAACTGGTCCAGAATGCGGCCGCGCGGGTGATTATGGGGGCGACACGGCACACCCATGTAACACCTCTCCTGCGCGAGCTGCACTGGCTCCCGGTGGTCTTCCGAGTGCGATTCAAGGTGTTGGTTACCACCTTTAAAGCGCTCCATGGCTTAGGACCTGGGTATGTATGAGATCACCTTCTGCCACCGATAGCCTCCCACCGGCCAATACGCTCCCACAGAGAGGGACTCCTCAGGATGCTGTCGGCCGAACAATGTCGACTGGCGACACCCAGGGGGAGAGCCTTCTCTGTGGGGGCACCTGCCCTCTGGAATGAACTGCCCCTGTCGATTCGCATGATCCCCGACCTACGTACCTTTCGCGGTGCCCTTAAGACTCTTTTGTTTCAACAGTCCAGGCTGGCTTAGAAAATGAATTTTAATTGGGTGTTTGTAGCTTTTAACATAAGGGCCAAATTTTATATATTTTAAATTGTTTTTAAATTTTATGGGTATATGTTTGTTTTAATATGGCTGTACACCACCCTGAGTCCTTCGGGAGAAGGGTGGTATAAAAATGTAATCAATCAATCAATCAATCAATCAATCAATCAATCAATCCCAGGCAGGTCAGTCTTGAAAGCCAAGTCATTCCTCTTGACTAAGACAATCCTGACATCTTGTGGCCAGGCAGGCTCATTACAACAAACATTTTCTAGCAATTGAGCAAGAGTCCTCTTGGCTATTCTGCATTTTAAAAAGACTGCATCAGGAAATGGAATACAGAAAGGAGATTTCAGAGGAAGCCTGATTTCAGAGAGGATTGCTTAACTTTAATACTAAGTTTCTATTTCATCCTTCTGCCAAAAGGCTCAATTTAACCTTTAAGTTTCCCCCTCCCCTCGAATCCTTGGACAGCCCTCAGACACCACCGGACACCACTAGGGGGGAGCAGAAGGCTGAACTAAGTCTATGAATAAAATCCCAGAAGTCCTAACCTCTGTTAGGTTCAGAGTAAATGGAGAGCCTGGGTGAGACTATCTCTGTAGGGACATTACATATCCCCTCTTAGCAAAATGCTCCCTTTCAAAGAAACTTTTATTGAAAAGCAACCATTTAAGAAAAATCCCCAGAGGGAATATTTTTTATTTTCAATTAATCCATTTTCCCCCTCTCTTATTTTGTTTCTTATAACATTTCTTTGAGTCAGATATTTTTTATATGATCATGGTAAAGCAGAATTAGTAGCTGTGGAGCTTCAGGCTGGGCAGGATATGAAGCATGAAGATGAGTTTTGTGGGTTGGTAAGAAATGCCACTGTAGGAGAAGCAAACGTTGGTTTGTTGATGTAGAAGAAATGTACAATAAAGGAACAGAGTGGGCCTCAGTTGGGTTTTGGACAATTATGAAACTGGGTATTGTCAGAAGTCAGAAACAATGATAGATGGTGGGTCCAAAGTACACAAAAGAATAAATGGAATATGTAATTCAGCACTAAATCAAGCATTGGTTAGTTGTTTCATGCATTTATAGATAAAGTTACACTGACTGTGTGATAGGGGCGTGTTGATTGAGGGTGTGAATTTCTCTGTATTTGTGTGTGCATCTGCTAAGAACCCAAACATTCTTCAGCAAATGTTAGGTTATATGATATGAGAAGCAGTATGGATCTGAAATTAATCTATCAAAGATCAAAAAAGAAAACTATTTTGGCAGAGAAAATAAATAACAAATGCAGGTTATTGATAAATTCTAACAACAAGAGGAAATAAACTACTGTGACCTTAATGCAACTGTAGTTGCCTTGGTGCAATTGTGAAAGTATCCCAACCTCAGCCATTTCTAGCGAAATGAACTTCGAATCACAGAATTCCATGGCCAGCAAAGCTATTGATGAGAATTCTGGCAGTTGAAGTCCAGACAACTGGAAGGCGCCAAAGTAAGGGAAATATTGCTTAATGTTTACTAAAGAAAATAATGGACGGAGGAATTTTAAAGGCATGCTACTTCAGGGAGGAAGTTCAGAGTAGTATATGGTCTTTTCTGGGAAATTAAAAGTTTGTTTGGAAGAAATGAAGACAGCTGTGGATAAATGGCCTTTTGCTTGCTTAGTCCTATAATGGTTCCTCTTTTAATCTCATACTTTTATTTCTTTAGCTGACTATTTGTTACTCCTTTTCTGAGCCTTGTGTAATGCTGCGTACATCAAACTGGATAACATGACATTGTGTATGTATCCATCAGGTCAAAACGTGTCCCTGGATAGGAATTTACAGGGTAAATTATAGTGGGGGATAATTAGCTTATTTTGAAATTTTAGTTTTCCAAGAATGTACAAAAATATTAATGCTGTTGACCTCTGCGCCCAGACTGGCAACTCCTGGTACAACTCTCCACTACTCCGCTTCGGTGGGATGTTGAGCGCCGTGGCCTTTGCTGATGTTAGCTTCTCTAAGAAGATGGCAGGGCCTGGATGAGCAGACCTTGGACCAGAGTCCTCGAGAGACGGTGCTTGGCTTGTGTTTGAGTGGCACTGGTCAGACCCTCTGCTTGAAGCTGGTTCCTCTCACGTGAAGGAATCCCCAGAATGGTTGACTTTCTTTTTCCTGCTCCGATGATGGAATGATTATTGTCATTAAATCTGGCAACCGCTATGAAAGGTTGCAGCTTCTTTTGCAAGAGCCTCCTGCTCTCACTCCCATTAATGAAAGCTTCACCCTCCGGCTGTCTGGCAATTTGCTGCTATGATTCTCCAGTGAGAATCATTAACAGACTCCAGTGAGCAGCTGCTTCTTTGACAGCTTAAAACCTGGAGCATCAGCAAGGATAATTGGGAGGTGAGTAGCCCTTCCTTGGGCACTTGAGGAAGACGCCGGCTATAGTAACCAAGGGCTGCCATAGATTTGCACAGAGGGTTAATTAACTGCATTGATGAATACACTTGACTTCTGGAATTAGGTTGCAAACACCTGCATTAGTAACACTGCAACCTGAGCAACAATTAAGACTTGCATTCTTTGGAAATCCTCAAGCAGCCTCACTTATCAGAATTCCTGCTAGCACAGATCCCTTGCTATTCACCCTCGTTTCTACCCCAATGTTAGAAAGTTGGAAAGAAATGGGGCAGGACTGTCCCTCCGGCCGTTTGTTGGCAGAGTAAGACTCTGAACTGAAGAAAACGAGAAGCTGGGAAAATAGAAACTGAGCCAGATCAGGCCGGGGGCTGCAGGAAATCCTTCAGGAAAGAGCCAGGGAGGGGCAGGAGTTCCCGTGCCCATTGCCACCTACTTGACTGCGCCCTTCCTGCCCGTATCTGAGCCCCTGCCATCACGCCTTGGGCCACCTCTGGGGCCTCGCTGCATAGCCTGCGCCTTGGCTCCCGCCTCGCGTAGAGCGTGGGGGGGGGGGGGGAGCGCCAAACCCTCAATCTGCTGCGGGATTTTCATCTGGATTCCAGACTGAAGGCGCGTCCGGCTCCGTTGCCCGAGTGGCCGCCGCTCGGCTTTTCTAGGCTGTAACATCTGCGAGTATGCTCCGCAGCTCCCGTTTGTCCCGCCCGCTCTGCGCTGGCTGCAAAAGAGCCCCGAGGACGTTTGCTCGGGGAAGGGATATTTGCGCCTCATCCTCAGGCCGAAGAAATCTATTTGGGCGCTTCAATCGTGACCTCCGCGGAAACTGCGCGGGGCGGGACAGGCTCTGTTCCTTTGGGCTGCAGCCGGCATCTGGAGGGCGGCGGGGCCCGGGAAGAAGCTTGACGCTTTATCCTGGCGAGGCTCAAGCCCTGGAAGCGCAGGCCGGGACCTCGCAGCGACCGGGCCCCCTTCGCCGCCAGCCGGGAGAGGAGGAGGCTGCCGGGCAAGACGCGCTCACCGGAGACTTCAAATAGTTGAGCGACGGCTCCTAATTGGCGCCGAGGAGGGATGGGCGGCCACAGGCCTCCGCAGCAAAGGAGGCGGCCGTTGCTCCCCCGCGCGCCCGATGCCCGGCTTCCCGCTCGGCGGCTGCTGCCTCCTGGCCGCCTGCCCCGGCTCCGGCTGCTGCGCCGCCCGCAGAGGTGAGAGCCGCCAGGGCGGAGCGCGGGGCGCCGCCGTTATCTCCAGCCACGGTTGGTCCTGAGCCCGGTCCCGTGCCGCCTTCCCGAACGCTGCCGATTCGCCCCTGCCTGTCAGCTTTCTTTGGGGCTCTTTGGCTTCCGACCCGGGCCTTCTGTGGGGCAAGGAGGGGGTTCTCTGGGCGCAGCAACCTCGCCTTTGATCCGGGGCTGGGCGGGGGGGGCTTTGGTTAGACTGGCGGGCCGTTTGCGTCCAGTCTTCTTTGTGAGCATATCGGCTACTTTCACCAGCCAGGAGGTTGTGCATCACAGCTCTATTTTGGAGAAATCCGGCCGGGTACCAGGGCTGGGAAATGCGCCCCCAGGAATTACGTGAGAATTGGCTTCTCTGGTGCTGAATGGGTGCATTTTAGCCAGCTGAACCGGCGTCTCCTTGAGTAGGCCAGCTACCCCGGCCTCGGTCAGGAGTTTGGGTCAGCATAAAAGCATGTGGATCGCGTTGGGTTCTTCTTCCTTTCTTGATAGGTTGTTGGAGGGATATTTGCAAGCAGACGGCTATTAAAGGGAGGCTAGGCTCTCCCTTCCCCCAGGCAGGGTCACCCAGCCAGGTGCTGAGTTAGAGGGTTTCGAAGCCCTCCAACCAGCCCTAGACGGGCTCCCGTGTGCTAAACATGTCAGGAATTGAGCCCGCCTGGAGATAATACTTTTCACCCTAGCAACTCATCAGATTTGTCATGGGAGTTTTTTTCAGACTAGGCAGAGAGATCTTTCCCTAAGCCCTAACCGAATATTGGGCAGAAGGGACAGTCCAGAGGGGGTTGTGGTGAAGGCAAATAAAACACCCAGATGGCCAGGATGGAAAGTGCTGAACATGCATAACAACACGGAGGGATACCAAGCCCAGGCTTAGGGTAGCAAAGTTGATTTTTAGTCCTTATCTTTCTCCCCAAAGTCCCGGTGTTGATCTGTTTCAGAATTCTTTGAGACTCCATCCTCCCTTTCCTCATCATGGCATACAATGTGAAAGGATCCCCTGCTTCCTAATTTTAAGAAACCATGCTAGATATGCAAATAACGTTTTCAAACCCAATCATACTGATTCCATACTCGCAACCGCCTTTTCTATTTTCCACCTATTTGTTTGTTGTGTATGTCCCTAAGCAGGACATGTAAATAGTTTTTATTGGTTTATTGTTTAATGAGAACATTTATATGGTCAGCCAACTGAAACAACGTAACTCTGGGTGGTATACAAAAATCACTAAACACAATGACACGTACATTTACCGAAACAAAATGAAACAATTAAATGATAATCAGAACCCAAAGCTTTCTCTGCTTTGCGGCCTCTGACCCGGCGCCGATCTCATTTAGCTCCTTGGTTCACTGAGGAGCTGAGGGAGTTGAAGCGCCGGAAAAGACGCCTAGAGAGTAGTTGGAGGGCCAGTCTTTCTGAATCTGACCGGACACTGGTAAGATCTCATATTAGGAATTACCTAGTGGTGATAAAAGCAGCGAAATGTAGCTATTTTGCTGCTCTTATTGCGTCATCAGATAATCGCCCGGCCGCCCTGTTTAGGGTGACCCGCTCCCTGCTCCACCAGGAAGCGCAGGAGGACCCCTTGGAGGGTAGAGCCGAGGATTTTGTTCAATATCTGTATGACAAAATCGCTCAGATTCGGGAAGATCTGGACTCCGACTGGGTAGTCTCAGGGGGAGGGACTGGGGCAGGTCTTGAGAATGTTATCTGGGATGAGTTTGATCCTGTGACCCCTGAGGACGTGGACAGGATTCTGGGTAGACTGAACGCGACCACTTGTTTATTGGACCCGTGTCCTTCCTGGTTAGTGCTGGCTTCTCGGGAGGTGACACGAGGCTGGTTCCAGGGGATTATAAATGCTTCGCTGGGTGAGGGTGTCTTTCCTGTCACCTTGAAAGAGGCGGTGGTGAGGCCTCTCCTCAAGAAGCCTTCCCTGGACCCGGCAATGTTGGTAAATTATCGTCCGGTCTCCAACCTTTGTTTTGTGGCGAAGGTTGTTGAGAGTGTGGTTGCGCAACAGCTCCCCCAGCACCTGGATGAAACGACGTATCTGGATCTGTTCCAGTCGGGCTTCAGGCCTGGGTACAGCACGGAAACGGCATTGGTCGCATTTGGTCGATGATCTCTGGAGGGCTCAGGACAGAGGGTGACTCAGATGGAAGATAGGCAGCCTGTGTCCTCCCCAATCCCCCCGAAGGGCAGCAGTCCAGCCCCAGCTTCAAATGGACACCACCGGGCAGCACCAGGGCCTGCAAATTCAGTTGCCTGTACTTGAGAATATGGAATATCAGAAGTATACAAAGGGAGAGAAAGCAAAAACCCAACAAATCTGTCTTTGGCTGTTGAGTGGATGATTTGACTCAATAAAATGGCAAATTGCTTTTGAGGGGCGCAAAGACTAAGGCTGTGTGGACGGACTTTAATCCAAATCTTCAGTTTAGATTTTCAGTTTGATCTGATATGAAAAGTTGAGTTCATTCAGGAAAAATACTATTTTGCAAATAATGGGTTGTTTTTTTTTGCATCTGAGTATATTGGGAGGCATTCATTATGTTTTCTGATTTAAATCAAGTTGTCACATAGTCCTAGAAGAAAATGTATATATGATTCTCTTTCACAACACCAAACTATACATCTGATTAATTCTTATCCATAGGAATATATAGAGTTATGAATTTGAGTCTCTTTATGGTACTCTTCATGGCATTCTTTGTTGTGTTTATTCAATATCCCACCTTGGAAAGCCTTCCGTGTTTTTTCTCGGTGATATCCTTTCAGGTCCTTCCAAAGAAAGCTGCCCTATTCCCTGCTCAGTCTTTTCTTCTCAAGTTGAAATAAATCATCTCTTCATTTTCTCCTTGTAAATCTCAGTTTCTGCTTCCTTGATCATCTTCACTAACATTCTCTGAACTTGCTTCTTTTTGGCTGAATCCCTCTTGAATTGTGGTATCTGGAGCTGAACTCACTACTCAAGATACTCACCCATGGAAAAGGGAAAGGTGTTGGATCTCCCATTCAATTTTGTGTCGTCTTCAAATCAAATTAGCATTCCCTCAGCTCTCATCTAAATCATTATTGAAAATGATGAGTTCAGATTCCGGACCAATCCCCGCCACACCTCACTTGAATATCCATTTGATTGTGTGGCCATCCAGACCACATTTAAACTCACTAGTTCATCAGAAAGGCATGGAATGTTTGATTTTCAAGGAAACGGGAATCCCTTGACATTTAATGCCTTCATGTTGAGTACATGTCTTTCTCTGCAAAACAAATTGCCCTAACATGACTGTCTGAACATTCGTCTCACAGGTACTTCGCTGGTTCAGGGTTTAATGGCTATTTTGATAAGTGAGCATGGGAAGATATTTGATCCCTCTCTGATTCAGGATTCGGTTCAACCAGAAGCTGATCTCCAGTGTCCACCTAGTTGGGTAGACTGGAACTTGCTAAGTGGCCAGAAAGAAAACAGCCTTTGCAGCCGTGCTGGCTTGCTTCCACCTCTCAGGCCTTCTGCAGCTAAGCCTCACAGGCAAGACTGCAGCCAGAAAGGAAACCCGCAACCAGCCGGCCAGCAGCCCCAACCCCAGGACGCAAGGCTTGTCCCCTTGGAAAAGCTCCCCTTCGCAGCAGCCGGGAGCTGGGTCATTCTACCACCCACGGAGAAGCTCCTTCTTGGAAAGCTGCTGCTTATCCTTACATGAGAAATGGTTGGTGGGTGGACGGTCGGCTGTTCAAGGCCGTCTTGGAGGACAAGGCAAAGATTCTGATTCATGCCAAAGGCTCTCCACCTATGACAATGTCCCCATCCTTCATCTCTCTGAGAATGCTTGTAGCAACACCAGCCCCAGCGGCTCCATTTCCTCCAGTGGTCTGTCTCACGCTGTGGATTGTCACCACCTGTGCCACGTGTAAGACGAGAGCCTGCCTGGCCTTGAACCCTCTTCCAAAGGAACACCCTCTGGGCAGCCCCTTGCCACACGGTGAGGTCTCTCTGGAAAACAGCGGTGGGGAGCCAGAAGTACGCTGCGGCAGAAGCAGGGATGAATGCAACCTATCTGTCGCTTCTAGAGATGCCGATCACTGCTCAGAAGCCCTGCAAGATCTCATTGCAGAACTGAAGGCAGAACTACGAAAACAAAGGTCTGAATATGAGACCGCTTTTAAGAGGTATGCAAGACCAAAAGGGAAGAGAAGAGAGGCAGGGAACCAAGGCAGTTGGTTATGCAACAGCCAAGAATAAAAGGCAAAATTGCTTCCTCTGTATCTCTCTGTAGCAGCCTGGGCAGTGATGCTAGGAACCGTGGTACACAATGCATATATTCCTATAGAGGTCCTTTGCCCTTCTCCATAAAACCTTACTGCTCACCTTCCTTTATCTTGTGATCCTGACCTGAATTGTGTGGGACCAAGACATCAACTTTCACAAACATCCTCTGGGATGTGTATTTTTTTGGGGTGGGGGGTGGGGATTAGTAAATTTGATAAAGTATGACCATCATTAGGAGGGCCTTTAATATTACCTTCACAACAATCTGCCAATCTTTCAAACCCAGCAGAGTTATGAGCAGAGGGGGCCTCCATGGTCAGGGCAGGAAATGGTCAAGGGCTGCGAGATGCCTATGCAAGCCAAGGGCCGCCAGGCAAGCAAAGTGGCTAAAGGAAATGAACGGTGGCCAAAAAACATCTTAACATCTCTTCAAACCAAAGTTGGAGACATGACTTTCACAGGCATTCTGGTGACACAGTTGTTCAAAATGCATCTGCTATGTAATTAACTCATGCTCTCTCTCTTCCCTTTAAGAATGGAACAAGCAAGCACAGAACTGAGGAAGCTGGTGACAAGACTAGAGGAAGAGCTAATCCAAGAGAAGAAGAAGCAGGCCATGCTGGAAATCAAGGTGAGGAACTCTGAGCGGGCAAGGAAAGACGCAGAAAAGAGAAACCACTTCCTGCAAGAAGAGATGGAGCATTTCTTCACAACACTGGGGAGTATCACTGCAGGGAATCAGTGGAGTAAAGTCTGAAGATGGGCGAGTGCCCTCCACACTTGACTTGCCAGCCAAGCAGTTTTGCCCTGCCCTCTACCACTCTCTCTGATGCACATATGAAGGTGCGAACTTACTTTGCCGCCTTACTCACGTACTGACATCACAGTTGTTGGCCTAAATGGAAAATCACCGATTGCTGAGGAAGAGGCGAAAGGATTTCACTTACAGCATGACAATTGCTTTGCTAAATCCAGCATACAGTAGTATACATAGTGGCGGCAAAGAGAGGTGATGGCTCTGGATCACCCTTCTCAAGCATGGAAGAAGAAGAATATTTGGCTGGTCTGCAAAATTAAGATTACTTTTCAGTTGCCCTTTCATGCTCTCCTTTTATAGAAGGATTTGCTAGAACTATTAGTATTGGCACTCTGAACCACCAACAAGATGGTTTTCACTTACAGGCTTTTGCCTCGACTATAAATCAGGCTTATTCTCAGAGGGAATTCTGCTTCTTTTTCCCCCAATGGCCAATTCAGATCAGTCAAACAGCTTGTATCCCTGACCCACAATGGAGGAGGCAGCATGACACAATAGGTGCAATAAATTAGGCATGTGAATTAATCAATTTATGCTCTGGGTATCTCATCCTTGTATGTAATTGCCCATGCTGACAAATTTTATAGGATTTGGAAATAATTGCCTGATCAGAAACTGGTATTATGTTGTAAAATAACTTCTGGTGCTATACCTCAATATCCAGAATTCTCCATTTTTCTCTTATTTCTCTCTTACTGAGTTTTTTCCCCCCTCTCCCTATATAATGGGAGACTCCATCTTTCCACGAGAATGGAAGGAAGGCAGCTGGAGCCAGGAAAAAATGTTTTCATCGGAAGGCCCAAATAAAGGATACAGCCTCACTTATGCTGCGCCCCCAAAGCGACAGGTTTCCAGAAAACATTAAAATCTGAATTATTCCCACTGCCCTTGGAGACCAAATGTAGTTTTGCTTCTCTTGTCACTGAGATCTGTGGATGTGGAGCAACTGTCACTGTTTAGGTCTGCGGGGAATTGGTCTGCCATCCTGCACTGTGTGACTGTTTTTATGTTGTTTGTTTTGTCATGGTTCTTTCAGTGTCACATTTGCCGAGCATGTTTTGCTGTTTGTAGAATTATGCAAACCATGGACATTTAGGTTATTGTAACCTGCCAAGAGTCAGGCGAAACTGGCAGCATACAAATTTAATAAATAAAAACAAACAGAAATGACTTCTATCTACACAATGCAGATAGTACAAGCTTCATTCTTAAAACTCTGCATTTTTTAAATTCACAATTTTAAATTCACAATGATCTCAGAATTTGAATCAGAGGAATAAAATGAAATACATATTCAAAGATATGTATTGAAACTCATTTCAGCAGAAAGCAGAACCATTTTTAATTATATTCAGAATTTCTACAATTTTTTCTTGGAAAGAAATTAACCAACACATGATCTTAGTGCAGTCCTCACGTTTTTTGTGATTTCTGTTGGGTTGTTTCAATACTCAATGTCCCAAATTATTGCACAGGCTGACCCCCACTGGAGCGTACACAGTACACTTATATAATATGTTTACCACAGATCCAGAAGTATCAGCTACAGGTCGAGAGGAAAACCATTGGGGTTGGGGGGGGGGGGGGTAAACATTTTTGTTTCTAGAAGTGCTACTAATCTGAATGCAACAAATGAGTGGAGAGGTGAAGATACTCCAAGTGTAAATGGGGGATTATCTTAAAGGCCTTGTGCAAGGGACGTGAGCCAGGCCGATGGCAACATTCAGCCCGCCTCACCCCTGGGACTGCTGGCATGCCCCCCCCCGCCCCCGTCCTCCTATCCTCCCTTTGGACAAATGGATACACAGCCTCTTGGAGACAACTGGCTTAGACAACATTCCCTGGATAAACACTACAGAAGCATTTTTGTTCAAAGACCTTATCTAGGCATTATTCTATAGCCTATAAGCCCATGACTAACAACAATTGGAAATAAAAGATTGGAAAAAATGGCTCTGCTGATAGAGATTCTCTAAAAAACAAATCTGAAAGACCTTGAAAGAAGCTGTGATACAGCAAACTGAATAGCAATATTACATTTAATAAACCTATCTTATAAATGCATCCTGAAAAAATAAAGTCAAAAATCACAGTAGTAAAGCATGCAATTTTCAAACAATAAAAATTAAGTTCCATACTGTACAATTAATTACAGAATAGCATTGTGATGTACTATTTTACTTTAAAATTAGCACTCTGAAAATTAATCCCACAATTATTTTTAAAAACACCCCAAAATAATACCACTGATTTTTGTTGCTAGCAATCTCTCTCCTACATCCACTCCTCATCATCTACAGCAACTTAAGGGACTCGCTGAGGCTTCCAGACTGCTATCGGTGTCAGAGGCCAGAGTCCGGTCAGTGGACAGTGAAGATGCATCACAGACTGACGGGGATGAAGATGGATGCCGAGGGCCGTTGATCGTTGCTACACCTGTGCTATGAGAAAGAAAGTACCACTTCAGTTACAGAGAGATCCCTCACTCCTCTGTTGAGTTTCTCTTCCTCTAGCTGGTTCCTGGTTACCCGTAATCTTGTTCCTACGGTCAGGGAGGACAACTGCATAATTTGGTTCAGCCCTGTCCTAAAGGGTGACCTTGAGAGCTTGTTTGATGTACTGCTGAATGGTACCAGATTAGAAACCAGCAGTGCATGAGTTCTAGTTCTGCCTGGGCCACAAAGCCACCTGGGTGACTTTGGACAACTCTCAGCAGTAGTCTAATCGTAAGGGTATCCCGTTAGATCACACCAGGTGGCAGAAATTATCAGAGATCAGGACACTTCCCAGCTTGTTGACTACTCAGCGGAAATAACATTTCCAGCCTGGGAAATGGAAACAGACCTGTAGCGTTTCTGAGGACCAATAAATACAAGCAGATTCTACCAGCTAAAGAGCTGCGTAAGAGCAATTCACACTGCACCAAGTTACTTTTTCTTCCATATGTAGATATTATTGCCAACCTTCTTGCAGAGAAATGGTGTGCATTCCCATTGCATACAATTACTCTGATTCCCAATGTAAATATGGATATTTACACATACAAAATGCTACGTAGCTGCCTACATGAATAAGAAGCAGGTCTAATCTCAACATCCAGACAAGACACTGTATATGTGAACCAAGGCTGGATAAAAACGGCCTTTTTCCTTCACACATGGCATTAACCAAAGAACACACGTAGCAACTAACCTAAAGGAGATGGCTGCCCACGTATGACTCCATTCTTGGTCCTCTCCTCCAGCTCCACAACTTCTTTGTAAATCAGTTCTGTAAATTAGCAGTTGTAGTGTTATCTGTAAAGTATTTCAAGCAACCTAGAGAAGCAATTTCATCTGTAAAAAGAGAGCTACATTCTACAAGATGAAAACTTCACTTATCAAACAGCAAAGCCACAAAGGAATGTATCAGACAGGCCAAGCAATGCCCATGCTTCAATTCCATTCTCCTTTAAAAACCATGGAACCACTTGAATGAATGGGACCAAGGTAGAAAATATGGACCAAAAGCTTGCTGGCACATGAAGAACACGATAATTAATATTTTGCAGGCTTTTTACAATTATATAGCTTAATGTTTCAGTCCAAGATAATCCATGGAGTAGCTACAGAATTTCCTTTCAGAAGGTGAATTTCCTTCCATTCACTGAGAAAGGCCACTTCCAAGCCCATGTAGCCAATGTCTCCAGGGCCTGTCATTCCACAAATGCATGATTTCTCATTTTCCCCCATTTCTCCCAATTTTCCTCTCCCACCTATCTTTGGGACACTATGCAGCATAGGGAGCTGGTCTGGTTTCATGTCACTTTCAAAAGAGGCTGGTTATTATTGCTATTCAGGCGTTCTGGTCATAAATAAAGTTATTATGATTGACTATCAATCTTTCTTCCAACTGACACTCAACCCAGAAAGCAGGGAAACGACATGAGTTCCTTCCGGTGTGGATGGCCGCAGAGTGAAAAGCCCTCCCACTGAAAGCAATGATGTTACAGGATAGGTGGCAGGTTGTCCACCTCCATTGTGCTACCCCCCCCACCCCTTCTCAACCTTGTAGAGTAGTCCTGTGAAAACTCTCTATCCATCCAGCATTCCACCACTACCCGGGTCATTGCTGCCTCTGCCTAGATCCCTGGTTGGTCGATGTTTAAAATGCCACAATTCAGTGCTCCTCCTAACCCTCCTTCCTTGCATCTCTATTGGTATCTAACTTTGCTTTTGCTGAACACAGAAAACATTTATATCTCACCTTTCCATTCTTCTATTGTGTGCTCTCTTTCGTCTAATTGTTTGTCTGGTATCTTTGGAGGAGGCTGGAAACAGAAGAAAGATACAATTTAGCTGAAGGAAACATGACGAAAGAAACAACAGATGCAGCCAGTTTAATAACAGGTATGCAGTAAGCCTAGCTTAATAACTTCCTCAAGTGACAGGCACCACTGTATAGTTCTATGCTATTCAATCAGCAATCATTTAAAAAAACCAAGTTTGTGTGTGGGGGAAAGGGGTTTAGCAAGCACACAAAATTTGGCTCTTTTACTCTTTTTCAGGTAAGCCCCAACCCACCCGTTATATAGCAAAGATATAGTTTCCGCCCTGAAGAGCCCCTGCAGCTCTGCCTCCCCCCACGCCCCACCTTCCTCTTCTATCCCAGAGTCTCCTTCCCAGAGGCAAAGAGCCCAGAGTCCAGAGGGCCAAACTTACGGCTTCAGCTTCCGAGGGGTCATACCAGACGTTGATGTAAGGGTGCTGCAGAGCTTCATCCACCGAAATTCTTTTTGAGGCATCAATCACCAGCATTTTGGACAACAAATCTCTTGCCTGACTAGCTGCAAGAGCAATGTTTAATACAGAATATATTTAAACATTTTGGAAAGTGACATATAAAATAGGAAAAAACCCAAACCGATTACACTGGTCAGTAGGAGTTGCAGTCCAATTTCTTAGGAGTGGCTGATTTAAGGCTCATTTAGATAGAGAAGAGGCCAGCCGGCCTCCAGAGAGAACAAAAGGAGCACAACTTTCCTTGGCTCCTGGAGATGTCCAGGGGAGAGAGGGGGAAAAGAGAAATCCCCTTCCTCATCAAAGTTGGTTGGGAAAAAAAACCCACCCGGCAAATAAAGACTCTGCTCTTGCTGGGTGCCCAGCCTCAGAAGTAGCCCCCTGCCTTGCTTCCTTTCGGCTGGAGGCAAAACAGCTGGATAACTAGAGCTGTTGCTTCTTCCTTCTCTCTGGCGGCTGCTGCTGCTGCTGCCAGGGCTTATGGCCAGGAGGACCAAAGTAAGCGCCCCCCCCTCCCTCCCCACCCCCATCAGGTTCAGGCAGAATTTCCCGCCAGGGAACACCAGGGAGAGCTGAACCTGCTCTGAAATTCCAGGTGTGAACAAGACCAAGACCAGATCAAGGGGGAACATGGTCCTCATGATCTACAATTTTAAATTGGTTACAAACTTCTGATAATGAGACTGTAAAATAATAAAAAATGACATTATTAAAAACGCAAGACACACGATATTTGCCTATAAGTTTTGTAATCTCTTAGCAGAACCCTATAGTTGGTGAAATTAAAAGGGAAAACTGAAATTTGAACTTACCACGAGGAATCCTTCTGGTCAGCAAAGGGTGGACCTGATAGGACAGGAAAGAATTAACTCCTCTCCTCCTCAAGAAAGCAGGGCCAACAACAACAGAGCTTAGCTCCACCCCGAGAGGAGGAAACTCCTCAAAGAACTGGATTTCAGCTGTAATAAACTATCACAAAATGTCCTCACAACCAAAGCTATGGCTGAGAGGATTTATGGCAAGAGAACCTCTCTAAATCCTCACCCACACACACACACTCTGGGGGCAACCAAATATCCCTCATCCAAAAGGGGTAAGGGATTTGTGGGTCTGCTCAGCATGACACCAGTGTCCTCTTCTTGATCAGTGGAGAAATGGAGCTGATAGGAAAGAGGTTTCAAAACAGTTTTCCCCTTGTCCCCAAAAAGGTCCCCCAAACAGCACCAGGCAAAGCCCATGGTCAATCAAGGCTCCATAAAAGCGCGTCTCCAATTCTACCTGATAGGGCCAGCTCACCCAAGACTGTGTACCTTCTGTCTTGCCAGGAATCCAACCTTTTATGCTGGGATTTTTCATTTAAGGGCTATGTTCTGAAGCTGGGATTCCAGGGTGAAAAAGAGCCAAAGGTGTGCACTGAGTTTCCCGCTAGAGGAAGTCAGGAAGAATGGAAAAAAAGGGAACTGGAGTGGAAAAAAAGGAGATCCGGAAAGGGGGGGGGGGGAGGCCTTGGGCAGAGGAGGAAGTGAAACAGGACCAAGATGACCCAAAGCTTGTGGAAGCAACCGCAGTGGTTCATGGATCCATCCTGACTTCCAGGAAGTGGATCCCAAGAACTGGATCATGGGCAAGAAAGAAACCATTAGGTGTAAGAGGATGTGGATGAATACAGCAAAAATTGTATTATTGGAAAAGGAATGCCTTCAGAAAATTCTAAAAAGAAGCCAGTTAGAAGCCTGTAAGAGAGTCTTGTATTTGAGAGAAACTGGGAGACAAACACACTTGTAAGCTGCCATAGCAGAAGTAGAAAGAGCTGTAGCTCTCTCCAGCCTAATCATGTTTACACATATTTGTACTTATCATTCATTTTTTTAAATCTTCTAAAAGTTGAACAGTAAGACTAGAATAGGCAACTGATAAAAAATTAATTTTATTTTTCCAGCCTTTCTCATTTTGATGAAAGCATCAATTAGTTGCAAACATGTCATGCCACTATAACCTTATAATTTTTTTTGCTAAAAAGATCTTTTGCTTTAAAAAAAGCTATTTTAGGGTGTATTAACATCCTATTGAGGCAATTATCCCACTCTGCTTTGGTCAGGTCCCATTTGGAATACTGTGTCCAAATATGCAATTGAAAAAAACCCTTATCAGCAAATTGGAGAGAACTATCCTGGTGGTTGTGGGCCCTGGAGGTCTTCCAGAAGAGACTGGATGGCTATTTGTCAGGAATGGTTTAGGGTCTTCTGCCATGGGCAAGGGGGTCAGACTAGAAGACCTCCAAAGTCCCTTTCAACCCTATTATTCTATGTTCCAAGATGATGAGGGACTGGACAATAACTCCTATGTGGAGCAGTTAAAGGAACTAAGTATATTTAGCTGACAAAAGAGGCAGTGGGATGAGACATGGGGAAATAATAGATTCAGGTATAATATTAAGAGGCATTTGTGATAGTAAGACCAGTTAGCCAGCTGAACAGGCTGCTTGCTTCATCTGGTGTCCCACTCTGCATCTACTCAAGTATACTGAGTGCCGGAGAGACCATCTGGCCTACAAGGAGGGGGACCAAGTAAAGATTGGAATAGAGGCATAGGAAGAGAAAGCCAGTGCATTAAAAAGAAATAATGGGCAAGACCTGGCAGTGGCTAAGAGCAGAAAGGTTGAGGAAAGAGCCAGAGGGGCCAATTCTGGCTGCACAAGACCAAGCCTTAAGAAGAAATGCCTACAAAGCTAGAATTGAGAAGACAAGCTGGCCACATTTGCAAAGGAGCTGAAAAAACATTGTATCACCTGGTTAGCTGCTGCAAGAAGATCTGGCACAGACTGACTACAAAGAACAGCAGCATGACAAAGTAGCAACAGTGGTGCATTGGAATAGCTGCAAGAAATACAGTTTGCTTGCGAGCAAGAACTGGTGGGACCACAAAATAAAGAAAGTAATAGAAAATGAAGAAGCTAAAGTTCTCTGGCCCTTTGGAACTCAGACAGACAAGCACCTGTCACGTAACACCCCAAATGTGACAACTGTCAATAGAGAAGCCAAAAAAGTCTGCCCAAGTGGACACGGCAGTGGCCAGGAGACAGCAGAATAGACGAGAAAAAACTGGAGAGAATCGCAAAATACCAAATACCTAGAAGTGGGAAAATAAAGCAAAGATAGCCCCGATAGTAACAGGTGCAATCCCAAAGTATCTGGAACCCCACCTGAACCGCATCTGGCAAAAGGCAGCTTGAGGTGGAAGAGCTCGCACCCTGCACCGATCCCTTTCGCACCATCGAATGCCAACACTTCTCTATCCCAGGACTCAGTAGGGGAATACAAACCCTAAACCCAGTCCAAACACCTGGCTGACTGTGTGTGGCGTGCCTGCCCTCCACTCTCAAATGGCAGCCCGACCTCCCCTTTTACCTGGCAGGACTTGGCACAGCGGCATCAGAGGCACTGCCTGGCCTCTGGGCCTGAGAGAAGACACCTTTGAAAAACCCACCCAGGCGGAAGAGCGGCTGGGAGAGGGGCGGGAGAGTGGCTCGCTCCCCTCCTCCTCCCTCCTGCGAAGCCAAGACACTGCCAGCTGCCAGCTCCTCTCTCCCTGCCCCAGGTGGTTTACCAATATAAACTTAGAAACCAAGAAGTGAGCCAGAAGCTCCCTTCGTTCATTCTTTCCTTGCTAAGGAATGACAAGAAATGCACCTTAACCCACCGATGGCCCGAGCAGTGAAGATCGGGATAAGGGCTACTTTTGTGGCAACCATTCCAAAGAAACTGCCCTCTTCACACCCCTGGCACGAACAGGAGAAGAAGAATGGCCTCTTCTTTTTCTAACGTGGTAGATTGTTGGCTCTGCCTTCTCGGGCAAAATAAGACAATCCTCTCTTGTCCTGTCAACTCGCACCTCCACTGACCAAGAAACACCTATTGGCCACAACCCTTACATCAACTAAAGCATGAAAAAGGCCATAGTGGTCAGTGACCTAATCTAATTCTGGATCGCATCAGAGTTTATCGAACTCAAAAGGCGAAGGGAGAGAAAATGTAACTTTCTTTCTGTGACTGAATCCAACATACAAACTGTCTAAATGAGATTCTATAAATATTTTCACTGCCTAGTTTCTATTTAATATGAAACCATGATTGTGGCACTGTGGCTATTTTCAGGTGGTCTATAAGCTTGTCTTCAAATTGGAAATGACAGCTTGATGACATATCACACAACCTCTGCAACAGGAAGTCAGAAGCTGCTTCTGACAGGTCAAACGCCATGCTCAAGGCATGCATAACGTGGCAGGTTCAGCGCAAGCAGGAGCAGGAAGTAAATTTTTTCGCCTTCAGCTTTACAACTATTCTCAGGGAGGGGGTAGGCATGGTATTGGCTTTGCTAATTTTCTCTTTAACAGCTCAGGTGCAAGAAAGGGCCCTGCCAGAGGTGGCCCTCTGCCCAGAAGGGATGTCACCTTCTTGCGAAAAGCCAGGCCTTGTTGTTGGCACGCGGAAAAAGGCAAGGTGCTGATGATTCTCTTTGCAGAGAATTAGGTGAACCTCTCTCTCTCTCCCCCTCACCCCTGCCTCAGCCCTTTTGTTGCCTTGGCTCCCTAGAGACATTTTGCTGCCTATCTCAAGCCCAGTTCTTGGTTGAGCAGATTTTGCTCCACAAATGGAAAGCGGGAGAAACCTGAAGCAACATGGAAAAGCTGTTCCTGAAGACAACAAATAGCTTCACAAGTCTTGGGGAATGGAAAAAGCAGTCTGACTGGCTAATTTCTGCCTATGGTTCTAGCGGCTGTCGGTGGCCAAGGAAAAATACTTTAATTGGCCAGGATAATTTTTGGCATTCATGACATCAACAAAATAGAGAAATCTCCTTCAACAAAATACCATAGGCCACCAGTTCTATTTATTTACTTCTGCCATATTTGTAGTGACATGTAATAGTAAAATAATGTGAATGTGAGGAAAGTAGCATTTTCTTTTTTATAAACCAGAAACTCATTTACCTTCATCTATGAACTTTTGCTATTCTACAGTAAAGGTAAAACTGGGAATAGTCATATAAAACATATAAAAGATCTTCAGGGGAGCTAGTTATTTATAGGAGAATGAGAACATTTAACGAGTTAGATGTGATCCCAATATTTTAAAAATCCAATTGGATTGGAGCCTGCAATCCAATGCATCTTTTACTTATATTATTCCCAAGACGACATTTCAACATTTGCAGGAGAAAAATTTAACAGTATCTTACCTTTTAGTTTATTGTGGTCAGAATCAACTGGAAAGAGAACATCTGGAAAGAGTTTTTCAAAACTATAGCCAGCATATTTAGGCCTATTCTCCACATACGTCCTCACTGTTGGTTGCAGCTTCTTCATAAATTCGGGACAGGGTGTCCCTAGCTGTTCAATAACTTTATTCCACTGATCAATATCTGAAATCACGAAGCTAAGAAAAACTATGTATTTGGTGTTCAAACAAAGGTTATGTTAAAACTACCATTCGCTCAAAAAAAGTGGTGAGAAGAACAAGAAAAAAGAATTTTAGAGTTCCATAGCAATTCCACTCTTTAGTTTTGCTGGTCTACAAGAACAGATCCTCTCGACAAAAACCGAGTTAAATTCATGTCTGGGATACAGAAATGTAAGAGTCATATATGAGCAACTCAAAAATAAACATTTGCAATTGGAAAATAAGAAACTCATCCATTCCTCACACATATCTGTAAAGGGGCTTCCCAATTTTAATTCAACAACAACAACAAACAGAAAAAAATGCGACGAGAAGTTGTGTCTTTATTGAAAGTGTGCCATTAAAAAAGATAATAATCCTGCTGTTGGCAAATTCTGAGCTGGCAGACTTTGTACACATATTTCTAGTTTGTTATGCTCCTAAATAGTTAAAACAAGGGGTCCAGAATTGGTGATGAGGTTTGGGCCGGCTGGAGAACTTGGAAGATTTCAACAAACGTTCTGTCCCACCAAAGCAGGAGGCGTTCCTATGAGTCAACTGTGCTTTTGCCTCATAGCTGTTCCTCACGAAGGGCTGGGGGGAGGGGGGATCAAGGCATGCGCTGCACGGCTTATGCCTGGTACAGGGCATCCCCATCTAACAACTGAAGATCGGGGTGGTTTTTTTCCCATTTGCCTGACATACCTTATGCAACTTAACTATGTTTTTATAAAGTTTTCAACTATTTAATAATTATCTGGAAGACAATTCTACTGATGTTAATATATAATCTCTCTCTATAAAATTTGTCCTTTTCCCTTAGCCAAGAATTGTTTTAGGAAAGAAAATGTCCCCTACTAGACTATATGCTGTACTGTGGAGAGACATGAGATTTGTTGTACAAAATGTGTGTATTTTGTCAAAGGTGAAGTGTCTTTTCTGAATGAGAAACAAGCATATAAACTTCTCACACCTATTGCCAAGATTAGTAGTCTCTACCCTAATTCGTAAAAAGGAGTATCTGATGCTGTCCATTCAAACTGTATCAACTTTTGGATATGTCAGTTTAAGTTGAAGAGTCTCTTGGAGATGTAATTATTTAATTTGTGACACCGACATTCAGAGGCGAATATTAGAATTCATGCATCTATTACAAATGATGATTAAAATAGCTGCTAACAGGCCTTTCAAACAGTTAAGAAGAATAAAATCCAGGGGAAGCATCTGAGGCACCTACACTTGGAGCAATCCCCCCACCCCCCCGGAAGAGGAACAATCCAAACTATTTTCACATACAATATTAGCAAAATATTGGACAGCAACATTAATAGAAAAGAAAGCCAAATACTTGAAAGTTTGGCTAGAATGCAAAGAAGTGAAGATGAAAATTATGTTGAGGCACAAAAACAGATTTCTCTGTAAATCCAAATATAGTTTAAAATCAAACTCAGACAAGGTGTTCTTGGCTGACTGAACTCTTAATAAAAAACCATTTTTCTTGCATACTAAATTGTATGAAAAAATATTTGTCAATAAAACTTACCAGGCCATTAAAATATCTAATGCTTTTGGTGTGTGTGTATGTGTGTAAAACTTAATATTTGTGTTAAAAAAAAAAACGTAGAGAAGATTTGTCTGCTCAGATTTCTGTTCAAGGCCCCAGGAAGGATACGGTCTGTGCCAGGAAATAAAACACCACCTTTGATCATTTCTCCCATGATGCACCCCACTGACCAAATGTCAACTGAAATCAAAATGCAATGACATTAACTGAGTGGAAGGAAACAAAAAAGGGAGTTTGAGAAGGAAACACACAAACAAAACGGCCAGGGACAACGAAGAAGGAGGCAGGAGGAACGTAAATGGATAAAAATGTGCCACCATCCCAGTGGAGACTATTTCCTACTGCTAGATGCAGCCTTAACAGAATCAATTTCTAATTTTTATATTTATCAGAAATAAATATTAGGGCTTTAAGAAACAAACACTGTGTCAAACTTATATCCCAAGAAGGAACATTAAAAAAAAAAAAAAAAGAGGGGGAGAGAAGACAGCTACCAGAAGAAATTAATTACCAAAAATTCATCCCGCTGCAGAAGCACAAGGATACAGTCCCTTCCTGGAAAGAGGATTTTGTGGCAAACCATTTCTCCCATAATGCACCCAACAGACCATAAATCCACTATGTTTGTAGCACAAAAAGAAGAAGCAAAGCAAACTGTCACTGGAAATTAAAAGAAGCAGCAGGACATGACTGCATCTTATGGCAAAGAAAGCATTAACAAAAGGGAACAAGGAATCATGAGATCAAGGTGTGAATGTATTTCCAGAACATACATAGGACTCCCACAGCAAAAACACCTTCTGTGCAAGGAAAACAGAAGGAGAGAGAGACTGCTGTGGGATAACGTCTTCTTGCACTGATCCTCTTTTGCATATGTTACATTTCTTTTAGAATAAATTCTAACACTTTCAGAATTCTTGCATTATAATCTTCCTCAAATAAAAGATAAATAGTAAGAAACTGAATTATTTAAGAAAGCTAATACAGAAGAAGCACAAATTTTATTAGCAATGAGAATCAATAATTGGCTGCTTAAAAATTAATAAACTAAAATTAGTGTCAAAAATTGAGGTTTTATGTAGAAAGATGATCATTTTTTAAAGAGAAGTGGCAGTGTGGGTATGTTGCCCCTCCTCAAATACACTGCGCTATCAGTGTATTTTTGGGATCCAATCTTGCTATTGGAAGCAAAGGGTGATGGTTCCCCTGATGGCACACCTGGCTGGGTCTCGGCTCAGAAGCTAAGCTGGGTCAGGTCAAGTTAGCACATCAACGGGACGCTCCCCCCTCCAGGGCTAGAGTGGGAAGTGAGAAAGCCTCCTGGGAGAAGGCGATAATAAACCACTTCCACCATGTGCCAAGAAACTGAGCTGAAGGAAATTTTACTTTCATTTTTCTTACACTGAGATAAGCAACCATGTTCCTGTTCAGAAAACTGTTCAAAAGTGCTCTTGGTTTACACACAAATAGTGTGTGTGGAAAGACTGTGAGCAATTGCCTTGAGTCAATCGTAGCTCCCTGGGTCCACAGTTTTCTTGGCAACAAAACCAAAATAGTTTGCCATTCCTTCTTCAACTTTCTAATCTAGAATTCAGCCCTGGGAATCCCTGGCGTTTCCCTTTCAAGCACTAACCAGATCCCTCCCTGCTTAGCCCTTTGGGGATCAGCCAGAGAGATCCAAATGCATCTACAGAAAAACTATTTGGCTTTAGGCCGAAGGAACAGGAAGGGTTAGAGCAAGGATAGGGCAATCCACCAAGACCCCTCTCAGTATTTATACAATTCCTTGGGCAGAAATCCTTTGGGGACCAGGAAAGTGTTCTAATATATTATAACTTACTTACCTATTAGAAGTATTCCTACACTGTATTTCATCAAAAGAAAATTCCTTTCAGTAAAGTAAAAAGAACAAAATTGCAGACAAACAAGATGAAAGCAAACAATTAGAGAATACCAGAGACCCTAATCCTTCCAATACTATATTTTGTAATCTGTCTCGTGCAAAGTGCACTCAATCCTCACTTCACTGAGCTCATCAAGGAAAACACTGCAGTGTGTGTTATTAAAATCAGCTTAGAGATCAAGCAATGGCTGTAAAAATGGTAGGACTTAATCATGGAGTAGATGACCAACTTGGCCTGTATTTCAGTATTTTGCAAGTATGTCTCCATGGTTTATAAAAGCACTGTTAGCAGAGTAATCATCCTACTAACCCTCAGAAGTATTCAAAAGGGCTCCACTGGATATCTAGAGTGACAATAAGTCAATCTATTTGACTATTTTAATCGTTAAGCAACAGTCAAGACTCCATGGTCCAGTGTGTGTGTGTGTGTGTGTGCACGCGTGCGCCAGATGGACCCTGTAAGGAGTCTTCTGCCACTGATACCTCAGCCATTCTCTTTTCCTTTTCCCTCTCTGTATATGTAGTATTTAAATCTGTTTTAGAAACCATCTTGAAAGTTTTGCTAGCAGTAGCTGAGAGAGCACCAAGGACCTCTCAGAGTAAGGTAGGTTTGTTTAAAATAAAATATATTAGGACAGATATTACGAAAATATTTATAAATTATAATTTATTATAATTTATAATTTCTTCTTCTAGGATTGATATTTAAAAGTTTACATTATTTGTATGAGTAAATATAAAATATATGTATGTATAAATATCAACTTCAATGGGATATATGGAACATTAAAGTATTATTCACTTAAGAGTTTAAAGCAAAGCAAAGCTTCCTAATATCAAAGTTTTTAATAAACACAACAGATCATCACATGCAATAATTGCAATAATTCATTTGTTTTGAAGCTTACCTCCAACACTGTAAACAATGTGAATTAGCACTCAACTTCACCATGAATATATATTCTTTTATGAGCCCTAGTACAAACAGAGACATCTTCCCCCTCATTCCTTCAACCCACAACAATGGCACTACGTCAAAAGTAATTTTTTTGTAGCTATGAAAGCAGGGAAAGCTCAAAGGCAGCACGTGAAATAAAAAGTTCCCTTATCTTGTGTGTCTGTCCCTTGTAATGGACCAATAAAATAAAATAATGGATGGAGTAGTTTTCCTCTTCTATCCTTGTTTCAAAACAGGCAGTGTTAACTGTAGTGCTAACCAAATCCTGTTCAGCTGCCCGATATGGTAGGCAGGGGCAGCAGCTGACCTGCTCCATCGCCTGCAGGAGCCATGGGGACAGCCCCCACCCGTCATGGCGTCAGAGGATCTGCTTAATCATGGCAACCAAAAACGCCGCCATGGCAGTCACTAAGCAAAACCGTCACGTGACCCTGCATTTTAAGACTGTGTCACTTAGCAGACATGGCAGGCCCAGTTGCTGTCATTAAGCAAGGACTTCCTGCGCATAGTTAAGCTTAATTTCAGCCACTTTATAGAACTAAGAGTTATTTTTCACATTTGAAGAATATAGAAACTAAGAAAATAAGCATTGTTGTCCCAACACCATCAACGTAGCATTTCCTAAGGTGCTTCCAACATGAAACACTGAGACAAACACAAGGCACATTCTGATAATACATTAGGTTTTAACAGCTAAATAAAACATAAAATGAAGCACGTGAAAAGATGAGAGAGAAATCCAAGGAATGGAATTCTAAAAGACGCTATCTAGGAACCGAAATGTGAGACTCCTAACCGTTTTCTTTGTATCCCATTCCAAGGATGACTTCTGGTGCTCGGTAGTAGCGCGTCACGACGTAAGGAGTCATCATGAAGCTGGTCCCGGCTGTTCTGGCCAGCCCAAAATCTAGAATCTTCAGCGTGCAGTCGGCTTTCACCACAATATTGCTAGGTTTTAAATCCTTTGAAGAGAAAGATGTGAAATAGGAGATCTCCTCCAAGGAATATCAAAAGCAGGGTACAAAAAAAAAAAAAAAAATCAGCTCAACAACTACGACCACGCTCAGCAGCATCTCTATGAAAATAGCACAAAATGTACTCCTCTTTAATAAGAGGTTAACCTTATGCAGGTTATTACATATGTTATTCTTTTAGCACTCGGAGGGAAAATACACAGCTCTGAAATTTGCAGGGAGGGACGTTGCTGGCATTGGCCCTTCCAGGATGAGATGTAACACCCTTTGCATTTTTCATATAATAAGGAACAGGGATTAGTCATGAACTGCTTCCAAAGTGTCTCTACGCAGTAGTCCTTTCCTACTCTCCAGAAAATAAATTCAACACATTTGAGCTAATTGAGGGAAATTATGCAAAAAAGTAAAGTCTTCCTTCAATTCCTGGGTTAGCCTACCCAGTTAAACCAGACAGAAAACAGGACGAGATGAACTCATTCTATTTTATTATAAGGGGACCCTAACAGAATCTTGCATGCCTAAAAGTTCAGATTTCCTGCCACCACTTTCAGTTGGTTTGATCCATCCGGGTGGGCTTTCTTTCTCAGTTTCTTTCTTTGACCGTCAACCCACTTAAGGCTCCTGCAAATCTTGAGAGATTGTGTCCTAAGTAGCCTCTCTTCCCCCAAAGTCATCCACACATTCTATTGTTATTTTTCTGCCTTTCCTCCATGATCCTTTTCAGAATTTCCAGTCAAGTGTCTTTATAGGGCACAGCCCTAATATTCCCTGATCCTCTCATCCAAACGCTTAATCGGATCCAATCCTGCTTAGCTTTTCCAAGACCACCTCTGGTTGGCTATGCACCACCTCCTTCTGGGAACTGCACATCTTGGACATTTTTAATACAGAAGACAGATGAAATGTGCTTTTTTCACAGCAGAGGCACCATTAAATCCAGAATATTTAGTGATTAAAAAGCATCCATCTTAGAATGCAGTCATATTCACCATGCCCAGACTTAAATTGTATCGAGAAGATGATTTAAGAATAAATCCAGTTAATTAAGAGCAAGTGACACTATTCCTGGTCAAGCGTTATATTTGAGAGGAAGCTTGTAAAATTGGACCAGATGTTCTTTCAAGTATATTAATATCTGCTTAGTTTAATAAAAAAAAAATCACACGACACATAAAATGACAGAAATGATCTCACTAACCCTATGTATGATTCCAGCTGAGTGGAGATGCTTGATGCCGCACAACATCTGATACAGCAAGTAGGACATCCGTTCGTGGTCAAGCTCCATCTGGATGACTTGGCAGAGGTTGGCATCCATGAGCTCCATCACTATGTAACTTTGGAGGGGAGGGGAGGGGAAACAGGCTGTGAAGTCACGGCAGAAGGTCTCATCGTATCGTCAGTTGTGCGTTATTATGGTTAACATAGGCTTCCCAAAATTCATACTTACACATCTTGGAATTCTTCCAGTGACTTCTGTGGAGTGAACACGTTTAACAGACCAATTATCTATGAAGAAGAAAAAAGGTACAGTAATAAGCACACAATTTTTGATTATAATGTATATAAAAAGTAAAAAATAAGCTGCAAAACTGGAGAATCTGATTAACTTAGTCTTAAAGCACTAAAATCTCTATATTGTTTGCTAATTTACACCTAGGTTACAATACCGATCAATTTTATCCCTGCTGTTGAAAAATGCCCAGATTTAGAATCTGATGGTCTACAATGGAAAGAGAAAATCCTTCTTGAATAGAGTTAGTGCAAAATAAATTTGAATAAGCAAACCATAAAACAAGAAAACAACTCAGATGACAGGTGTATGGTTGTGAGAAAAATAATACCTAAAAAGAACCAGTGGATTATGCAGGCAAATCTGAGGCCCCTCTCTCTCTCTCTTCCTTAACTATGCACAATTTCTAAAACATACAGAAGCTAAGAGAAAATCATTCAACTGACTCCCAATTTAACTTATTGCCAGATATAAATGTATACAGCTATATAATATCCACCCATACAAAAGAGATACGATCTTTGAAAAATATTCCTGTATGTAGCCTAGGGTTTCCCCCATGCAAAATAAAATGGCTGTCCACTGCAGGATTCTAGTTAATTATTCTGTTTTTCTAGGAAATCAGAAAGTTCAGGGCTGAGAAATCATTCACTCTGGCCATATGTGAAGCCAAAAGAAAAATTTTAAAACCACCTATCTTTTCTCACTTAGTGAATAATGAACTAGCTAGTGAACATGGCAGTTCTGCAGCCGGATAGGAAGCAGGGAGGAGAGTCAAACTCATGTCCCTCCTTCCCAGAGACAGACTTTAGCTCAATCGCTGTCTCTCTCTCTCTCTCTCAACCCATCCTACTAAGGACTGCATGCGAATAAAACAAGGGGAGACCTGATGGAACGACTTTAGGCTTCAACAAAAAAAGGCAGATTTTCAATAAACCAATTTAAATTATAAACCCAATACGTCCCTGTAACAGTTATACATTGTGGTTTAGTCTTTTTAATTTATCTTTACCCTTGAATGGCAAAGACAGTCAAAGAATCACTTTCTAAAGGACAACTTTGATATTAGCTTTAAGTCTGCACAAATAGGACTTACATTTTTGTGGTTTACACACTTCATGAGGACCAGTTCTCGATAGGCTCTTTTAGCATGTGTTTGATTTTGAAACGGTCGGCTGAGTTTCTTGATTGCAACATTTCTTTCAAGAAGAGCATCATAAGCTGCACTGTGAATAAAAGAAAACTGCCATCGCTCACAAGCATGCAACCAGGCGCCGCCAGAAATGGATTCAAAAAGGTACTTATCAAAATTATATTAGCAGTACATAATTTCAGTTTAGGTGAGATGACAGAATTCAATAAGGGGATACACAAGAGTTGAAGCATGAATTTTAGGCATGAACCTAACTGGAAATCTGGAGCCAGATCAGGCAGAATAAATTCTACACTTACTACAATATAAGCTATTAATATTTTTGTTCTTCTCCAGAGGAGTGAGTACAGGGACAGGGTCTCTTCTATGGGACTAAATGATTCTGATTTTTCCAGCAAATAGAGACCGTCTCTTCTTCAATCCTCAAGGGCTTCAATTCAACATGGCTGCTGCCATCTACCTTTTTCTCCGCTGAAAAGTAACACTTAAAGAATTTAACAGCATGAACCACCCTGTTGAAGCACCATCTGGAATTAAAAGCAACTTCATGTGAAAAAAACAACAACCTTGGAATGAAAGGCCACATAACAAAGAATCTCCTCTCTTTTCCTGAGTCCACAGAGGCCCATGAGCAACCTCCCATGGACCAGTGATATCCCATCTGTCAGGAAACAGGCTGAAGTTTCCTCTTCTTTATTGCTTCCCATCTGAAACTCTGATTCTATCCAAGAAGCTCCTTTGTCTGATGGAGAAATTGGGCAGGGGGTGGGGGGAATTCCTCTCTTCCAGGGAAGGCTAGAAGGTAATTGCACAGGAAGGGTGGGGAAAAGACTGTTTCACTCTTCTGAAGCAGGGGTGATGTTTGGTCCAAGAAGAGGATCAAAATGATGGCAGTATGTTGGATGAAAGGGACTGAAAGCCAGAATAAAAGCTGGACACTTTTACGGCAAGCAGGGAGTTTATCCCATACAGACTACTTCTTCCTAGAAAGGAAATCGACACTACTCCATCTTTGATTGCCTTGTCTTCTTCAATAAAGAGATTCTTTCGCTGAGAAAAATGCCTTACCATACTATCCCCTGTGCACCTGAACCAATCGGCTTCAGATTCTGGTATCGCTTTAATACGGTGAAAGTAGAATCTCCAATTTCAACACTGTAAAAGTTATTTTCACGCTTGCTTCTGCTCATGATGCCTCCAGTTGAAGAGCTTAAACTAAAAGACACCAACCTGCAACACATAAATAAACATTTTCCAGATTCACATAAAACGGCACATTATCCTATTGTGCCTTCCTTCACTACATAAATGAAATAATGCTACTAAATAACACGTAGGAACTTCAGGTACATACTGTTGGTAGTACATACTAATGGTTTACATTAATTAGGTAATGAGAAGAATTATTTTCTGTTCAACTCCAAGACAATTTGGCTTTCATTTCTAAGCCAATCTGAGTTAAATTGCACTTTCACATTCACTTTCATGAATGATTCTACAATCCCAACCTGTCATTCCTACATCCATGGAGTCATGTCAAGAATTTATGAGTATGCAACCTGATTTTGCAACCAGTCATCTGTGACAGTCCCACAAAGCAACAATGCAGAAAAAACAAGACTGCCTCCCAGTTCTACCCTATCCAGAGGCAGCTGACCCCAAAATGCTTAGCAAAAAAAAGGGGGGTAGGTGGGTGGGGGAACCAAACTCCCTACTGAATATTTTCAAGCATCTTCAAAAGCCTCTTGTCCCACATCACCATTTCAAATTATATCGTGTTGGAAAAGGCCATTTAGCCTAATGTCATGCTCAGTATGGGAATCCAAATTAAGGCATTCCTGACAGATAAATTATGTTTTTGGTTGTATACAAATAGTGAGAGGAAAGGAATCTACCAAATTCCTTAATTGGCTGCACTGCTCTTACCATTAGTGATTCTTCTTCTTTTCTAAAATTCAACCTGAATCAACCTTCCTGTAGCTTAAATCCATTATTCCAAGTCCTGCATTCTGAAACGATAAAAAAAGAAGTCTCAGTCTTCTTCAATATGACAACTCCATTCAGAGATCTAATGAGTGCTATCATCTCTAATCAGCCCTCCTTGGAATTGCTTTTAACCCCTTAAGTGTGGTGTCCAGACTCCTAAACTTCTACCATGCAGCCTAAAACTACACTGATCTTTAAAGTGCTCATTCATATTCAATTTGCAATCAGCTTCTATTCTGAGATCTTTTTCACAAATAGTCTCAGCAAGGCAGGCACACCTCATTCTAGACTGTGCATTTAATTTGTAGACAAAACCTGGAGGGAATTGCAAAGGACACAGAAATCACTGTTACTTTCAGCTCATTTGTCTCATCCATCAAGATTATTTTGAATCTGGCTTCTGTTTCTTTACAATACTAGCTAAGCCACCCAATTCTGTATCATATGCAAACTGATAAACCTTTAACTCTTCACCTATGTTAACAATATAAGTATTGGAGAACAGAGGACCCAGGGTTCATCCATGGAGCATTCTCCTTAATGTCTCCTCCAATATTGTATTTATTTACGTGTTTTAGATCATTTGACATCCTTTCTTTACTGAAAATTGTCCCCTCCTGGTAAGAATTAAAGGAATTACGTTGTACATTTACGTATCTGTCATGCTTAGATAATGGGAAGCCAGTGGTCCCACTGGCGTTTCTGCTTTGTGCTAAAGAGCCAGGAAAGGGCAAGGGTGAATGGCTTTTGGAAGGGAAGCCCTGGGCATGACTCAGGTCAGGCCGCCTCAGTTTAGGGAGCCACTCTCCCCTGGAAATTCAACTCTGGAACCAACTCTGAGACCGACTTCAGGATCGATGTGCTTAACATTATTTTCATCACCCTAAACCGCCGTAAGCCACGCTCTCAGCTATGCATTCGTAGATTGCATCGATTTCAAAATAAATAGTAGAAATTATTTAATCCATCATTTATGTTTTAGGCCAAGAGGCCCAAAAGGTTATTAAATTAAATCTGCATCTCCATCATTTTGCTGCATGGATTTCTTTTTAATTTCAAAATATGACTTTAAAAATAACGAGGAGTTCATCTCGAGCGAAGGAAGCCCGCCTGCTCCAAGCCCGGAGCCGCCCCCCCGCTCACCTCCCCCGGCCCCGAGACGCGGTTTCCATCCGCTCTGCACCTGTCCGGCCGCCGCCACCCCGACCCAGCCCGGTCCCGAAGGAAGGAGGCAAAGGCCGCCGGGGTGGCCAAAGGACAGCTGGGCTGAGGGAGTGGGGCCCTCGGGCGGCGGGACGGGGGACGGGACGGAGGTGGCATCCCGAAGCCGCCGCCGCCGCCGCCTCTCCGCTCCTCACCTTGGCCGACCACCTCGCCCACTTCCGACAGGCCGAGCTCCCGCCTCGCTCGGCCTAGCGCTCCGGCCACGGGCCCAGCAGCCCCCGGGCGCTCAGGTGCACCGCTCGCCGCCTCCGCGCCCTCCGGGTCGGCGCCGACAGGAAGGAAGGAAGGAAGGAAGGAAGGAAGGCAGGAAGGAGCCGCCGCTGCCGTCGATGCGGCCTCTCTGGCCGCCGCCTCTCCTCTTCTCCGCGGAAGCCACTCCGCCCCCGGCCCCGCCCCTTCCTCCTCCCCCTCCCCCTCCCTTCCCGGCCACCTGGAGCGCCAGCCAGCCAGCAGGCCCGCCCACCCGCCTGACGTAATCGCGCGCCACCTGCGCCTGCGCCCGCCCCTTCCGCTGCACCACCCTCGCGTTCCGCAGAAAGGAGCGGGGGGGTGTGTGTCTCCGCGAGCTCCGCCTGTGCGGGAGCGGTGTTGGGGGGTTCTGCCTGCAGGCCTCTCCGCTAGTAGCGGGGGACTCGGGCGGCCCCTCGGAAGAGGGAGTGCAGGTTGGGTGAAAGCCGGCACAAAAACAGCCACCGCAGGAGGGAGTCCCAGTCACTTAAACATGAGCCAGCGGTGTGAGGCAGCAGGCAAAAAAACTAATACAATCCTTGGTTGTATAAACAGAGGCAAAGGATCAAAATCACGTGAAGTATCAGTACCAGGGGTGAAGCGCTCCCGGTTCGGACCGGATTGCCCGATCCGGTAGCGATGGCGGCGGGTGGTTCGGAGAACCGGCAGCAAAAATCCCTGCAACCCCTCCCCCCACCCCATGCCCAGCTGAGCCGCAGGATCATCAGAGGCTTTCTGTTTAACTTTTAAAAGCATTTTTTCTACAACCTCTTCCGACGAAAAAATGCTTTTAGAAATAAAAAAAAAGCCACTGATGATCACGCGGCTCAGCTGGGATCCTCAGAGGCTTTTCAAAGTATTTTTTTCTGCAACCTCTTGGCCAAAGAGATGATAAAAAAAATGCTTTGAAAAGTCTCTGACGATCCCAGCTGAGTTGCCTGATTGGCAGAGGCTTTTCAAAGCATTAGAAAAAATGCTTTGAAAAGTTTAAAAAAAAAAGTTGGCCAAGCCCACCCAGTCACATTACCCCCCCACCAAGCCACCCCCACAGAACCGGTAGTAACAAATTTTACATTTCACCCCTGATTAGTATCTCTTTATACATAAGGCTATACCTGGAATCCTGCATCCAGTTTTGGTCCCCATATTGCAAAAAAGATGTTGAGACTTTGGAAGAAGTGTAGACAAGAGCTGCTCAGATGATTAAAGGGCTGGAAAATAAAACATGAAGACTAGTTGCAGGAAATGGGGATGGCCAGTCTATAGAAAAAAAGGACTAGGGGGACATATTAGCAGTATTCCAGTATTTGAGGGGCTGCCACAAAGAGGAGGGGGTCAGCCTATTCTCCAAAGCACCAGAAGGCAAGGCAAGCAACGGATGGAAACTCACCAAGGAGAGAAGCAACCTAGAACTAAGGAGATACTTTCTGAAGGGGAGGACAACGAACAAGTGGAAGAAGCTTCCCTCCAGAAGTTGTAGGTGCTTCATCACTGGGGGTTTTTAAGGAAAGATTGGATAGCAAGCTGTCTGAAATGGTATAGGGTGGTTTTGGTGAACCTTTTCGGCACCAAGTGCCGAAACAGGAGTGCATGCACCGGGGGGGGGGGGAGCACCAGAAAGTGGAAGAGCAGCTCCCTGGCGCACATGCGTGGGAGCGCAGGAAACGGGAAGAGCAGTTCCCCAGCGTGCATGCACACACCGGGAAGCTGAGCTTCCGGTTTCTGGTGTGCGCATGCCATAGATTCACCATCATGGGTATAGGGTCTCCTGCTTGAGCAGGGGGTTGGACTAGAAGATCTCCAAGGTTCCTTCCGATTCTATTCTGATGTGGCTCTGCAGAATCTGGGCTGGGCGGACCAAGCCAGAAAAAGCAAGATTTTCCCCAATGTCGATTTAAAAAACACAGGTGGAAGTCCTGTTTGCACCTGATGGATTTCTATAAGAGATTCTTATGAAAGATTTTTTTTAAAAAAAGGAGAACATGAATATTCAATTATTCTCTCTACCATTCTTGATTTGAAACCTGAGCTTTTGTACCTGAGCTTTTGTATTCTGGGTATGACCTCAGTGGAATGGAGGATAAAATCGGCTTCTCTTGATTTTGACACTATATTTCTGCGGGTACAATGTTGTAAGCCAGGGGTGTCAAACTCAAGGCCCATGGGCCGGATCCAGCCTGCAGGGTGCTTAGATCTGGCCTGCGGGGCCACCCTGGAAACAGCAAAGTACTGACCTACGGTGCCTTTGCCAACGAAAATGGAGCCTGGGAGGGCCAAGCTCCATTTTCGCTGGCAGAAGGTTGCAGGAGGCTGTCGCAGCCGAAAACGGAGCATTGGAGGGCTGTTCATGGCCGTCATGAGCTCCGCTTTCACTGGCAGAATGCTAGCAAAACAAACTACTAGCAAAAGTGGTATTTGATCACATGAATGACGTTGAACTGGCCATGCCCACCCTGGCCATGGCCCCCTGATCCTTCCAAGGTCAAACAGCCCTGATGCGACGCTCAATGAAATCGAGTTTGACACCCCTGTCGTAAGCTGCCCAGACTTAGTCAGAGCTGTCAGCTAGGTAGCTACAAAAATTAGTTTCATAAATACAGTTGTGCTCATATAAGTTTACGTACCCTGGCAGAATTTATGATTTCTTGGCCATTTTTCAGAGACTATGAATAATATCACTCATGGTTAGTGTTTGGCTGAAGCCATTTATTTTCAATCAACTGTGTTTACTCTTTTTCAATCATAATGACAACAGAAGCTACCCAAATGTCCCTGCTCACAAGTTTACATACCCCAGTGATTGTGGCCTGATAACATGCACACAGGTTGACACAAAGGGGTGTGAATGGCCATTAAAGGTAACCATCCTCACTTGTGATCTGTTTGCATGTAATTAGTCAATAAGTTTCTGGCCTCCTGACAGACCCTTGCATCCTTCATCCAGTGCTGCACTGATGTTTCTGAATTCTGAGTCATGGGGAAAGCAAAAGAATTGTCAAAGGATCTTTGGTAAAAGGTAGTTGAACTGTATAAAACAGGAAAGGGATATAAAAAGATATCCAAGGAATTGAGAATGCCAATCAGCAGTGTTCAAACTCTAATCAAGAAGTGGGAAATGCGGGGTTCTGTTGAAACCAAACCACGGTCAGGTAGACCAACTAAACTTTCAGCCACAACTGCCAGGAAAATTGTTCGGGATGCAAAGAAAAACCCACAAATAATTTCAGGTGAAATACAGGACTCTCTGAAAACATGTGGCTGTTGCAAGATGCACAATAAGGAGGCACTTGAAGAAAGATGGGCTGCATGGTCGAGTCGCCAGAAGAAAGCCATTACTACACAAATGCCACAAAGTATCCCGCTTACAATATGCCAAACACCACAGAGACAAGCCTCACACTTTCTGGCACAGTCATTTGGAGTGATGAGACTAAATTTGAGCTTTTCGGCCACAACCATAAATGCTACATTTGGAGAGGAGTCAACAAGGCCTGTGATGAAAAGTGCACCATTCCTACTGTGAAACACGGAGGTGGATTGCTGATGTTTTGGGGATGTGTGAGCTATAAAGGCACAGGACATTTGGTCAGAATTGATGGCACGATGAATGCAGTATGTTATCAAAAGATACTGGAGGACAATTTGTATTCATCAGCCCGGAAGCTGCACATGGGATGTACTTGGACATTAGGACATGACAATGATCCTAAACACAAGGCTAAGTCAACCTGTCATTGGCTACAGCAGAATAAAGTGAAGGTTCTGGAGTGGCTATTTCAGTCTCTTGACCTCAATATCATTGAGCCACTCTGGGGAGATCTCAAACGTGCAGTTCATGCAAGACAGCCCAAGAATTTACAGGACCTGGAGGCTTTTTGCCAGGAAGAATGGGCAGCTTTACCATCTGAGAAGATAAAGAGCCTCATCCACACATACCACAAAAGACTTCAAGCTGTCATTGATGTTAAAGGGGGCAATACACCGTACTAAGAACTGGGGTATGTAAACTTGCGATCAGGGTCATTTGGGTAGATTCTGTTGTCATTATGATTGAAAAAGAGTAAACACAGTTGATTGATAATAAATGGCTTCAGCCAAACACTAACCATGAGTGAAAGAAAAGTTTTTGTGTTATCGTTCATATTCTCTGAAAAATGGCCAAGAAATCATAAATTCTGCCTGGGTATGTAAACTTATGAGCACAACTGTATATACATAAATATAGTTTAGGATTGCAATTCCTTTTTCTGCAGCCATTTTACATTGTGGACTGGTGTTCAGCTTATGATCTAGCAAAATACCCAGGATCTTTTCACATGCACAGTGGTACCACTTCCTGCTATGGTCCCCTGGACAGCTCTGCATTTCTTCTTACTGAGGTTCATCTTCCTGATTTCTGCCCATGCTTCAAGCTTGTCAAGATCCCACTAAATCGTGCTTACGATTTGCTACCTTAACTGTGTTATCTGCAAGTATGATCATGATCATCTTATTTTCTAACTCCTCATTCAAGTCATTCATAGATACGTTGGTCCAAACAATGTTGTTAGCAAACGTAGCTGTAAATATTGACAACCGGTTACATCTGATAGATGGCATTTGTCTCTTAACACAACATATGTTTAAAAAATCATCTTCATAATCAGTTGGTTCAAAGTCACTATCTCTGCTTCCATCCAATTTTTCCAGAAATCACTTTAGCATGGGAAAAAGAGTTGAAACTTATTTTTTTTACATTATATTCATAACTTTCTAACTAAGATAATTATTTCCAGAGTTTTAATATTTTTACATCCTAATACTGTCCATCCAACCAAAGGTGCTATATATGCATATTCCAAAATTGCCCAAATCAGAAAATTAAACCAAATTTATTTAATAATTGACAATAGGTAAGCAAGATTATATAATTTCAAATTTTGAAAACTGAATCCTGCCTCATTAATTAGTAATTGCATTTCCTGTGAAGATATTTTCTGAATTGAAGAATCCCATAGATTTTTATAAACAAAGAATTTATTTTCTGAAAACATTTTCCAAATATATGAAGTGGAATTCCCTCACAATATAAATAAATCGATGAATAATGATAAGATTTCCTATAGACGTAGAGTTTGTATATAACCGTGATGAAATATTGGACTCATTTATACAAGATACAGTAAAAGTTAAAATATGATTGTTACAGAAATATATTAGAAATATATACCGTGTTTCCCCAAAAATAAGACCCTGTCTTATATTTTTTTGAACCCTGAAATAAGTGCTTTTCCTTATTGCCATGCTCTCAAAAGCCCGATTGGGCTTATTATCAGGGGATGTCTTATTTTGGGGGAAACAGGGTATATGTACCTGAATAATATTTGCATTAGATAATTATATAGAGAATTGTAGTTGTTTCCTGTTAAAATAATTTATCATACAATATTTTCTGCTCTTTGTATTTCCTTTTTGTTAAAGTGCTTTTTTGTTATTAATTTAAAAGCAATAAAAATAATTAAAATGTCATAAATATGTTGAAGAGAACCAGGCCTTGAACACAGCTCTATTGCGCGTCACTCAGTACTTCGTCCCAACCCCTGGAAGGACCCGTTGGCATCTGTTCAGTGGCATGACTGCCCAAGCAATATTTAGTGTTATTTACTGCATCCCTCAATATTTAGAAAGCTTTTGGAACTTCAGCCTTAGTTCATCAGACTTGTGCTTATTTTGTTATTGCCCCCCATTGTAAAGCCTTTCACTTAATGTCTCTGTAATTTTGGGCAGCCACTTTGGTTAAAGGCACCAGGCTAGAAACTGGAAAGTTCTAGCCCCCTTAGGCCCAGAGCCAGTTGGGACCTCTCTCTCACCCCTAGGAAAAAGGAGGGGAAACCACTTCTGAATTCTTCCCAAGAAAACTGCAGGGACTTGTCCAGTCAATTACCACCAGGAGTCAACACAGAAAAAAGAGAGGGTTTTGACCGTGGATTAAAGAGCCAATCTTTGAATACAGAATTATAGCAAAGGCTAAACTGTGCTTTGCTGTTTCCAAAGTCCTGGAAAGAAAAGTGCCGCCTGAACCCAGGTGAGGTCACAGAGGCCCAGGGTTCTACCTCGCAGTATGGCAGTTGGAAAGCCAGCTCCAAGGATCTCGTGAAGGCTCAGAGCATCCGGTCATCCTATGGGTACTATGAACTAGCACAAATGCAGTATATTGAGGGTTGGTTTTTGTTCTCTTGTTTGGATCTGAATTAAATTCCTGAAGATTAAATGAGCTTCTGCCTTATCTATAGATCATGGTGTTGATGTGTATTGCCTTGGAGAACAAAAATTCCTGACCAAGTTTTGAAACTAATAGCAGAAATGCAGATAGCATAAGTGAATTATAAAGTATTTATTAATGCCCTAAACAAATAAGGGGACAGGATATAATTCTTTATTAGGTTCATTTCACCTACACTGTCAATAGTTGGGTACACCAAGTCAACATGGTGTTTTTATTTACTTTTCTCATAAATGGAAAATGTCATTTATCCTAGAACAGCTCTAGGGATGGGCTAGAGTACAGCTTACATCCCTCTGAATTTACCCTATACTGACATCCCCATTAGCCCTCCCTCGTGTCCATGCCTGCCTGGAACCCAGTCCCTCTCTAGAGTGAGTTGTTTGTGTTTTGCTGAGGATACTGATGAGTTTTCTCTGTTCCCATCACTTGTGCCAGCTCCATTCAAGTCACTTGAAGGAGAGAGGTCTTCACACTCTTTAGGCTTTGCATAGTAGGCTCTTGTAGCTTCTCTTCTTTCACACAGAGTGCCCAATATTGATTTTTCTGTTCAGATGAATATGGTGGCTTGGGAATGTTAGAAGTGCAGCAAGCTATCACATGGAAGGATCCAGTCAAGACCAGGAAGGAATCGGCCAAAACCTTGAAAAAGCCAGTCAAAACCAGGATAGTACCCGTCAACCATATAGCCATCAGGTGAGGGAGGAATGGAACTGTAGCTTTCCACAACCTGCAATGCTTATGGGTCTTAATACTGTTGGATGGTAGGCATCCAGGGAAGGTGTGTGAACATAGCAACAGGCGTGCAGATTTCAAGGATGAGGGAATTGTTTGAGGTTTCTTTTTTTAAAAGTAAAAATTTGGAGCAAGGGAGAAGTGTTCCTGAAACTGTAAAATTTAGCAATTAGGTCAATTTCTTTAGGCAATGCCCATTGGTGCATGGGAAGCCTTCATAGGTAGGAAAAGAGAAACAAATATATTCATTTATATCACAATGTTGGAACACATTTAGATACTTTACAATACTAGATAAAAAGTGTTCATAAAGCCAAACAAGGTCAGCTGTTGCAGCAGTACAAGACATGTAAAAAATTTATAGATTAAATTTTGCCATTTGGCATATTTTCAAAATGTAGATGTGCATTCTTTTGCTAAGTTCAGTAGTAATTAAAATATACTGTACCCCATGGTTTAACTGCAAGCTGCTGCATCCTATCCATGCAATTTTACACATTTACTGTATTCTGAACTACTTGTACAGAACTGAAGCTCAAGATTCCTTAGAGTGGTTTCTGTTAACAATTATTTAAATTGCCTGTGAAGCATAAATCAAATTCACTCATTTTGTAAAATTCTCTCCAAAATTCATGAAATTTAAACAGAAATGTCCAGTTCAAATTGTCAAAGGCCTTCTCTGCATCTGAAAAGATCCACACAGCTTTTGTTTTTCATTACTGTTTGTTCCAAATATTCCAAAATATTCAACACAGTTCCAGCAATAACCTCTCTGCCCTAATCTCTTCATGGATATTTTGTAAGGAAAAACTGGAGTCAAATATAAAAACAAATAAAAGATTTTGCTAGCTGGATGAAAAGTTACAAGTATCCTGTTTATGGACGTATATTGATTGTCTAAGATTGTCTTCGTTTGCCCTTTTTAAAGGTCATTCATTAAGGGTTTGTTTTTTAAGGAAACAGATAACCGAGCCTTCCCTGCAACCAAAGAGGATTGGCCAGGGAATTCTGAAAACATTTCTGACAGGTAAGAGTTTAAAGCCCATCAAGATTATAAAACTCCTCACATATGTACTTGCCAGCTCATTTTTTATGTACAAACGTAACTGTCTTTGGCCAGGAGGTTCTGACCGGTGCGTCTAGCCCACCGACCACAGATGCTGCTTTCTCTCCTTTTAAAAAGGCTCCCCTTCAGACATGTAGAAGAAAGCAGAGTCTCTAAGCTTCCTCTTCCCTTCCGCAGGCAAAGAGGCCCAGCCCCGCTCATCCCCCTGTCCATTTAGCCTCTGCTCTGCAGCCAGGCCGGTTCTCCTTCGGCTGTCAGGCCCTGTAATGCACTCCGGCGTGGAGGAGTCCAAGGCCATGGCCCAGTGGGAGAGGGACACAAAGATCAGCCCTCTGTCACTGGGCTTCTCCTTAACCTCTGTATGAAGCCAGTGAGAGAAATCATCAAGAAGTTCAAACTGAAGAATCATCACTATACAGGTGGTCCTCGCTTAACGATCATCCGTTCTGAGACCTTTCAAAGTTACGATGGTGCTGTAAAGATAGCTGTACATCCCATTTACTGTGTATGTATGACCTTCACAGTGTACCTCAGTCATGTGACCACCATTGCGGTCACTATGGCTTGTCCTGTGCTTGACCTGTTGTCGTTTTTCCTTTCTCCCCCGTCCCCCTTGCATAGCAGAGAGATTGGAGAGGAGGGGGATTACAAGAGAGAAAGCTGCGTGTTCTTTTACACATCAAAAGCAATGCAGCTGCACTGGCACATGGGGCTGGGAATCCCAGGGGCACTGTGCAAGCAGCCCCCGACTGTCCTGTCCTGAAATCTCCTCCTCTTCAATCTCTCTTCTCTGCAAGGCGGAGGAGAGAGAAAACGCAAGCAATTGCCTCACCACTACCACCCCGCTGCATACCTGTCCTTACAAAGTGGAGAGATTGCAGAGGGATCTCAAAAGAGCAAGTACCTCTACACTACAAAAGAGTTGCCTGTCCCAACTGGGGTCACTAAGCAAGGACTACCTGTACCTCTAGTTTCAGTTACTTATCTCTGTGAGTCAGGGAAAGCCTTGAGGCAATAAGTAAGAACTGTTTTAGGGTCCTGTATTAAATGGAGGACCTCAACTGGCCTTTGTGAACAGAAGAGACTGCGTCTCCAGCATACAAGCTGACCCCACCTGGCATTCACGAACCAGGGTACTCAGGTGACAGAGTCCTCCTGACAGTCCCTGACAGGCCTATTTCTAAACCCATGAATGATCCAAGGTCTCTATTGCCATGTTCCTTCTGAAAAACTCTCTATGGTAAACGAGAGGGGGAAGCTAATGCTTGTTTGCAGTTGCTTTCATTTTGGGGATTTGAATATAAGTGTATAAGTGTCTGCCTGCAATTCTTAAATGAATAACGCTGTTCTAAAGCCCTCAGAGAGTTTACGCTAAGGCACAAAGAAGGCGGGAAACTCTAGGAACAGACGGTTACAGCAGTGATGAAGATGAAGTCCAAAGGCTGACCATGCTGCCCCAAGGTATCCACCTTAGAATCTTCCTTATGGTGATCTTTGAATGCCATCGAAGGATAAGCCCTCTTCCGTGTGGCGTCACTCGTGTAGAAAGTGTGTTTTGGATTATAATGAGTAGATAAAGATAAAGCCTTCTTTAAAGCAAGCTTTTCCCTGGGACCATGTACTTTGTTTGGCAAAAGCAAGGAAGTGGTTTGGCTAAGTTGCCATCTACAGATCTGAATTTGTTTGCTTGTTTGTTTATATCCCACCTTTATTATTTTACAAATAATTCAAGGTAGTGAATTTACCTAATCCTCCTTTTTCCTACCACAACAACCCTGTAAGGTAGTTTGGACTGAGAAAAAGAATGAGAGGGAGGAGGGAGGGAGGGAGGGAGAGAAAGAGAGAGAAAGATGTTTTTAAAGTTTTTTATTGGTTTTACTGGTTTTACTGTTTTAAAATGTTTTATTTTTAATTGTAATATATTTTATGAACAGTAAGCTGTCCAAAGTCATTGACTGAGATGGGCAGCCATAGAAATTGAACAAACAACAAATGCAGGAAACAAGGGCTTTCAGGTTTCAGCCACTCAGTGAGAACACGTTCACTTGCCCTTTATTATTCCAGCAGCCCTTGAAAGTTTAATCTGTGAATGGAGAATGAAGTTAGCATGGTCTGGACATATAGAGACCGTTCAATCTCTTCAACTGGTAATCATTTTCTGATCCTTTGAAGGGCCATCAGTTGTCAGTGAAGAGGAGTTGACCCAACTGGCACTGATCAAGCCATCACGGTCAAAATGTGGTCTGCGACATAATGCCAGACAACTAATCCAGAAGATTCAAAGACAAATGGAAGAACAGGAGATCCTGAAGGAGTTTTTGGTGAGTTCTCTTTACCGTCTATCCAAACTTTCGTTATTACATTCCAGGCAAAAACGGTTTCCAAGAAATGAACTTACGGGTTCCATTTTGTATACAGATTCCTCAATTTCATTGCTGTGGTTTTCCTTCCTACAAGATTCTACAAAATGGAGGTGATGCTCATTGTATGTTTAGGTTGGTTTTGAACCTGGAAAGACCACACACCTGAAAGTAAAGGTCACTGGGGGGGAAATCACATCAATTTTTAGTGGTCAATTTATACATCACACAGAGATAAAGCTACGTTTTATCACCAAGTTTGTACTCAGAAAAGAGCATCGGCCAATCAAAAGTTTCCAAGGGAGCTAAACTAAAGCATATTTTGTTAATCACAACATATTGAATAAGTCACTGGTTTTATATAGTGTGCTAAGCAAATCCAAACAATCCTCATTATGTCTGACCCCTTCAATTACTCCTTTAACTAAAATAAGCAAGTGCTTGTTTAAACAAATCATATTCCTGATTTTATCTTTGGGTTAGAGTTTAGAACACCTGAAGCCCCTGGATGACTGCCAGGTTGCCAAAACACCAGAAAACAGGGAAAAGAACAGATACCGGGATATTCTCCCATGTAAGAAATACTTCTTTGTTTTTTTATATTATTTTCATCCCACTGAAATCTCTTGAAATTTACAATATGGTAATAAAAATAACAGGATGAAAAAACATACAATCCAAATCTCAAAACAAAAAACAATTTAGGAGAGTAGGAACAACAAGACCTGCGAGAGTTGGGGGCAGAGGTGGGCTACTGCCGGTTCGCATCGGTTCGAGTGAATCAGTAGTTAAAATTCTCTGTAGTTTGACAAATCCCATCACTGGCTGGCTCCACCCTGCTCATTTTTTTGGCCTGTTTTCTGGGCTGTTTTTTGGCCATTTTCAGGCTGTTTTTCATTTTCAAAAATGAATGGCCACTGGTTGGGGGGTGATGTTTGTGAAAGACTGCTTGGAAAGCTTCATTTCCAGGGGATCCCTAAAGGCCACACAGAGGGGCCAGTCTGATCTCAATGGGCATCCATGGCGCGGGGCTGGCACTGCCACGAGGGCAACACATTCTGCTTTTGGCAGCTCAGTGACAGGGTGGTGAATATCAATCTGAGACCAAGTTAAATGAGACCCCTGGTCCATATTTAATGTTTGGACTGCACAATGTTGGTTCTTTCTAACTGGGGGGATTCCAGCTCTCTCTCCCACTGTGCAGCCATGAATAGGAGGGCAGAACGATGGCCTCGAAGGGGGCTCTGGGGCTGCCATTTTAGACTCTCCCCCCCCCCCCGGTCCGCTCCCCCACATAGCCGCAAATATATGCAGCTTTGGATCATTTTGCTCAAAAGGATAAATAGACAAATATCACATTTTTTATTGGTTGTCTAGTTTTAGGACCATATTTTAGGCCATATTTAAGCAGGAATACTGAAATTTCAAAAGGATCCACAAACTTTTAAGCATCGTTGCATGTCAGTAGCCAGAAGGCTTAGTCTTACATTTGTTGCTTAATTTATAACATCTTATTTTATTCTCTCTCTCTCTCTCTTTCTCTCTCTCAGACAGTTACGATGTAGCATTTTATTTCTTTACAATTTCTACAATTGTAAATTGTATTGGAATAGTATTATTGAATAGTATTTTTGAATAGTATTATTTCCAGGACAACTAACAAAATAGGGAAAATCAGAAAAAATAGCACTATATATAAACATCTAAACAGATATACTGTATTTCTCTGTCAATGTTTCTGTATGAATACCTTGGTGACTGAATAATCAAAAAAAGCCCATTGGGGTTGCTTTTCTTCCTCCCTCCCTCCTTTTCCTCCCTCCCTTCCCTTTTTAGATGATGCCACCCGTGTACCCATTGGAGAGGCAAAGGGCTACATCAACGCCAGTTACATCCATGTGCCAGTGGGCACAGAAGAGCTCTGGTACATCTCCACACAGGGCCCGCTGCTTTCTACCACCCATGACTTCTGGCAAATGGTCTGGGAGAACAACTCCAACGTCATTGCTATGATTACAAGAGAACAGGAACACGGAGTATCCAAATGCCACCGATATTGGCCTGAGCCACCTCACAATTCTTTGGATTTACTTCGCTTTCGGCTGCAACTACTCAACTACCAAATCTTGGATTATTTTGTCATTAGAATCATAGAAATGATCAACAAACCGGTAAGGCACCCCAAACACAATAAACACGACAAATGTCAATGCAGCATTCGGTTTTTCAATTAATAAACAGATTTGTATATGTTGTGGCAGCCAATGATAAGAAACATTTTAGGCATGAATCTTCCATTAGAAATGCATCTACTCTTGGACAAAGCAAGACATTTGCAATTTTGTTTTGTAGCTGAGCTGTAACAAAATTGTGCTCTGCTTGTTAGTGTGCACAGTCTGTCTCGAAAATGACATTGCTAATAGCAATAGCAGTAGCCCTTAGACTTATATACCACATCACAGTGCTTTGCAGCCCTCTCTAAGCAATTTACAGAGTCAACCTATGGCCCCCAACAATCTGGGTCCTCATTTTACCCACCTCGGGAGGATGGAAGGCGGAGTCAATCTTGAGCCGGTCAGGATCAAACTCCTGGCAGTGGGCAGTAAGTTAGCCCTGCAGCACTGAATTCTAACCACTGCGCCACCAGGTATGTCTGGCTGCAAAAGCGCTCCCTTGTGAGCAGGGGGACCTTTCCAGCTCTGGGGATCCCAGGCGGTGGAAAAGGCTGCCATGCCACATGGGGGCTTCTCCTCAGCCAGAGATTGCCACCTGCCAGAGAAGGTGTTTAGCAAAGCCTGCGTTGAGCAAGGGTCCGCAAGATCCTTTCTGACTCTCTGATTCTAGGAATTGCATTAAGAGTGCTCCATGTGCCCGTGTTTCTTTCTGTTGCAGACACAGGAAAGGCGGGTTGTGCAGCACCTCCAGTTTACGAACTGGCCAGACCACGGGACTCCCAAATCGTTACAGCACCTGGTCAAATTTGTTCGCTACATGAGAAAAACTCACCAGTCAGGCCCGGTCATTGCTCATTGCAGTGCTGGGATCGGAAGAAGCGGGGTGCTGCTTTGCGTGGATATTGTGTTGATTTACATAGAAAAGGATTTGTGTGTAAGTACCAAAGCAAACTTGTTTGTGCTTATCCTGTTGCAAAGAATGAGAGAAAATTGGAAGAGGGTTTCCTTCTTAAAACTTCAGCAGCATAAAATGTAACCAGCCTAAATAAATACTTGGGTGAGAAAAAAACCCAAGCAAAGGAGTCTCCCTTTCTGTCATTCTGTCCTTCCAGTCCCATGGCTGTTCCTGTCCTCTGGAAACTATTTTTGCCTGGCTGATATGAACTGTATGTGATTAAAATGTTTATTTTAAAGAATTCTAAAATAGAAACAGCAAGAGGCACCATTTCATCTGAAGCCAGTGCCTGCTTCTGGGTCTGAGCTCTGCATTTCTAAAGCATTTAGAACCACATTGCAAAAGAACTTTTTAGAAAGGAAAATCAGGAATATCTCCTGCTTAGTTCCCAGGGTGTGATCACTGCCTACACTTTAGATTGTGTGGTAATTACACAATTAATTAGATTAAGATTAAATCCTTATGCAGTTTCAGAATGGCTGCCAAGATTCATCTTCAAATCGAGTCTTTTGGGTTCCATTATTACTGATTCTCTTATCCCAAGACTGACAGAGTTAAAAGGTTCAGCTTCTTTGGGGAGCTTCAGGAGCAGAAATGGGTCTTTAAAGTTGGTTTATTTTCTCAAAGGAGTGTGAGTTGCTTCCCCCAGAAATCTCAGGGACCATCACCATCTGTAAAAATAGAAGTGTAGCCCCTCTTTGCAAAACTTTGTCCCTATAACCAAAACATTGCTGCAAATTAGAAATCGCTATGTAAATGTTAAGAATAACAATGAGACCCTCCATGCAATGCCCGGTAACAAATAGCCTTTTTTTTCTCATGCTGCAGTTTGACATCAAGCAGATAGTGACCCACATGAGAAACCAGCGCTTTGGAATGATCCAAACCAAGGTGAGGAATGCTGCTGCTTTTTTGCACAAGCCAGGCCAGGTTAAGTATACAAAACGTTGCCATATTTTATGCTTGGGAAGGATAGGTCAGCTCCCAGGTTTGTGCCAGGTTGCCAAGAGGAGCATCAGTTCAGATTCAATCCATCAGAGTGAATCCCCCCACCCAAGCGGATACCGGACCCAAAGCCAATCTGCTTCACAGTGTCAGATCAGACATGAGGGCAGAAGGAGAACGTGTCCTCCTTGTGCCAGATGCCTGTGTTACTTTGACTTGCTTTTAGCTTTCCGAGATGTCCCATCGGAGAGCCCAGGTGAGATGGTGAAGGGCCCCCCCACCTTCTCTCACCTTCTTACTATTCTTGGCACCTTCTCCCTTTAGAGGTGTGAAGATTCGAACTGACAGCTGCCTTCCTTTGGGGTGGAGCAGATTCCCTTTGGTCTTCTTGCAGCACATCTGGACTTCTCTCTCAGCCCCCTTCTCCCACCCACCCCTGCGCTCCTATCTATTGTTTCCTTGCTTAAATGAAGTTGTTCCTCCAATGAGCTGCCGAGATGTCATAACAAGCAAAGCTGTTGCCTGGAGGGAAGAAGGCCAAGTGGTCGGTTCCCTCCAAGAAGTTTAGGAGAACAATTTGGGAAGACACAGAGTGAATAACACAGATGTACAGGTAAAGAGGAAAATCCTCGTACAGGAGAACAAAAGCACAAGTTCAGATATAGGCAAGCAGCAAAGTAAAACTGGACACAGTAGAATGGCTGAGTCCTTGTTTATTAGAACACCAGCATTGCATGTCTTTAAAGGGTCCCTTTTTAACTGTTTTGACCACAACAGATACCAAATAATTCTACTTCAGTGAATTTGTGTGGACATGCTGAAACCTGATAGATTATCTATTTCCTTCAGCCTCTGCTGGGAAAATAACTGGCTGTTTTCTCCTTCTCCTCACCCAGGAACAGTACGTGTTTTGCTATGAAATAGCTCTTGAAGCTCTGAAGAACATCCAGAGTAGGGATTCCCAGTAAGGACAGCCTGCTGTTATCCAAGACTTCAGACTCATCTTTTTAATTGCAACTCAAGATGCGAAGAGAAGCATTGTATACACTGGGCTGCATTCCACTTCAGGGTCTGAAAACATGAACTCTTAAAGCATCCGCCCAACATAGGAAAGTCAGTGTAGACGGAGCGCTAGCTGTATAAACAAGGCTGCTTGTGACTGAATTCAGCTCTGCTGGTCTCTGTCGTGGGGAGCCTTGATGCACCAAATGCGAATACGGTAGTTTCCCTTGTGTCTGAATGGCAGCTGAACTGGGGGTGGGTGGATGGATGGGGGTGTCTTTATGGGGCTCCAAGGCCACGTGAGGCCTATTTCTTTTTCACCACCAGAAAAGGGAGCTCTTAGTTCATCATTTAAAGCAGGCAAAATCTTCAAGAAAGATGATGAGCTGGGCTTGAATGATAAAAACAAGACTTCTGAAATCCAGTGTGGATAAATGTTAGTGTTAGAATATAGTTGCACCAGGATAGAAGGAGATAGAAGAAAACTCAGAAGAAAGCTTAGATAACAATGTTGTTATCTTAACTACAATATTAAATCATAGGCAATTTTCTTCTAATTTGTCTGAATTACAAATGGGGGCTTTTAAATACTGTCCTAACCATGTATGCACTGATTTCTTTCCTTTTCTAGCCGTGTTTTGAAGCTCAGTTTCCTAAATCAATATTTTATTTAGGTATAAAGGAAGAAGTGGAGGAACAAGTTGATTTGATTCAAACAGCTCTTCTTTCTTTCATAAGTCTTTCAGTTTCAAAGTTCCTTTCATAAGTTAATACGGTAGCATTTTAAACCTGAAACATTTTTATGAGAATGCTAAGAGTATAATTTCACCCCTTGGAAGTGGTTCTAGATGGGCAGCTGATTAGGGTATGTAGCTAGTAAAAATATTTTATGCTACTCTTCAGAAATTAATAGATCATCCAAGTATCCCATATGGCTTTAAATCTTTGAGCAGCAAAATATAACCTGTATACACACATGCAATTATTACTGCTTACGTTAGGTATTTCTGAGTCTGCTTTTGTTCACTGGCATGACAAAGCCTTGTGATATTATCATATATGGGAACAATCATATACTAGAAGAAAGATCAGGGTTGTTAACCCCCATTGCAGAGATGGTAGCATTTTCAGAGGCAATAAATTGCTTAGATAAAAATACTGTCCCTACTGTGGCTGAATTATTTACAATTCTGACATGTTTAGATGTCACTGTAAAAGGCAATCATAAAACAGTTTTTCCTTTTTCATGACACTCTATGCAACTTGGACATCACAAGATGGAAACATTGAAAGAGTTATCACATTTCTCAGTTGGTCTCAGGATCACGTCTGCCAATGCAACTATGAAAGGGCCCATATTTTTATTGGTAGGAAATAAAGTATAATTTGTCTTTAGGTGATTATTGTAACTTGAGTTGATGCTGTAACCTTTAAAGTGTTATTGTTCATTTGTGATGTATTTTCTTTCTGTATTGTGTATCCATGTCTTATGTTTTTTTGATGCAACATGTTTTTTCCCAGTTTGCAGAATTTCATCTTGATGTGCTATATTTGAATTAATATAATACTTAAAATTGTATAATGAATGAATACATTTTAGTTACCGACTTTGGCCAGTTAGCAAATACAATAAACCCCACAACTGAAGCCTATTCTTAAATCAATGAAATTAATTAAATATAGTCAGGATAATTACAGTGACAAGAGATTGGACTTTGTCTTAAGCTCAAAATTAAAACAAAACAAACCCTCCCAACCATTTGTAGGTAGTCCTTGCTTACACTTAATGATCACGGTTGGGGCTGGAATCTTAGTTGCTGAATGAAGTGGTCGTGAAACAAATACGCTTGGAAAAGATTCCCCTAACCTTAAGCTTTGTGAAGCAATACCACATTGAAATATTTTTTTCTATTCCGTTCAATCATGTCTGATCCTCAGAGACTGCCTGGAGAAGCTCCTGCTGTTTTCTTGGCAAGGTTTTCCAGGAGTGGTTTGCCATTGCCTCCTTCCTAGAGCTGAGAGTGAGTGACTGGCCCAAGGTGGCTTTGTACCCAAGGCAGGACTAGAACTCACTATCTCCCACTTTCTAGCCCAGTGCCTAAATCACTACACCAAATTGGCTCTCCTCATCCGATTAGATAGTAATTAATCATTGGTATGATGGTAGAAGCAATGTACAAATTTTCAATGTACAAATTTTCAAGTTCTCTGCAACATTACAAGCCAGCAGATGTCGCTGTTTCCTTGTGTACCATTTTATCTGTGGTTGACCTACAGCCAAGTGTGTAACTTTTCCCTGAGCATCACTGACCACAAGTAGGGTATGGGCACTTTTTATTCAGAAGAAGGAAGAAGAAATCCTTTCTGTCCACCAATTTCAATATGAGAAGGCACAGAAAGTCTTTGGCAGCCCACTCCCCACCCCCAGTTCTCAACTGCTGCATTTCAAGACTCTTTCCCAAGAATTGGGGTTCTTTAACTGTGATTCAGAACCAATTCAGCAGCAGGGTGTGTGCATGGTATAGCATAAACCACTAGGGAAAAGTGACTTCAAAGGATGGGAGACCTGGGTCTTAACCCATCAAATAATAGAAACAACCAGCATCCCCCCTCCCTCCCATCCGGTTCCTCCACTGTGTATTTTTGGAAGCAAACGGGAACAGCTCCAACCATATTTGTTTGATATATTTATCTCCTCTTGAAGAGTCACTGTGTCTCCATACTCTGGCCAGACAACCATCTTTAGAAAAGCATACCCCTTCTCCTGGATAAAAATAGTCCTCCAACGTATATGGCATCTTATTTCAAAAAGGGTATTTATCACAATGTTTAGATTTTTCTTAATGCTTCAAAAGATTTTAGTTTGAAACAACTAGGCTGCATAAACAGAGGGATAGAATCAAGATCAGGTGAAGTGTTAATACCACCTTATAATGCCTTGGTAAGGCCACACTTGGAATATTGCATTCAGTTTTGGTCGCCATGATGTAAAAAAGATGTTGAGACTCTAGAAAGAGTGCAGAGAAGAGCAACAAAGATGATTAGAGGACTGGATGCTAAAACATATGAAGAACAGTTGAGGGAACTGGGTATGTCTAGTTTAATGAAGAGAAGAAGTAGGGGAGATACGATAGCAGTGTTCCAATATCTCAGGGGTTGCCGTAAAGAAGAGGGAGTCAAACTATTCTTCAAAGCACCTGAGGGTAGAACAAGAAGCAATGTGTGGAAACTAATCAAGAAGAGAAGCAATTTAGAACTAAGGAGAAATTTCCTGACAGAACAATTAATAAGTGGAACAACTTGCCTGCAGAAGTTGTGAATGCGCCAACACTGGAAATTTTTAAGATGTTGGATAACCATTTGTCTGAAGTGGTGTAGGGTTTCCTGCCTGGGCAGGGGGTTGGACTAGAAGACCTCCAGGATCCCTTCCAACTCTGTTTATTCTATTCTATTCTATTCTATTCTATTCTATTCTATTCTATTCTATTCTCTTCTCTTCTCTTCTCTTCTCTTCTCTTCTCTTCTCTTCTCTTCTCTTCTCTTCTCTTCTCTTCTATTCTATTCTATTCTATTCTATTCTATTCTATTAACTATCTGTGAAAATCTATTAGGATCTCTGTTGTGTTCCCAAACAGGAACTCTACAGAGATATTAAATGGCTTGCAGTTAATCCTCCCTCTCTCTCCCCTCCCTCCCTCCCTCTGTCTCTGTCTGTCTGTCTGTCTCTCTACATACATACTTCATATTGCTTAACCACCCACTTTCCTATGCTGAAACCACAAGATTCACACACCCCTCCCCTCATCCCCCTGCTCAAATGCTGAAAAGGATCCTATTGCTTTTAGGGTGCCCCACATTAAACAGGGACAAAGAGCCTGCCTTTCCATCTGCAGCAAGCAAGCACATTCATCTTGGTGCAATTTCAGGCTTGTCTGGAATCAGGAACCCCCAGTTATCTGCATTCAGTCCAGTATCTTGAAGCATGTCAAGTATGTGACAAAAATTCTCCAGCATTCTGGGATGTGGGACAACTTTTGCACTTGGGTTTGTGGCCACTAACACCATTCAGTTTTAAACATACACAGGCAACTGCTCAGAATCACCTGAACTGCAAGATGGGAAGCAAGTAAATTTGATACATACATAAATAAATAAGTTGTGTGGGTTGGAATAGCCTTTACAATCACACAGTTGAGCATGTGAAGACTAGAAATAATTGAATAACTTTAACTTAGATCTAGAACTTGGAGTTAAAAATGGCTTGCCTTGAACTCAGCTGGAGATGATGCTGGTGACATCAGCATCATTGGGGGTGGGGGGTTATGCACATCATACCTGATTTGGGTCGTGACCTGGTGACATCTGCATCCCCTGGGTTTTCTTTACTTTGGTGATGTCACTGGTTAAACAGACAAGCTGCTGCTAAAGTTGGTCTGTACTGTTCCTGAGGCTGCCAGCGCTGTGGCAATGCAGAAATGTGCCACCATCTGTTCTTTGCTTTCTTCCATTTGTCACTTCTTGATGTTAATGCAAAGAGATGCCAGGCCCAGAGAGCACACCGTGCCTTTCCCTGTCACAGCACCTGGGGAGACAGTTCTTGCCAGACAATATTAAATTTCTTCTCATCCAGTCAGCTGTGCTCATTTCAGCATAAAACTCTAGGATGAGGGGTTGGAAGGAGCTGTTGAAAACAAGCGCTCCATCGAATAAGTCCTGATTCTGTCATTTTGACTCATATGTGGCTTTTCATTGCTTTTCATTGAATGTCAAGTCATTTCATTCTAAAATGAAGGCAGACTAGGAAGCGACCCTCCTCACTCAGATCATTGCACTGTCACCCTCAATGTTGCCTGTTTTGAAGTGGCATCAGCAGCCATCAGGGAGAGGACCTGCCCAACTCTGCTGCTTGAAGTCAGCTGAAGAGGAGGCAGGGCCCCTCTGAGAGAATCCAACAAGACCCCCTTTCTCCCAGCCAAGGACATGGCTCTGCAGGACTGCCTTCTTCCCGCCCACCTGCTTCCTGCAGCTCCATTCCTTGATTCTCCATGGAGTGAGAGCGACAAGGCTGGTCATGGCATGGCATTTGGCCTTCTCATGTTGACAAGGAAAGCCACACGGGCTCTTTTCAGCTCTGAACTGTGAGAATGGGCAATAGTTGCACAGAGATACTGTCAGAATATAGACTGAGTGTTTTGAACAACAAAAAGGCATTTTGGGGAGAGGCGAGTCTTACATAGAAGCAGAAGCGAAGTGGATTCATCTCAGTCTCTAAATCCTTGTGCTATTTACCAGCAGAATCTCCATCTTGTTTGGATTTCATCTCTGCTTGTCCCCACTCATCTAGCCACTTCAACTGTTTCTGTGGAGTTGGTTGGTAGGGCTGGACAGAGCTTGTTCCCAGAGGTCAATTCTGAATGACCTCACCCTACAGTTTCTGGTAGAGATGAAATACCTTTGGGGACAAAGATATGAATTTGCAAGACATAAAAAGATGACAGGAACAAAGGACTTGAAAGCAGACTAGTGTGTTACTACACCAAGCATTCTTAATAGCTTTTTCCCCCAATCAATTTACTTATCAGAGACCTTGAGATCCTATTTGTGCCAATCTAGTATCAGAAAGGTGAAATTGACAATGGGCCAAGCACCTACATTGTTTGAAGTCTTCTGGCACCATCTTCTATGTGCCTCCTGAAGGAAGGACTAGAACCACTGCACAGCTATGACTCCTGGCCCATCACAGTGAAGTGGTCCCAAAAGATATTGAGGTCCATGATGCTGAAAGCAATAAGAATCTGGGTGGTTGAACAGGATCCGATTTCCCACCATCTATTTGCTGAAATAAATCACCTACCCTAATGATTAAAGCAGTCCAAAAACCAAGTAAAGAACTGATTTAAATAGGTCCAGACAATCAGTTATTCAAATGTAGCTGAATAAACCATCATTTTCACACAAATAGAAGATGTAAGGCTAGGGTATAATTGCAGTGGTCTTCCAGAACCAGGAAGGGCTTTTTCATGGTTTAATTGCATTGTTTAATTGCCTGTGGAGGCATTAAACATCTTCTGTAGCCATGAGACTGGCTGAGGGAGAAGGAGTCAAACTGAAGTGACTGTGGAAAAAACAAAGGGAACTGAGAGCCTCCAACCATTCAAGCTTCCCTCACACAATGCAGTTCCTCCATTTTGCCGCTCTCAGCTCACTGGTCAAACAAGGTGCTGCTTGAGCTGCACTGAAGGAAGAGCAAGTGGTAATGCCTCCCCATCCTGGCCACCTCTGGGCTCAATAGAAGGGGCAGGCCTTCAACAGTATCATCCACAGATGAGGAAGGAAATTCCCCAACTGGATTCTGGGTTGGACATTTTAACCAATCAAGGTTAATTATAGCTTATGTTTATACAGATAATACCTGACTTACGACCACAATTGAGCCGAAAATTTCTGTTGTTAATTGAGATGTTTGTTAAGTGAGTTTTACAACCTTTCTTGCCAGAGTTGTTAAGTGAATCACTGCAGTTGTTAAGTTAGTAACCCGGTTGTTCAGTGAATCTGGCTTCCCCCTTGACTTTGCTTGTCAGAAGGTCACAAAATGTGATCATGTGATCCCAGAATACTTAACGGTCATAAATATGAATCAGTTGCCAAGCATCTGAATTTTGATCACGTGACCATAGGGGTGCTGCAACAGTCTTAAGTGTGAAAATTGTCATAAGTAACTTTTTACAGTGCCCGTTGTAACTTCAAGCAGTCACTAAACAATCTGCTGTAGGTTGAGGACTACCTGTAACCTCACCTCTCTCTGAATTTCCACAGCCCCTATGGAAGGAAGGCATGCGTTTTGGTGATCCTTCACTCTTTGGAGGGCTGTGCAGTCGTATTCTGAGGAGGTCTTTCTCTTTCCTCCTGAACAGGGGAGAAGCCCCCTTCATTTCTCAAGGCAAGGCTGTTGTTGTCCCCTAAACTGGGCCTAAGCTTGGTGTTGAAGTCGATGGATCACCAAACACAAGGTGTGATACAAGAATATATTTTTTGTTAGATACTAACAATGAAACCAATAGGCTTCACTCTGGTCCACTGAAAGAGCGGGAAAAATACTTAAACCTGATTAGTTGAGACACCTGACAGCTCCCTATATAAGGACTAGCTGTCAGGCAGACTTTTTGCTGGATGTTACAGGGCTACAATAAAGAACAGTTGTATGAGCCTGGCTTTCCGTCTCTTTATTTGCCCAATCTAACACTGGTGACAAAGGTGGGATTGAAGTAGATGGAAGAAAAAGAGCTGACAACTAATCCAGCCAGGCAGGAATGGAAATTGGAGCGGCGGCCATCTTGCGCGCCAAATTTGAAACATGGGAATAGGCAACGATGTCAGCATTCGCTCCGCCAATGCTATTGGACCCAGCCCGGGATCAATGGGGCTCCTATATGACCAGGTTTGAATGCTTCATGGAGGCAAACGACCTCGTCAGACTGTCCAATAACAGAAAAAGAGCTCTCTTCCTCAGCCATTGCGGGCACGACGTTTTCGACATGGCTGAGTCCCTATCAGAGTCAACCCCAATACAATCAGTACCCTGGCAACTGCTGCAGAATATGCTGAAAATGCACTACACCCTGGTGCCATCTAAGGTGGTGTGGTGACACGATTTCTGCCAAAGAAACCAGAGGGAAGGAGAATCAATCAACCAGTACATCGCGGCATTACGAAAAGTGGCCACACACTGTGAGTTCAGAGATCTAGATGACATTCTTCTAGATCAACTCACTTGTCGTGTGCAAAATATTCGGCTGCAATGCCGGTTACTGGCAAAGACAAACCTTATCCTACATGTCGTCCTAGATGAAGCAAGAGGAACGGAGGCATCTAATAAGGTGGCAGAGTCACTGCAAAGACAAACCACCACCCCCAGCACCTCAGAAAACAGCTATCAGTCAGAAGGAAGCTGTCCTGGATGAAGGTGCCAAGGACAGCGATGAGGAAGTATTCCGCACAGACAGGAAAAGAAACCCCGAGACCGATGACAAGCAACCAGGGTGCACTAGCTGTGGGGGACAATACCAGAGAGCCGTCTGTCATTTTAGAGACATTATCTGTTGGCATTGTGAGAGGAAGGGTTATCTAGCACAGGTTTGCAGGGCAAGCCAGCCTGCCCTTCACTGGCCTAAGCATCCTAGCAATCTGACTAAAACCCCGAAAGCCCCCAGACGAGACCCAGAGAGGCTTAAAATGAAAAAACTTTCATTCTGGGATGCCAGAAACATATCAAATGCGAATTGGCCAAGCCAGCACTCTCTACAACAAAAAATTACAGACAACGATCCACATTGAGGGGTCACCATGCGAGATGGAGATCAACACTGGGTCATGGGTGATTATCATCTCCTGGGCTGTTCCACTCATCCAGAAAAGACAACTAAGGCACCAACAGCTGAAATTGTGTGACTATCAAGGGAATTGGATTCCTGTTGTAGGCTCCGGTAAATTCTGGGTGAAGTTTGGGAAGTATGATAAAGAACTACCAATAACTGTCATCAGCGGAAACCTGCCAAGCCTGCTAGGGTTAGATTGGTTTGAAGCTCTTGGCATGAGAGTCTCAGGCATCAACTCTATCGCCAGTGGCGGAGTGGACGACTTGCTATGCGAATTCCAGGACATATTCAGCGCTGACCTGGACAAGTATGTCGGCACCCCTATTTCTTTTAACTTAGACCCTCAGATAGCACCAATTCGAATGAAGGCCCGTAGGGTTCCATTCGCTCTCAAGCCAAGGATAAACAGGGAACTGGATAAGCTTCTCAGTTAGGGGATCCTGGAACTGGTAGACCATGCAAAATGGGAGACCCGAATTGTAACACCAATCAAATCTGACAGGTCAGTGTGCATCTGCACTGATTATAAGTGGACTTTGAATAAAGCCCTCCAGCAAAGTGCGTACCCTGTGCCCATTGTTCAGCATTTGCTGCACTCTCTGGGCCCCAGAAAAATATTTGCCAAACTTGACCTTGCGCAGGCATATCAACAGCTGCCAGGATATACTGCTACTGCAGAGGCTCAGACCATTGTTACACACAGTGTGGTGTTCAAATGTCACCGGCTCCAATTCAGTGTTAGCGTGGCCGTCGGTAGGCACTGAATTCAAACTATTTATTGTACAACAGCATGGAATGTCTGCTCAAGGGGGCTATTTGCTATGGGGGGACTGGGTTGTTCCACCTAAACTGAGAACAAATGTTTTAAATGTATTGTATGTGGGGCATCCAGGAATTGTCCAGATGAAAGCTCTGGCTAAAAGCTATGTATGGTGGCCCAATATGGGCAAAGATATTACAGAATAGGTTGCCACATGCTCCCCCTGCCAAGAATCCTGTCTGGCTCACCCAGCAGCCCCAGTGCACAAATGAGAAAAGCCCCGAGCTCCCTGGTCCAGAATTCACATTGACTTTGCTGGACCAGTGCACGGGCAAACCTTCCTGATTGTGGTGGACACCTATTCAAAATGGTTACAGGTAGTCCTCATGAATATAACAACAGAGGAGGCTCTGTTCAGGGTATTCCGGAAAATGTTTGTCACACATGGCCTGCCTGATGTCATGGTATTGGACAATGGGCCACAATTCAGAGCCACATAGGGGTTCTTAGCCAAACAGGGAGTCTGGCATGCTTTGACCGCGCCATTCCATTCAGCCAGTAATGGGCAGGTTGAGAGAATGGTGAGGTCAGCCAAAGAAGCTCTCTCTAGAATGGGACCAGGGGACTGGCAGGTCAGAATAGATAAATTCCTCCTGGTTCAGCATATCACTCCTAGCTCAACCACAGGCCGCAGTCCCATGGAATTATTAATGGGCCCCCAGCTAAGATCTATCTTAGGCCGACTGCACCCTAACTATTCGACAGAACAAATCTCCAAATCAGCAAACCGAACCAGGTCCTTCAACATAGGAGACCTGGTTTATGCACATAACTATGCTGAAGCGCACTGTGGGTACCAGTAAAATAATCAATATAACAGCCCCCCGATCATATAGAGTAGTACTAGATGATGGGTGAATATGGAGGCTGCACATAGATCAGCTCAGAAGCTGCCTCGAACCAATTGCCTCAAAAAGGCAGGAACTCCAAAAATGTTTAAAAATACCAAAATCTGACTCACAAAACACTCCTTCCACAGCTAACTCAAGCCCGAGGGAACCGGAAGACTTACCTGAGGAACCAAGCATCCAGCAATGAGCCCCCTCCGAACCAGTTCCAAAAGAGGCCGACACACTCCATAGAAGTTTCCAAGAACTTCCACTGGTAGAGCAGGAAGAAACAACAGTTCCTACCGAACAGTCTGCCGCCGCGACTCCAACTGAGCTGTGCAGGTCCAAAAGAGCCTGAAAACTCCCCACCTACTTATGACACTATGTATGCTAAATTAAAAGAATAATCCATTCTGAGAGGGGAGGAGTGTTAGATACTAACAGTGAAGCAATAGGCTTCACTCTGGTCCGCTGAAAGAGCAGGAAAAATACTTAAACCTGATTGGTTGAGACACCTGACAGCTCCCTATATAAGGACTAGCTGTCAGGCAGAGTTTTTGCCGGATGTGCCAGGGCTACAATAAAAAACAGTTGTATGAGCCTGGCTTCCCATCTCTTCATTCGCCCAATCTAACACTTTTATTTCAGTACCAAGATATAAGGACTCTGGCTTTGAAAGCTGCCAAGGCCCTGATTACAGTTTTACAGCCATTCTTATAGTCAAGGATGGATCATATTTACCCCTTTACCCTCCCTCTAATAATGCATGCAGAACATATAATATTGATTGGTTACCTGGATTACAGCCCCTCTCAAGCTAAATGTCACATCAACTGTCACTCACCCCAGGTCACGGGTATCATGCAAAGTTTCTAGTTTCATGTTCTACCTATGTGGTTTTGGGGTTTTTCTTATAAGCAAGCTATTCTTGTTTCCAATATCCTAGCTTAGAGGTTTCTGACAGGTAAGTCACTTGCTTTTGCCTTGCTATGACTGTGCAGCCCCCCCCCCATTCCCCCATAGACACCACCACCCTCCTGGTACTATTGGCAACTGTTAGGATACCTGTATTGCAGAAAAACAAAAAGGAATAAAGCTGTTTAATTGTTCATTTTAAGGCAAAGAAATGAAGATAAGAGTAAATGTTTTTCAGAATTCATATTCCTCACTCTCATGTCCAGTACACCCACACCTGGGTCCTATCTCCACATATGACCCTTCCTCTGCTCCCCAGGCCTCATCTGTACATATATCCCATCATTTGATCCTTCACTGCCTATATTTTAGGGAACAAATTCCCTGTATTGTAAGATATAACAGCCACCCCAACCCCCCCCCCCCATAATTAGCTGTCCTTAGGTCTCATAAAGGATGCAATATTTGTGAGTACATAATATATATTCACACAGGGCTGGTTTCTGCAAAAATATCCCTTATAACTAGATAATTTAAATAATTTGTTGCAAGCAGCTGCGTCCAGTTTCTGAAGCTGGGGCTCTGATGAAACTATCCTCCACATTAAGGGCACTCAGATGCTAATTGAGGGAAGCATGTTCCTCCAAAGCTGATCATTTGTCTTCATCATCTCTGACCATCCTTTGAGTGGCCTGACAGGAATCTCTGTTTGGAAGATAATAGGAATCACGATTACTGAGAGGGAATCTAATGCTTCACCGGCCTTTGGGAGCAATTTGTATTCATTAATGTTCTCGCAGATTAACTTTCCCTGATTAATATATGAGCGTGATAAGCACCAGGGCTGTCCTGCTTGAGCTGCTTTGATAAATCAGCTCTGACTATCATCAGAGGCTAATAGAATGTAAGCCTCACGTCGGTCCTTTAGTCGTTGTCGTTGTGTTCTTTCCCACTGACTGCCCGAAGCAGGTCAGGGAAGAAGCTTCAGGCCATCAGCAAAACCAATTCATCACTCTCCTTCAGACCAGTGGGATGAGGCATCCATAGCCCATGAATTAGGTAGAAGGAAAGTTTGGTTTTCTCTTCTTCAAATTCACAGGGTGTACCAAAAATCAGGCCCAGAGGCCAACAGGCGGTCTAAAGGAGCCCATCACACAAGAATGTATAAACCTCAGAGAACAAGTTGCTCTTCTACGGATGCTCAAAGGTCAAACAAGTGAGGAGCTTTTGAGAAAGAAATGGCACCCTGTTAAAACATTTAATGTAGTTTTTATAATAAATTATTTATTTTTATTTATTATCAAACTTCTATGGTGCCCTTCTCACCAAGCATATTGTTTTACAAAATGGAAGGTATAGCAGTGTGTGTTGTTTTTAATTTTAGATTGTAAGCAGTTATATCAACTTGAATTATGGGAAAAAAAGCAATGTGTTGCTATTTGTTAAAACCAAAATAACTATAATTTACAGTTTTTTAAATTACACTTTTGGGACTGGAGGATGTTTCAGTCCAACCCAGAGAATAAATCAAAGGAAGGAGCAACATCTGTGAGCACGGATTGTCCTCCTATGTCTAATGGACCATACTATCCCTGTGAAATAAAAATCAATATTTCTCACATACCTAGAGAATCCCAATCAGTAAGTTTCCTGTCTCCCATCATCTCTTTTATGTTTTGTTAAGGTTAACACTGAGCGCTGACAGGTCTTCTGGAACCCACCCACCCCTGGGTCACTGGGGGTTCTCCCCTCTGCTGCTTAGGGAGGATCCAAGCTGAGGGGAGCGGAGGTGTATGGGGGGCCAAGCCAAGGAAGGGCCAGCACATGTCCTCCCCACAAATCAACTTTGGCTTGTTCTGGTTACATCCTCCTGTCCAAGGGTGGGGGTTGGGGGCAACTACAATGTGATAGCAGTACAAAGGACAGCGGACAAGGGTTCCTGTTCTTTTCCTCTGCCCTGGTTTTGCCCAAAATGGTTTTTATTCTTTTTAACATACAGGTTTTTCACGGTTTGTCAGAAACTGAAATATCCGCTGCACATGGAAGGCCAGCTCAGAAAAGACTCAATCTGTCTTGAGCACAAAGGTTTCATAGACGTAATTGACCCAGAAGACTTTTTCGTTTTGGAGAAGCCACAAGAACAGCATCCTTCCTCAAAGCATTTGCATGTCCCAGGGTCCCACACCAAGGACATGCATGCAGCTCAGATTGTCACGGGTGTGCGCGAATGATATTGTGTGAACAGCCTTGGCATATGCACACACAGCGCTGATTAATGAAGGAAGACTGAAAAGACAGCATAAAACCTTCTGTGTAAAAGCAATTGCAATGGGAAAATAATGGGGAAAGTTTCAGATATTTACATAACGACAGGATTGTTGCATCTTGTAACAGAAAAGACAGAAATCCTCAACCTGGGTGACGTGTATATGAAGGCTAATCAACATGAGTTTTTCTTGTCCATTCTCATTTTGGTTTTGCCTGGTGTGGGAATCAAGAAAACAGTCTACCATATGCCTTCCCCAAAGAATCTTAAAATATGTATTGTTGCTGGCAAGGAAATGATAAAGGAACATAATTAGGCAATGATGACCCGAAAACAAACATAGATTCTTTCCTGGATGCCACAAGCCATCTGTGCTTGCCTGATGTTTATAGAATCTTCATTAGTGAAGAGCCTCAATAGATAAGAGGCTCAACTGGAACATCAATGGTTGAGATAAGGGCAAGTGGACAACCAATCTGAGGATCCACAAGGGGCTGGGGGGGGGGGGAAACACACAGCAGAAACACAGCTTTAGAAAGTGACAGGCCTTTTTTTTATTTCACAGCATGTTCTTCAGACTTCATCAGACAAAACTTTGCTGTTCTGGATCATTTGTTGTCCCCCAGCCTTGGAAATTTAACAACATGTTATATTTTGGTGCCTGGACTCTTCTGTACATCATCCTCATTGTCCTACAAAGTGGAACCCTCATGGGAAACCAGCACAGCTTACCCACAAAGGAGAATTCTCACAAATCTTCTGGTGAACTTGGAAATATGGAGGGAGAGGCCTATTTCAATTTTAAGGCTTTTCTGGAGAACCTGAAAGCTGATTTTTTAAGGAACTTGAACTTATCGGCGATACCTTCACAAGAAAAGGTCAAAGAGAAACCACCCCAGTTCATGATTGATTTATATAACAGATACACCCAGGACAAGTCTTCCAGTCCCATTGCTAACATTGTACGCAGCTTCAGACCTGAAGGTATGAGTAAGCTAGAGTATTTTGGTAGCTTCAATGGGTAAGCTAGAGTATTTTGAGGTGGCAGTTGGGATCCTAAATTCCATTCAAATATGTTTTTTTTATATTCTCCACTTGTTTTCTTTTATAATGTAAGATATAAAAATGGAAGCTTTAAAAAAGAAGATTGAAAGTGCTGATAAATTATCAATATAATTTGCATCAGGTTCTCAGAGGAATGTTAGTACTTCTATAGTTTCTTTAAAGTGCAGGTAGACGGTTCTGCTAAAACATGCAGTGCGGCTGTGAGTAATCTCTGGGTGTTCTAGAAACCTCTGGAGTCACAAACATTTGCCAGAGGGGGTGTGTGGTCCCAAAATCAAAAGAAAGCCAACACTATTTCATTTCCTCCTGAACTGCTTGTTCTCCTGAGCCAAAACACTCTGGCTTTGATAATGGCCCGAATGCTTCGGGATTTTTCTAATTAATATGGTTGAACTATAGATTAGTCTTTGCTCTCAGCCACATTCTTTACAGTATTGCTAGATGGATTAAAAAGTTTTCAATTTTGCTCCAGGAGGAAGATGTCTTTAAGTACTAAATTTCTAAAAAAAAAAAAAAAAAGAAGAAAGCTAGAACAGATGTTAGGATGGTACTATTTGGTTGCAATTGCTATTTCAGAGGAGATTCAGAAACAAGTCAATTGACCTAAAATCGAGGACAAAGGCAAGCAGGGTTTGAGAGTCTGTCTCCCCAACATACAAGAAAGTGCCATTAATTATGTAGTTACTTACTAATTTGTTTGGCTTCGTAGAAGAAGTCCCAACCCTACTCATCACCAAAGGCTGATCAACATGGAACTCTTCTGAAAGGCATTTAATTAACTGATCAATTAACATAGAGCCATCCAAGTGTTACAGGTGGTTTAAAAATGTAATAAACATGTAGGTAGATTATATGGAAGGGGAAAAGATGGGCAAATCTCCCATTCCCCCTTAGATAATGCCTCCTCTCTATATCCCAGCAACTCAAAGTTACAGCTAAAATACTGAACACATCATCAACAAAAATACAAAATTCACACATTTAGGCAAAGAAACCAGCTAATGCCTCCAATCTCTTTTGATAAACATAGATTTGGAGCCCATATAAAGTTCTAAAGTCTCTAAGAAGCCTTTAAGAGGGTGTGTTTAAAAAAAAAGAAAAGTCTATCTAGTTTAATCTTGTCCTTTTGACAACAGCAGAATTTTAGGCCGATAACTTTTCCAACTGATACTGCCTGTAATTGTTTAAATCCAAACCATGCAAATTGCCCATTCTTTGAAGTTCCCCTAATCTCTGATTAGAGAAAGCCAATGTTGTGAAATGCCAAGAACCAAGGAAAGCCTGGTCTGAGGCCCCCTCAGTCATAGTAGCCCATTCAGTGACTTTCTGGCAGGCAGAATTTCTCAACTCAGCCGGCTCCACAAAGTTCTTGTCATTAGAACGATATAGCTACTTACTTTAATTTATTTTTATTTTTTTGGAAAACATTGTCATTTTCTGAGGACGTCTGATTTTTCATTGTGCAAAACTCCTTTCTCTGCAATTTCTAGATGTTATATTTGTAAAGAAGAGGGCAGGCAGCCTCCCTTGGTATTTCTTCCCCTGTTTTCCCTATAACAGCCACTCTATGAGGTGAGTTGGGCTAAAAGGGAAGGCTGGACCAAAGTCACCAAGCCAACTTCCATACCTAAAGACTTACACCTAGTTGCTAGTCCAGCACCTTAACCGCTATGTTAGTTGGGGTTTTTTTTTACATCTAGAAATTTTTTTTACATATTTTTCATCAATAATATTTTATGTTATTAATTTATTCGATTTCTGTAGTCACCCATCTCAATCAATGATTCCAGGCAGTTTACAATATGCTGGAAGATATGTCCATTTCCCCATATTTCTAATACTACCTTTTACTTATATAGGCATAATTTGATTCCTTTACTTTGTTTCAGTTTAGCGTTTTAGTAATACTAGTGGTAATGAAATATTGAAGGTTCAGCATTGGGTGTACTAATATTCAGGTTCAAATTCCTTTCTTGCTAGAGAGAGTCAATTATCATTATAACAGTGTTTATCATTTTCTCCATCAGATATTTCTTCTCTGTCTTCACTGGAAATGAATCAGAAATATATCTTGCTCTTCAACGTTTCCATCCCATGGCATGAAGAAGTAACTAAAGCTGAGCTGAGGATCCACATTGCATGTCAGAAAGAGGCCGAGTGTTTTCCTCGTGTTCATGGGAATATAGTAATCTATGACGTGCATGAAGGACATAACTGGGAGGAAGCAGAGGGCGTAAAGAACTTCCTCGCCTCCAGAGAAATCCAGGGATGTGGCTGGATGACATTTGATGTGTCCAGCACTGTGAAAAAATGGGTCAAGGCAGAAAAGACCAGGACTGTCAACCGGTTGGAGACTGCCGTGAAGAGCTACGATCCAAGTGGTTTCAACTGTGAGCATCTGAACATCAGTGTGGCTGCTGACTCAAATCATCTGCCTTCCCTGATAGTGTTTTCTAACGATCACGGCAAAAGAGTCAAAGCAAACCACGCAGAGCTTCAGGAAATGGTGGCCCACGAACAGGAGGATATGCTGAAGAATTTAGCGAAGGACCACGCTGCCCACAGGCGGAATTCTTGGCCTGTCCACGGAACCCATCACTCCTTGTCCAGAAACAAAAGAAGTATTGAACTCAACCATTGCCGGAAAACAACCCTCCATGTGAATTTTAAAGAAATTGGCTGGAACTGGATCATTGCTCCTCCAGATTACGAGGCGTTTCAGTGTAAAGGGGGCTGCTTCTATCCTCTGACCGACAATGTCACCCCAACCAAGCATGCAATTGTCCAGACATTGGTCCACTACAAAAACCCCAAGAAAGCTGTCAAGGCCTGTTGTGTTCCCACAAAGCTGGAAGCCATCTCCATGCTTTATAAAGACGAAGCTGGAACCCCCACCCTGAAATACGAATACGAAGGGATGAAAGTAGCAGAATGTGGCTGCCGGTAGTATGAGAGCACCTCTCATTCATTTTAAACATTTGAAGTTGTGAGTGCAGCCCTTTCTCTTTGAATTTCTTATAGAATGGCACTTGTTGTAAATCAGTGACTAAGAATGGAATCATTAATTTCTAGACTGAATCTCCCTTACATAGATCTTTCTCCCCCTGCAATATTTCTTTTATATACTTACTGTATATTTTTAGGAAGATATCATTAAAAAACTCTGTCTGTGCCCATCAACTGTACTGTAAATATTTGTGGGGACTTATTGACTGCAGAAGCTATTTCCAGAAGATGAACCATTGATCACAGTAGATCTAGTTGCAGAAGTTCTTTTGACTATTGTGTCAATATCACATATGTTTACAGAACTGTAATTTCTTCTCCAACCCCCAAAGAGAGGGAGTGTTTTTTTCACATTTCCATCATAGAAAAATTATGTAGAAGGAAAGCATTATGACATACTTTTCTAGCAGTGTAATTATTTTCCAAGCAGTGAAAAAATATTTTAGAAATGATATGGAAATCTGACTACTATAGAGATTACTAAAGTATAATATGTAAACAACTTTGGCACAGAAGCTCTGGGAGCTGTTGCCTCTATTCTAAAACTCATCATAGATTTGGTGGGACTGGCATCTGTGACATTCCCTACCCTCACCCACCTGCCATAGAGAGGACACTAGAAATAGGTAGAAAAGAAGGAAGTTAGGATAGGACTGCAAACAAGTTGTTGTTTCATGCAGTAAACCTCTAGATTGTGGGATTCAGCACTCTAAAATGTCATAATGTTCAACTATGCATTCTGGTTGGGTCAAAAAAGTACAAAGGATAGGAGTAATCAGGCCCCAAAGATGCCAGGGTTGGATAAAAGGAAACCAACATTCAGAGTCCCTAAAATAATTTAATAAAGGAATGAATAAATACGAGCAATGAAATAGCACTAAATGACTATTTTAAAGAAAAGGCTATTCCATTGTCACAAAGAGAGAAATAAATGGAAGCTTTATGAATTTAACTTGTCACATTTTACCTCAAACATGAGCAGTTCTAAAACAAACATTAAAGGACCAGCCCCAAATGTCCATGTTAACTGAGCAATTCCCTCCACAGAAAAGGTTTTGTGGTCTCCAGCTATAAAAGAGAAGTCCTATAAAGTTTGTTGTAAAAATAAGGACTTTACTAATCATCTAAAGTCCCATCTGAAAAAAGTATAAGATCTCCCTGGCCATCAAATTCTTCTGCTCTGCCAAGACGAGTACGGAAGGCAGCAATTCCGTCCAGTGGATCCCTCACCAACCACACAAGAGCCCAGCCATCCCATAGAAAGTTTAGGGGCTGGGATTTAAAGAACAGATATTTGAAAGCCCAAATTGTCAGCATTACCAATCTATGTTGGTTCAAACATGCTGCTAGAAGACACACATTACCAATCTATGTTGGTTCAAACATGCTGCTAGAAGACACACATTTCAGCCCACATAAGGGGCTGAAAAAAACCTGGCAATCACTATGTTGACAGCTAAGGTATTTGCTTTCGGCATGTCTTTGCTGCTATCTAATGGTCACCTGGGTTTTTGCACTGCAAGGGCACACCTGGATTTAGAAGGAATCTCCATCTCTTTCTTGCCGGTGCTTTCTGTTGACTAAGCAGCCAGTATCTCCTTTCCAATTCTCTTATCCATCTGGCTTCTATTTTTATCTCTTGATAAGACCTACTTGAGTGATCACATACAGAACTACATGACTTTGCAGAGGGATGGAATCCTTTATCTCTATTCTCCACAAAGCCTTGACCTTCTGAATATTCTGAGCCTTTCCATGGCTCATCCGTTAAACTGCCTTGAGAGGCCCTCATGAGAGGCCCGTTTACCAAAAAGGAGAATATCTGTAGCTCAGGGTTGAAATGAGGGGTCCTTGATGCTCTCTGAGCTTGGCTTGTTTCCTTGCAGACATTTCATTACCCAAACTAGGCAACAACATCGGTGCTATAGTGTTGATAGCATTGCATGATGATATTTCCTAGCTGGCAAATAAAACAACAAGCAGGAAACAAGCCAAACTCAGAGAGCACCAAGGAGAGGGGGGGGGGGGAGAGGGAGAGAGAGAGAGACCCTCTCTTGAGCCCCGCCTTGGAACTTCCTGTTCCTGTGTAAGGGCAGGTATCTGATTAGTTGTCAGACTCCCATGGGGCCATCCAGGGGTAACTTTGTAGGTTGTCAAGTCCCAGGCCTGGTTGAATCTTGTTGGGTGATGATGTAATGAAGTGGCTTTGGCAAAATTCCTATTATGGCTTAATGGCTTTGTCCTGTTTTGGATCTTGAGTGAGGGCTAATCCTATCATGTCCTGAGGGCCATGTCTTTTGTTTTGTAGATAAGCTGGCCCAGCCTTTGTCTTGTAGATAAATTGGCACCAAAATATCTGCTGGGGGTGCGGGCAGGGAGCTGAGGCTCTGAGTTTGACTTTAGAAACATGTTTCCCCTTTAGAGAAAATATAATAGTCTGCCTTTTTAATATTTCCTGGAATATTTTGTTTTTCTAGGAGAGGGGTGGGTCCTAGCTTCCTACAACCTGCTCACTGAAAGTGAATGTGTCGGTAGACGGAAACAGGAGGGCTGGGGAGACTCACATTCTTATTTTATTTATTAATTTCAATTTCAATTGATACCCTGCCTTTCTATCCTCATGATACTTTGGGCTTCTTACAGTCAAGAAAATATAAAATAATAAAAAGAAGTTCAAAACTTTAAAATGTCACATATTTATATCTATGCATAATATAAACTTTGAAATCCTTATTAGCCAATACAGGAGCCCTATTAAAACGGGTCCAAATAATCAATAACTTCTGGAATGTGCTGGGATTGAACATAAATCCGGAATCAGGAACCCCCTCCCTTTCCTACTACTTTAGCTTCAAAGGGGACATTTGAGGCCAGGCTATAATTTTTCAACTCCTCTGGCTCAAGAGGAGTCTACAGCATCTCTTTCATGTAGTGGGAAAAGGGTGATATTCCCTCCATATATCTTGTCCCCATCACTGAGAAGAATCCAAAACAGTATATTAAAATTATACTAATATGAAATATGGAGTTTTGCGCTTCCTTCGGCTGTTTTTGTTTGTTTTCTTTGGTTGGAAATATTGATTGTAGCTACATTTCTGTCCAGCTGTAGTTCTATAACTTTTCTTTCCTGAACCTTCGCTTCCTGTTTTAAAAATGGGATCAATTATTCAACCAATTTTTTTATTTTTTATTTTAGAAGTACATTTTAAACTTACTCAAAAATAGTTGAGAATAATCATGGAAAATTTGTATTTAAAAATCAGCCCTTCCTCAATCAATCAATCTTTATTATGGCCACAAATAAAATACAATTAAAACATATAGACACACCCACACTCACAAACATATACTGATAATTATAAAAAAGTAAAATTAAAAAATGAACAGAGTTCTTCAATCACCAGGAAAGACGTATGGCTGCATGTGATTGAGCAACCCAGTAGAATCTTGGCCAGACTAGACAAGCAACAGACAGAAGCCCCGGTCTCTGTCAGGAATTTCTTCCTCACAAAGACACCCAGGATTCCCCATAGAGGAAATTGCATTCCTTCACAAAGGTGCACGCATGGAGCAGGTTGACTGAGGATTACCTGTATAGCTGATCATCATTCCTTTAACAATAAGCTGGCTGAAAAGGCCAAGGACTAAGTATTGCAATATCCCACTTGACCCCTCTGGCCAGCCAGTCGAGAGCAGCTGTTGAATAGGCTGCTTCTTAAGCCAGTTGTGTATCCACTGAACTGCCAACCCATTCAGCCCATACTTAACTATCCTGAGACCTTTTGTTAGATGCCTTGCTAAATTGGAGATAACATCTACAGTATTCCCACAGCCTATTAAGAAAGTCAGTCAGACAAATGAAATAAGGTTAGTCCGACGAACCTTATTTCTGTTTTTAGACATGCTCTTGACAAATCTATGCTGACTGTTCATAATTACTGCAGTTTTCAATGTGCTTACAAGTCAGTCTGTGATTTACTCCAGATACCTAAAGAAGTATTGCTAAGAAGATGAGGGGAATCAGGGGCAACTATTTATGAAATTCCCAAGTACAAATAATGTTGCCTACAACACAATTGCCCTTACCTCCACACACCTTCTGTTGTAACCAAAGGCAACAGGATATTGGTTTACCTTCACCAATTCCCATTGATGCCCACTGGCTCAGTTCAGCATCCGCAGGAGGTAGGGGCTGCTTTACAAGGTGGGTGGAATTGCTAAGGTGGGTGGACTCCCGCTGGGCTCCTGTGCTCAGGGTAAGCGTTTCATGATTAACTGGGGCCATGTGATCAGCAGAGGTAGGGATGATTTAATTTTCTCTCTCTTAGGTTGCAGACAAAGGCTTTCTCGTGCCGTCACATCTTCCTGTACCCACCTAGGGCCCTCCAGCCAGAATTGCTGTGATTCCTTCTTTCTATCTCTTTCTATCACTAGCCAAAGCGTCTAAGACAAATGAAATAACGCCAACGGTTTCAGTCTGTCAAGATCTATTTGTCTTGATACCAACAGCCATATGTTCAGGGGTGGTATTACAAGTAAATCCTAATTGATTACAGTTATGAAGATCAAAGTCACCTCAGGATTAAGCAGCATTCTGGGGATAGTGCAGAGTACAGCCAGGAGCAGTAATAACAACAAAGTTTTTAGCTAAATTATAAAATACTATTTCTTACTCTTCTTCAGTTCTTGGCATAATGCTGCTTGGTCTGAGAGTGAATGATGTGATGGGTGTGTGCTGTATGTATATAGTTTTTTATCAGTCAAGCAAATATTGTAATGAAGCAAATGTCCCTCACTGAAAAAGTCCCCAGAACAACCGCAAGTCAAACGCTGGTCCATTACAAACTAGTTGGCCAAAGAAGAAGCTCCATCCTGACCTTAGTCTTACTTCACCCCAGGATTAAGTGCTAGGAGGGCTTCTATGTCTTTAGAGCAGGACATTTTTCCCCCCACCAAAGGCCTTGGTCCAGTGATGGCTAACCTTTTTCTTGTCATGTGCCGAAAGCGCAAATGTGTGCCAGAACCCATAATGTGCATGTGCACAAGACCCCACCGCTGCCCTGTCCCCCATGCATGCATGCACGTGTGACCCCCCGCCACCCATTTTGGGCCTAGCAGGCCTCCCTGCAGCCTCCTGGACCCAAAAACGGGGGGGGGGTACTCCCTTGCTCCTTGTTTTAGGCCTAGCAGACCTCCCTGCAGCCTCCTGGGCCCAAAAAAGGGCCATGGGATGGGCATGCGGTACCCCTGCCCCCCATTTTTGGCATAGTAGGCCTCCCTGCAGACTCCTGGGCCCAAAAATGGGCTGTGTGGGGGGCACCGCCACCCTCCATTTTAGGCCTAGCAGGCCTCCCTGCAGCCTCCTGGGCCAAAAAACAGGCTTGGGGGAAGCGCCACACCCTGCGCTCCCCCGCCACTGCGCATGTGCCCCCCATGCATGTATGTGCGCCCCCCCCGCGCATGCACGCATGAACCCTGGCCCCCATGCATGTGTGTGCAACCTCCCCTGCGCATGACCATGCGCCTCCCACATGCACCCCGCACCCCCCAGGGTTACCGGTAGTTAAAAATGCTTTAAAAAGTAAAAAAAAAAAAATCTGAAGATGATCACTCAGCTGATCGTCAGAACTTTTTTTTACTCTTTAGGCATTTTTTATTACCGGTTCTCTGGAACTGGTAGTAGAAAATGCTTTTAAAAGTAAAAAAAAGGCTCTGAAGTTTGCGTGCCACAGTTGATCACCCCCCCCCCATGTGCTGTTCTGCTTACCCAATGCTTCCTTTTGTTGTGCACTGCACATGCACGCACCTCGCATTTGGTGCATGCATGCGCACAGCACACGTTTGGTGCACAGCATACATGCACAGCCAGCAAACTGGTAGTAAACTGATTCAGATTTCACCACTGGTGAAATCAGTGGTGCAGATGACTGAAAGAAGGCTTCTTGGGCAATAGTTCTTTAAATCATCTTAGGCCCCTTTCTTCGTATAAGAATCACGTCAGCATTTTTCCATGAGTTGGGTATTTTTTCTTCTATGAGGCATCTTGAGTATAGTTTTACTAGTATCTTGTGTAAACTATGATCACCAGCTTTCAGCATTTCAAACATAACACAGTCATTTCCTGAAGCTCTGCCATTTTTCATTGATTTTATGGCACTTGATAGTTCCTCCACTAGGATATCTGGCATTTCCTTTTTTGTGGGTATTGTTACTTTTGAGTGATCTTGATCTTTGTATAGCTCTGAATAAAATTTTCCAATTATTTCTAACATTTTTTGTCTTGTTCCACACAGCGCCATCTTCATATTAAATGCAAAAACCTTCTTTCTTATATTTATAAGCCCTTATAAGCAGAAGAACATTGACACTGACATCCCCTAAATTCTGCTGAAAATGTTACCTAGCCTGGTAATGAAATGTCCAAAAGCCAACCCACAAGCTCGGAGAACAAATATCCACCCTTATAAAGATGTGTAAAGATAGTTTACAATTGCCATTGCTGAAAAGAATTTCAATGACAAAAATGAATGTTCTATGTAGAATGTTTTTGTTTTGTGTGAACCTTTGTCTTGTTGCGGCTGCCAATATTACTATAGAAGGCACTACAAGGACTCCTTTATGTCAGTGGAACATAAAGATTGTTAATTGTTTTAAACAGCTAACAACACATTCCTTTTAATCTAAAAGTCAGATTCAACAGATTACTGAAGCATTCTAACAACCTAATTGTATTAATTTATTTTTGTTTACTATATCCAGATTGGTCACTTAAACTTTTTAAAATCAAGTACAGTCTGATCCAGATTCTAGTAGACAGCATCTATCTCAGAAATTAGTGAAGTGAAGCATTATGAAATCATAACTGAGTGGTCTAATCACAATTTGAAGGCTGTTGCAGTGGTTTCATAAGGTGGTTGCTGTACTACAGAACAAAGCTGCACCTTGCTACATGCCCTCCTGTTTAATAAGATTAAAGACTTAGAACTAGATTTAAAGATTACTGTCAGCTAAAATGGATATTCAGCCTCTCTGACTTAATATTCACTTCTGAGATCAAGTAGGAAGAACCTGCATTTCTCACAGTCTGTAAATTGTTTGGAACTCATTTGCACTTTTCTAACAGCATGAAAATAATACGAAGAAATTTATTGTTCGGAATGGCACTTATATTTGGTAGCATCCATACTGAGAGTGTCTCACACTCCACCCTGGTGCTGGACATGGCCAAGATTCTGTTGGACAATTATTGTTTTCCAGAAAATCTGGTGGGAATGCAGGAAGCCATTGAACAAGCCATCAAGGGTGGGGAGACTTTGGATATCTCAGATCCTAAAATCTTGGCAACAGCTCTAACAGCTGGACTTCAAGGAACTTTGAACGATCCACGGCTGGTAGTATCACATGAAGCTTTGGCTCCTGCAGTCCCTGAGCAAGAAGTGGATGCTTCTCTACCATTAGAAGCACTTTTAGAGGTTATCCAGCACACAGTCAAATCTGAAGTGCTGGGTGATAATGTAGGCTACTTAAGAATAGACTACATCATCGGGGAGAACATGGTGCAGCAAATTGGTGCTTTCCTGGTAGAAAAGATGTGGAAGCCCTTGATGGAGACATCAGCTCTTGTCTTAGACCTGCGTTATACCACTGGAGGAAAGATCTCAGGCCTTCCATTCATCATCTCCTACTTGTACAATGAGGACAAACTGCTGCACGTGGACACTGTCTACAACCGGCCTTCTAATAGCACTATGGAAATATGGACCTTTCCAAAAGTGCTGGGCATGAGATACGGTAAGAACAAGGAAGTTGTTTTGCTGACCAGTAAACACACCTCTGGGGTGGCCGAAGATGTGGCTTATATCCTGCAGCAAATGCACAGGGCCATCATAGTGGGCGAAAGGACAGCAGGCGGCTCCTTGGACCTCCGTAAATTGCAAATTGGGGCTTCCCAGTTCTACATGACTGTTCCTGTGTTGTGTTCTATGAGCCCCTTAAGTGGCGGTGGCCAGAGCTGGGAACTGAGAGGGGTGATGCCAAGTGTGGCCGTTCCAGCAGAGCGAGCCCTGGGTGATGCCCTGGCCATTCTGTCCTTTCGCAAAGCGATTCCTGACAGCGTCAGTCGCTTGATGCATGTCTTGCAGAACAATTACTCAATAATTGAACAGGTGCCAGCGTTACTTCAACAACTCTCTGCGTTTGATTATTCAGCCATCCTGTCAGAAACAGATCTGGCCTTCAAACTGAATACCGAATTGCAAAGCATCTCCAAAGACCCACGACTTTTCTTGTGGACTACCACAACCGGTGAGGCTATGGTTATGCCAGTTGAGGAGCCGATGGACATGAACATAGAGCTGCTGGATGGCGAACAACTCAAACAAATCCTGGCTGCTGTGTTTCAAGTGTCAGTGCTATCTGAAAATGTGGGCTACCTGCGTTTTGATCAGTTTCCCGATGCTGGAGTGCTGATCAAGCTGGAGCCCTATATCATCAATCAGGTCTGGGAACCTTTGCAGGCAACAGATTATTTGATCATTGACCTGCGCTACAACCAGGGTGGACCATTTTCAGATGCTGTACCAGTCCTATTATCTTACTTCCAAGATCCCTCTGCTGGTCCTGTGCATTTGTTTGCCACCTATAACAGACTCACAAACCAGACCTACGTTTACAACAGTAGAGTTGAACTGCTAGGCAAGCCCTATGGGACCCAGCGTGGCATCTATTTACTCACTAGCTACCTCACAGCTACAACAGCAGAGGAGTTTGCCTACCTGATGCAATCCCTCGGCCGGGCTACTCTGATTGGTGAAATTACTGCTGGCAGCCTGGCCCACTCGCACCCCTTCTGCATACTCAGGGTAAAAAAAGAGGAAGGCTGCGGTCTCTTCATCAATGTGCCATTCATCACCTTAATTGACCACCATGGTGAATATTGGCTGGATGGTGAAGTGGTGCCTGATGCCATCGTGCTGGCCGATGAGGCTTTGGAGAAAGCCCAAGAAGTGTTGGCATTCCACAGAGAGATGGGAGCGTTGATCAAGGAACTCGGGCTGTTGCTTGAAGCACATTACGCCATACCAGAGGTGGCCACGCGGGCAAGAGGCATGCTAAACTCCAAGCTGGCTCAAGGAGGCTATCGCACAGCAGTGGATTTTGAAATGCTTGCCTTGCAGTTGACCACTGATCTTCAAGAAGCTTCTGGGGATCACCAGTTGCATACATCTTACAACCATGTCGAATCTTTCTTACAGGAACAACTTCCTAACAAGACGTTGACCCCTGAGGAGATCCGCTACATAATTGAGGATCTATTCAAGGTAGACATTTTGCCTGGCAATGTAGGATATCTGCGCTTTGACCTGATGGCTGAAGCAGAAATGGTGAAGGCCATTGGACCCCAACTGTTGCACATTTGGGACAAGCTTGTGACCACAGAAGCTATGATTGTTGACATGCGCTACAACACGGGCAGTTATTCCACCGCAGTGCCCATCTTTTGTTCCTATTTCTTTGACAGTGAGCCCCAGCAGCATCTTTACACGCTCTTTGACCGCAGCACCACTCAAAGCATGGAGGTGTGGACTTTGCCACATCTCTCTGGCAAACGATATGGCTCAGCGAAGGATATCTATATCTTAATTAGTCACGTGAGTGGATCAGCAGCAGAAGCCTTCGCTCGCTCTCTAATGGATCTCAATCGGGCCACGGTCATTGGGGAGCCCACATTGGGGGGCTCACTGTCCGCAAATGTTTACCATTTGGGCAACAGTCCCTTGTACGCTTCCATCCCCAGCAAGGTAGTGCTGAGTCCCGTCACAGGCAAAGTGTGGAGCCTCTCTGGCGTCCAGCCACATGTCACCAATCAGGCTTCAGAAGCCATGACTTCTGCCCTGAACATCATTGCTTTGCGCTCCAACCTCCCCAACATTTTGCAGACGGTGGCCAAACTGGTGGCTGACAACTATGCTTTTGCTGATGTTGGGGCTCTAGTGGCCGACAAACTTTCTGAGGATGCCAAAAGAGACACATACCAGAAGATCAATTGTGAAACGAAGCTTGCTGAAAAAATTGCAGCTGACCTAAAAGCGCTTTCTGGAGATAAACACTTGAAAATAACCCATGTTCCCGAGCACCTGCGCAACCATATTCCAGGGATCATGCCCATGCAAGTAAGTGTCAGTTGGCTTGTTTCATTAGCCACTGACATAAAACCTGTATGAATACATATTTACTATGATGAGATAAATCCCTTTGGATTTGCCTCAAGAACTGGATTTGTTCAAGTAGAACTCTCCTAAGTTTACACTGTAACAGCTCAGTTAATATTACTTTGTTTACTGTGTTTGGTTACATTATCTTATTGTTTTCCCTAGGTAGTTTTGGTTTTTGTCTTTATGTCTTTAATTTTTTTTAGCAAAATGAAAACTAGGACAGGCATTTTGAAACTATTAATTAGTATCATAGTGATTTCCAGATTTTACTATCGTAATTGTATTTATAATTAACTATGCAGCTCCATGAATTTTAGTCTCGCTTTTACTCTAATTATAGTATTGGCAACGATGCAGCCTTTTCTAATTTTTCTCACACTTACAGTATTCACTTATAATTTTGAGTGTATGGGTGTAATATTTTAGATACTGATAGAGGGTAACCATACTCTGTAGTTCTGTCCTAGGACTCTCATTGTGTTATTAATATGTTATCTCACATTTTAAATCTTATTTTTCAACTTGAAACTTTCCTTGTGTTATGCTGGTGCTTAACTGAGCTATTGAAATTGAAATTACATGTGCCCAGCTTAACAGGTTGGTATAGTACTACATTCTGATTTTGTTTTTAATCAAGCAGTATGCTTACTATAAATAAGAGATTTTTAAAATTATAAAATAATATTAACAGACTTATCCCAGAAGGCCTGGTATGACTAGTTCCTGATAATAATTTCATTAAAATACAAATTAGAAAGGACATTAAATAGATAATCTTTAGTTCAAGTGATTTTCATTGACTTATTTATTTATTCTTGACATAGTGCTGTGATGTTGACTGAGGAATGTTGACTAATTTGAGTAAGGGTTTCAGTCCTGATCACACCAACTCTCTAGCTGCAAGATGTGTTATTTTAATGCAAGGTGGATTCTCATATTTCCCGTGTTATTCTTGAAAATTAACTACTTATTTTTTAAAAAATATTTCAGATTCTTTCCTCAGAAATGTTAGAAGACCGCATTAAGTTTTCGTTCCAAACCAAAGTGTTTGAGAATAATGTTGGTTACCTCCGATTTGATACATTTGGGGAGAGTGAGCTTTGGCCGCAATTCTCTGAGCTGATGGTGGAACGCATCTGGAAGAAGGTTGTCCACACTAATGCACTAATCATCGACATGAGGTAAATAATCTGTCCTAAGCAGAATAAGCAATGAAGATAAAACTTTTGAAATATATGCTTTGCTATAAAGGTATTTGTCAAATTTAATTCCTGGGCCTAACATAATTGCAGTGTATCTTGTGAGGCCATCATTGACCAGATTATGAGCTATGTGTTCCTTGCAGGAGGAAATGTATTTATTACCCTTTAAGACAAATGCAAGGATGGAGGTTGGGTACCGGGATAGAGGGCATAATAACAATACACCCAAAGTTTTACCTCCTGGGATCTATCCCAAAATATGTGTGATCGAGGTACAGAAGCTCCAGTCTCCTGAATTTGAAATAAATGTTGTGACCTTTATTTCAGTGGGAAGATGCAGCAATGTTTTCCTCAATGCAGTTGCAGCCCTTCACAAAGTACAAACCTAGCACAATCAGGATATCTGATGTTATACAGCAGGTTTCTAGAAAGCCTTTTTATCAATATAAAACATAGGTGGAATGGCAGAAGCCTTTTTTCTGGGCGCATGAAAAGTGCTACAGCCTGAGCACGTCTTGTTCAGCCACTTTTACTAGACTGTGGAAGGTCTTGGTGTTTTCTCATAAGGATGTTGCAGCCATTCAGAACTAGTAGGGGCCCTTTGGGCTCCCATGATGTCAGCTGAAATCTGACAATTTATTTCTCCCAAAGCAATATTGGAATAATAAAACTAATTACTTTTTATTAAGTGCTGTAGTTTTGTAGAGCTCGTAGATAGACTACAAAGTCTTGCTTTGTCCTGAGTTCCAGGATTTCAAATCTTTCTAGTTAATTGTGACTTGATGACTTTTTTACATACACAAGCAGACATTTTTTAAAAAAATTTCAGACAAGACATAAGAACAGGTATGGGGAAGTGTGAAACAAACAGCTAATTTCTCTTTTAACTGGAGTTGGGTTATGAGATCCTGGCTAGAAAAATTCATATGACTGTTATATGGAATCAAAGACTTAGAATTTTCTGTCTGTGGGGTTTTTTTTATGGCTGCTGCTTAGGGCAGTCAAGACGTCTTTGTTCTGAGCATTTCAAGATTTAATTGTGGATCATTTTCAAACTGCTTTGGGGGGATCAGAGACGAGAAGTTGTGGTAACGTAAGGGTGCCTCTATGTCAGGTTTCCTTGTCAGTGCCTACTTCTCAAAACGTCTTCCATGCCTCACCAGGTACAACACTGGAGGGTCCATCTCCCCTGTAGCAACTCTATGCTCTTACTTCTTTGATGAAGGACATCCAGTTCTACTGGACAAAGTCTACTACAGACCAAATAATACTACCAGTGACCTTTGGACTCCTTCCCAACTTTTAGGTAACAACATCTGAAGTTGTGAATGTCAGTATTTCTCTTTACTTACTGCACATTGTGGCTAAAGATAGCACATTAATCTATCAAATATTAACCTATGGCAAACATGGGTCATGGACTGGAATAACCCCAGAGCAAAATAGGCACAGAGAGCCAAAGCCAGGTTAGTCATTCCTAAGCACTAGGTCCCTAGAAGCAGGGCTCGTCACGCAGGACAGGACCTATGCTGCAGAGGCCTCAGAGACAGTCCAGCACACAGGGGCTCGAAAGAGGCCTCAGAGACAGTCCAGCACACAGGGGCAGGGTGTCAGATGCATTGCAGCCAAGTGTATCATGGGGTTGTTAAGCAAATCTAGCTTCACCCATTGACTTTGCTCGTCAGAAGACAGCCGGAAAGGTAGCAAGTGGCGATCACACAACCCCAGAATGCTACCACCATCATAAATGCATGCCGGTTGCCAAGTGCTCAAACGTTGATTACACAATCATGGGGATGCTGTGACAGTTGTATGGGAGAAGGACGGTTGTCACTTTTTTCAGTGACATTGTAACTTTGAACAGTCACTAAATGAATGGTGGTGAGGACTACCTGTATTGTATATACCAGTGGTCGCCAAACCACGGCTCGCGAGCCACATGTGGTTCTTTGGCCCCTTGAGTGTGGCTCTTCCACAAAATACTGAAAAGTCCACAAAGTGCTGAAAAGTCCTTCAGCCGGTGAGAAGAAAGCTGTGCATGCGCAAAGATAAGGGCAGTGACCGGAGGTCTTTTCGGCGCTGTGCGCCAGTGGCTGGGTAGAAAAGAAGCCTCTCAGTCCCTTCACACAGGGTCGCTTTTCTCCGTGCCCGAGAAAGACCAAAAGGCACGGAGCAGCCTTTAATTAGGTAAAAGAAAACAAACCACTGAGGGAAGGAGCCCACTGAAGCTGCCGGCGTTGCAGCTGCCCCCCCCTCCCCTCAGCTTGGAGCTCTAAGCGGAAGAAATCCTCAGCTGTTGCAAAGAAGCGGCAGCTCTGGGTGAGCCATGCCCGCTTCTTTCTCTTTGAGAGCTGCTTTGCAAACAAGGTGCAAAGCAGCTCTCAAAGAGAACGAAGCAGGCGTGGCACACCCAGAGCTGCCGCTTCTTTGCAACAGCTGAGGACAGAAGAGTTTGCTCAGGAGCGACGCCAGCAAGGAAGGCGGCTGGGTTGGAGGGAGGCGTAGCCCGAGATCTCTGGGACAGGTAAACAAGTGTGGGCAGGTGAATGGGAGCGGACCTGGCCCTCTGCATGTTGCATCCCCTTCCCCCTACTTTTTAATTGTAGTTAAAAAGAACTAATTAAGTTAATAACAATGTACCTACCTATATAGTTTAAGTTTAAAAAATTTGGCTCTCAAAAGAAATTTCAATCGTTGTACTGTTGATATTTGGCTCTGTTGACTAATGAGTTTGCCAACCACTGGTATAGACTAACTAGCTGGGGAATTCTAGGAGTTGAAGTCCGCATGTCTTAAACTTGCTAAGCTTGAGGAATGCTGCCCTGTACAGTATATGCATAACATTAATTACAGTATTTATTCTCATTCTATGAATTCATAGAGGGACATTAATTTTAATATGGGTCCTGATCAAATTTAATGTCTGGTGAGTCTGTGGGTAACTTTTTGCATCTTCTCCTGTCTCTTCAAGGTCAAAGATATGGCTCCGAGAAGAGCGTGGTCATTCTCACCAGCTCTGCAACTGCTGGGACTGCTGAACAATTTGTGTCCATCATGAAGAGGCTGGGCAGAGCCTTGATCATTGGACAAAGGACCAGCGGGGGTTGCCTCCCCTCTCAGACATTTCAAGTGGACAGAACCGGCCTCTTTGTCACCATCCCAACTTCTAGATCCACAATTTCTTCTAAGGACTCTTGGGAGGGTGTTGGAGTGGATCCTCACGTGGTGGTTCCCATTGAGAAATCACTCATCCAAGCCAAAGAGATCCTTGTCTCCCACCTCCATAGTTTGAGTTAGATTAGTGGGTCAAACCAGGAGTTTGCATGAAGGCAAAAGGGCATCCGGTTCCCTCCCCTACCCTTGAGACTAAATTTTTGGCCTTGCACATTCATGCCAGATAACACATCATTCCAAATCGTCTATAAATAGTTAAAATATAGAAGGAGAAGGAGGAAAGCAAGAAATATTAACCCATCCTCCCAATTTCAGACTGTATTTCAGAATATAACTTGAAATCCCCAAATCCCTAGAACCGTGATGGCGAACCTATGGCACGCGTGCCACAGATGGCACGCAGAGCCATATCGGTGGGCATGCGAGTGTTGCCCTAGCAACACTCCCTTCCGGGCCCACTGGAAGGTTATTTCTGACCTCTGGAGGGCCTCCGGGGGAGGGAAGGGCATTTTCGCCCTCCCCAGGCTCCTAGAAAGGCTCTGGAGGCTGGGGAGAGTGAAGAATGGGCCTTCCAGTCCCACCGGAAGTCGGTAAATAGGCCATTTCTGGCCTCCGAAGGGCCTCCAGGGGGATGGGGAAGGCTGTTTTCGCCCTCCCCAGGCTCCAAGTAAGCCTCTGGAGCCTGGCGAGGGCGAAAAAACGGGCCTACTGGGCCCACTGTGCCATCACATGCCAAAAGCGGGGGGAGTGCAGGGGTGTCACGCGTGCCTGCACGGGGGGAGCAGGGGGCACTGAATTATGGGTGTGGGCATGCGTGAGTGTGACAACCCCCCCACGCACTCCCCCCGCTTTTGGCACACGATGGCAAAAAGGTTAGCCATCACTGCCCTAGAATATATATTTTTTAAGTTTTAAAGAGAAGATACAAACTAACAAAAACTAATATAGAATAAAGAAAGAAAAAAGAAAGAAAGAAAAGACAAATTGCAGGAAAAAAGAAAAAGAAATAGAAAGAGGCAGCTTTTGATTCTCTTTGCAGCAAATACAAATACAGTTACACAGTTATCTCTAGTTGTAAAAAGAAAAGCTAACTTTTTTCTATTATTTTTTTTTTCTAATCATCAAAACCACAAATCATAAGTGCATTTTTCTGTGTCATGCAAAACCTCCATCAGGGATATCCAATCAGCCATAAATGCAGATGTGGTCTTTTCTCTGATCAAGGAAGTCAATTTAGCCACCTATGAAAGTCCAATCATCTTCACCAACCATTCCTTCTTTAATGGGTAGTGTTGAAACTGTTCATTTTTGAGCATATAATAATCTCGCTGCAGTAGTCATTCTGTGTCTTTTTTTCTAGCTGTGTATCCATTAGCTCCAAAATAAAAGCCTCTGGGTTCAACTGTACTTTAGCTTTTAAAATCTTCTGAATTAGCCTATGTGTCCATTTTCCCATCGATCCATTTGTGTAACCAACATTTTTAGCCCATTTTATTATACATTTGTTCCTTTGTCTCAAATTTCAACAAAAGTTTATACATTTTAGTAACATGTTTATTATTTGTATATAACTGTCAGCACAAACTCTGCTTTCTAGCCTGATGCTTAACTACTAACCAAATTAGCTAGTGCAATATATATTTATATATAGTACAATATATATTTATATAGAGAGCAATATACCCATTTTTGTAGCAAATAAAATTGATGTCACTTCAAGAGACTTTGAACATATGTTACATTTTGGAAGTATAAACAAAGCAGAACAAAGTAAGGTAAAATACAAATAAAAGCACTTTGCATTAGCATTTGGCCATTGAATACCTTTTACCAATAGTTGTACAGCTTTGTTTCAGACTTCTGATAGAACAAATTTCTTTATGATCTTGACTGCAGAAAAATATATGGACCAAAAGCATTATGTCCATGTTTATATTAAGAATACCCAAACCAGTTCTTAAATATAACTTGAGGAGGTAAAATTGCTCCCTGAAATTGGTACTTGGAGGCAAGCTATCACCAATTCAGAGGTAACCTTGAACTTTTATGCTACCAGTGCTATCCATAATCCACAATATGATGTGGCTGAAAAATTAGATACCTGTTAGGAGTGGTTTAATTTGGACTCCTGCACTGGATTTGATGCCCTAAATGGATGGTTCCTGCTTCTCTTACTCTAATCACTGTGCCTTCATTTGAAAGCTTGCAGACAAGTTGTGGGTGTGAACTGGGAAGCTGGCACTTCCATCCTCACCTATTCAGTCCTTGTTGAGATACACACACACACACACACACAGACACCTGTCACTGCCTGGTGCAGCACTGTGTTGCACAACTGAAGAAGGCCATTTTATCACATTGGAAAAATTACATTGATTTGCTTTGATGGTCACCAGGAATCAACTTTAACTTAAAATAAATTTTATCCTTTACTTCAATCCTAGGCTAGGGAAGAATTTCATTCCATAATGGCTCTGACATGGAAAAAGTTGCTGCTTCAAATTATTAAAGAAAAAAAAATTGTTATCAACATTTTCATAGTTTAGGGTGAAAAAAATGGAACTGCAGAAAGCAAAACTTTTCTCTTTACATGTCACTGTTTATTTCCTTATAAGTGTATTTCCAGAGTTTCATTTTCAGAACTTGAGCTATCTGTAGCTGATGTAATTGCATTTCTTCTTAACGCTTTTATATAAAAGGCTGCCTTTCAAAGAGTCTGGTTAAATGCAGTAAAACCACAATGGAATTCAATCAATGTCTGCATACAATCTGCAGGCTAGTTGTGTGAAGTCATGTGCCGAGATAAATGATGTCTTTCTCGAAAATATTCCTGGCAAACAGGACAGGCCAGCTTTTCCTCCCGCCTCCTTTTCCTTTGGGAGTCTGTCGAGACCTCGACCTTTTTGTGATGGGAACGCATGTGCAGCACAAGGTCTGAGGTCATGTGGAAGGAGAGGCTGCATTTTGCACACCAGTTCTGGGCTGCCACACTGAGAGGGGCAAAACTGGGAGGCAGCAGAGCCCAGGAGGCAGAGGAGGAGAGGCTGCAGCTGGAAGCAGGGTTGGCCTGCATCTGCTTATCTGCTTCCTTTGGCCACGGAGCTGAAGAGAAAACGAATGGGTTGCTCTTAATGAGGTTGGTCGACAGCAGCTGGAAACCATCTGAATCGTTTACCAGGAACCTGTGCGGCATGGGGTCAGTGGCAGCGATGCATTCTGACAATTTCCTTGGGCTTCCTTCCTTGATACTTTTCAGAGGTTGAAAAGCAGCCAAAGCCCCTCCATCTTCCCAGCACTTGGCTGGTTTGCTGAAAGCACTTTTGGGTTCCCCAGCAATGCTGCTGGGCCACACAAAGGAGAATGCGCTACCAGGGGAACACTGGACTGCAGCTTTGTCCAAACCAGCCTTCCTATTGCCTTGTTCTGCCTCTTTGACTTTCTCTACAGACCTTCTCACTTCAGTGAATGCACTCTCCTTCTGTCGCAGCACATCCTTTACTAATAAATGTGTCCTGGTACCAAATGTCCAGCAGGGTTCCCTTAATATGTACTCCGCAGTTCTTCCATCCTTGAGCTCGCTGTAGGCTGCTTTCTCCTGTAGACAATTTGCCTTCTCAAATAACACAGATTTTCTGTTCTGACAGCTCTCCATTTCACGGCTGTTCATTCTCCTCCCCTCAAAGGAAGCAACCATTTTAAACTCCAAGTCCCTAGACAGACCATGGAAGTTTGTGGATTGTTCCATAAATTTGTTTTTCACCATCTTTGGGAGAAGACGTTTTGTTTAGAGCTGGACCCTATTCTTCAGAAAGCAGAAGAAATGAGCAAGACAGCACTGGGAGGCTTTCTTGAAGTCTGGACAATCGACTTCTAGAACGAGAGAAATCAAATAAATAATTATTGAACAGATTCTTGGTTGGTTGGGAGAAATTTAGTAGTCAAACCAAGAAAGACCCTCGATAACCTAGATTAACACTCTGTTTTGCAAAAACCATTCAAACAATCTCTCCAGAGACCTTGAGCAAAGGCTGCTACAAATCTTGCCAAGGATTGTTGAAGGGACATGCAGCACTGAATCTCATACTCTTTATAACAGGAGGCAATATTTATTTTTACTATTTTTTATTAAACGAATGTATATAGCTGCCCAACACAGACATTGTTGATTCGGATAGTTTACATTTTAAAAATCTACTGCATAATAAAAGCATGAAGCCTCCCCCCGCCCCCATCCCACACACAGCCTGTCTCCTGAACTTCCAAACACATTTTTAGAATCAAACTGCACTAGTGTTGTGTTTTCTGCACCCTCCTTGAGGGGGGAAAAGAAAGGAATAGAGGGGAAGATAATTAAGTTTGACCATGGATATTAGCAGAAAAGGAGAAACAGAAAACTCAACCTTCCAGATAGAAGTTCTCCTTGGAAGCCCTTAGGGCTTCCAAGCTGTCATGATGAATACAAACACATTTTCAGGGAAAATAAAATCACAAGGGCTGATACAAAAATCATGCAATACAATACCCATTGGACATTTTCTCACCTATGTTGCTTCTTGCCTACATTGCTGAAATATTTCTAGTAAATCCTGTCATAATCCTATCCTATCATGTGTGTGTGTGTGTGTGTGTGTGTGTGTGTGTTTTCACATTTCTTTTCCTGTGTAGATGAATTTCCCAAAGCGCCTACTGAGAAGCACACATTCTAAAGAGACCTTTAAAAAAACAGCAAACTTTCTTGTATAAGTTGTTGAAAATAATTTCGGAAATAGTATATAGTGTAACCCTTATCTACATTTTCTCTGAAGTAAAATCAGTTTATTTGCTGTCAGACTAACCTTAAATGGTTTTTCCAATATCCTATCATAATTTAGCACATTTTCCCCAACAATAAAAATTGTACTCTGCTTATGCTTTTTTTTCAATAATTACTCCCATTATGTCCATCGTAGCTTAATCGCTGCATGTTATTAGACAGAAGCCTAATCGACTTCGACGCGAGGTGAATACTGTAGTCAGCATCCACGTTTTAAAAAACTGCAAGCAGTTAAGAAAAAAAATGTGTCCAAAAGCACACACAGCTTCTGCTGGACTGTTTTCTACTAATTCCAATTTTCATGCACCGCTGACGTTCAGATTCAAGAGCAGAATGTCAGCAAATCGGGTTAGTCTTATTATGATTTTATCCCGACTTTTTTATAGGCGCAAACATAGCTAACGCTCCGGCCCCTTATTTTCCCCACACAACAACCCTGCGAGGCGGGTTGAGCCGAGAGAATGACCGGCCGACACTAACCCGCGAAGCAGGGCTGCGGGACCGCGGAGTCCGGGAGGCGCTCGGCTTCCCCGCCTCCCCCGTCCCCAGTCCGATCCTCTCCAGGCGAGCGGTTCCCCTCGTACCGCCCCGGCCCTCCTGCGCAGCCCCCGCTCCGTAGTCCTCGCGTCCCACCTCCTCCTCCTCCGGGCTCCTCGGCAGCGGCTCCGCAAATCGTGGCTTCCAGGCATGCCAGCGCCGGGAAAGCGAAGGGCGCGACCGGGCCCCTGGCCGCCACCCGCTTCCTCGCCCGGCAGTCACCACTTCGCCCGCGCCCTACCTGCGCAAGAAGGCCGCTCCGGCCCGCGCAGGTGGACCCGCCCAGCGCGCCGTCCAGGAGCGCCAGCCACGCGCCTGGGAGTAAAGAGCCGAGCGGAGAGGGCGCGTGTAGGACTCAGCCTGGATTAAACTAGGCAGGGAGCCGCGAGCATCGCGGGGTGTGTTTGTGTGTGTGTGTGTGTGTGTGTGTGACGAGGGAGGGAGCGCGGAGCTCCAGTGCCAGCCCTGCCGAAAGAAGTATAGCCGGAAGGCAGAAGCGGGAACGGGCGGGGGAGCCAGGCGCTCCTGGTCGAGATGCCCCGCGCAGGCCGGCGTCAGAGGGTGGGCAGGAAAGTTTTGCGGCGGAGCGGCTTTCCTCTGGCGTGGAAATCCAGGTGGAGGAGCGGGCCGAAGCCCTCGAGGTCCCGAGAATCGCTCTGCGGAGCCTGAGCCGCCGCCGCTCTGGGACTCTCCGCTGCCTTGCCCCTTCCGTTCGCCAGAGCTCCGGGGGCTCCGGGCGGCCCTGGAGGGGACCGGCCGTGGTCATTCCCGGTGCAGCGGCCCCGGATCTCCCCCCGTGGGGCTTTCTAAAGTCTCCGCAGCAGATGTCCCACCTGAAGTACCGGAGCCTTCGGGAGCAGCGGGGCTTGCCGGAGCTGCCCTCGAGAAAGATCCCCCATCCATTTGTCGGGTGGCGTCGCTTCGAAATCTGCTTCAGGGAGCCTCTGGCCTGGGGAGGGGGAGGGACTTCTTGTAGCCTCTTCTACCTCTTGGTAGTTCTTCCCCCTCGGCTGCCCAGCCCAGCCTTCCTCGAGCTCTCGGAAGATGTCTGGCGGGGGAATTCCGCAAGTTGGAGTCCCCCGTCTTAAAGTTGCCGAGATTGAGGAAGGTTGGCCCGGGCAGAGGGATGAGGCCTCGTCTCCTGAGCGCTGCCTTGTCGTCTGCTCCCTCTCCCCATGGCGTGGACGACGACTTTGGTCCAGCCGTCCTTATGCTTATGTCTCAACCGCAGGCAGCAGCAGGGCTTGGTCGAGCTCCGTTTTAGCCGCCCGTGTTGCTGTCCGAACATACTGTGGTCCTGAGGGTGAACGTCCTAAACAACGAGGATAGACCTGCTCAGCTCCTTTGGCCCCTTTTGGAGAGCAGCTGCTTGGCTTCTCACTTTTCGAAGTTTCCCAAGCTTCTTGGGTTGTTTTCCACTTGAGGATTGTCATCTGTGGAATCCTTCCCAAGCTCCCGCTAAGTTAATTGAAATTAGCTCTCTTAAAGTCCAAGACTCTGGTTTGACTTTGTTCTATTGCTTGTGCTTGCATAATGTTGAATTCCAATATTGCACGATCACCCACCCACCCCCAGGTTGCTGTAGCTTCAACACCTTTCATCTCTGTTAGTGAGAATTAAGTCCAATATGGCTTTGCAACGTTTTTTGTTGTGCTTTTTTGAAGACGTTTTTGATGTTAGGTGTCTATTTTAGATCTTGCGATATGGTAGAACCTAGAAATTGGAAGGTCTCTACTGTTGATACTGTGTTGTCTAGTATTGTGAGAGGTGGAAGTATGGAAGGGTTTCTCCTAAAGTCTACCACAGTGGTTCTCAACCTTCCTAATGTCATGACCCTTTAATACAGTTCCTCATGTTGTGGTGACCCCCAACCATAAAATTATTCCTAAAACCATTGAAAATATGTGTTTTCCGATGGTCTTAGGCGACCCCTGTGAAAGGGTCATTCGACCCCCAAAGGGGTCCCGACCCACAGGTTGAGAACCACTGGTCTACCACCATTTCTATAGTTTTGAGTGTGTTCCGTTCCAGATTGTTCCGGTCGCATGAGGCTAGTTGTTCAACCTCCCGTCTGTATGCGGATTCATTATTGTCTCGAATGAGACCGATCACTGTTGTGTCATCTGCGAACTTCAGTAGTTTAACAGATGGATTGTTAGAGATGCAGATACGTTAGAGATACAGAGAGAAGAGAAGTGGGGAGAGCACACTGCCTTGGGGGGCCCTTTGCTAATTGTACAGGTATCTGATGTAATTCTGCTTAGCTTCACCTGCTGCTTCCTGTTTGTTAGGAAGCTTATGATCCACTTACAAGTGTGTTCAGGTACCTCTAGCTGGTTTAGCTTAGTTAGAAGTGTATCCGGAATGATGGTATTGAATGCTGAACTAAAGTCTACAAAGAGGACCCTCGCATAGGTCTTTGGAGATTCAAGATGTTGTAGGATGCAGTGCAAAGCCATATTAACAGCATCATCTGTTGATCTATTTGCTTGGTATGCAAATTGCAAGGGTTACAAACAGCAGATCCGTGATAGTTTTCAAGTGGGACAGCACTAGCTTTTCAAAGGTCTTCATGACTACAGATGTTAGAGCAACTGGTCTGTAGTCATTCAGTTCCTTGATAAAAGGGTGACATGATTAAAAGTTAGAATAGAGATAGAAATAAGAGAAAGGGGGAATATTAGTGTATACATTTTTACATAAAAAAATAAAAGCAATAACAAGAGGGAAGCTTAGAAATTGAATAGCGGTATTATTATTTTAAAAAAAGTTTTTTATTTTTATATTTAAACAAACAATACATCATTAATTATTCATCTGAGTACATATTTTTGTATCATCATATTCCTCCCTTAGCATCATTTTCCTGTTAGATTTCTATCTTACTTTTACATTTTAATTTAATTTATTACATTTTTTCCAAATTTCTTACATTTATATTAATTTTTATTATATCTCATCTCTATCCATTGATAGAATTGCCCTCGTATCCTGTAATACTCCCATTCTTCCTTTCTCTTAATTGCCAATGTTAGTCTATTCATTTCTGCACATTCCAATATTTTCTTAATTACTTCTCCCTCTATAGGGATTTTTTCTGCTTTCCAATTTTGTGCAAATACTATCCTCGCTACAGTTATTACATGTATAATCACATATATATTTTCTTTACTATATTTCTCCGGTAAGATACCCAATAGGAACAGTTCAGGTTTTAAATCAATATGTTGTTGTATGATTTCCTCTAACCTGAATGGAGGTATTATTATGTATGATCAAATAACATGGTGAGTGGTATTCGAGCAATATATTAAGAAATTGAATAATTAAATAATGATAGATTACAACTTAATATAAATGTGTATTATTATTAGAAATATATAAGTTGGTTGAATGTAATAACTATGATTAATTTTACTAGTTTTATTTGCATTAGAATGTATGACACCCAGGTGCCACACTGTTCACGCAGTGATATGTATATGTCAAATAAAATTTGTATAATTATTGCCTCCCCTCAGGGGTGGGTTCTACTTACCTTTACTACTGGTTCGCAACAGGATTGCACGCGTACTCACTTTGTTCGCGTGCGCACCTTGCTTCTGCATTTGTGCAGAAGTTTCTGCGTATGCGCAGATCACCGATGACAACATCCAGGGCGGTGGGCAGGGCCTCCCACCAGTTTCCCTACCGGTTCTTGCAAACTGGTCTGAACTGGGGCTACCCACCACTGCCTCCCCTCCTTTCCCTTATATCAATTAAGAGACTAAATTAAGAGTTTAAAAGCTACCGGTTTGGGTGAACTGGTAGTTTAAAAATGCTATTGGTTCATCTGAACCAGTATTTCCGATGCCGCACCATTTATATTCACTAGAAAGCAGGAAATCCTGCTTTCTAGTGTAGCTAAATCCCCCGGCACAGCTGTTCTCCCCCCTTCGCTGTTCTACTTACCTAGTGAAGTCTTCTTTTTCCATGCAAAGTGTGCATTTGACGTGCACTGTGCATGCGTGTGCAGTGTGCTTTTGGCGTGAGCTGTGGATGCGTGCACACAGCGTGCTTCCTGCATGCAGTGTGCATGCACAGGCAGCAAACCGGTGGTGATCCGTGGAGGTTTTCATCACTGCTTCACACCCAAAAGCCATGTGTCTCTGAAGACAGAGATACGGGTTGTGACCGTGATAGGAAAGCAAACGAAGGGAGCGTCCAGTTCATTATATATATTTTTTAAGATTTTTTTTTATTTTTATTTCTTATACACATAATGTAAATGTACATTCTCCTATACATAATTGGTCATACATATACATATTTTTCTTAAAGAAAGGATAGAAATAAGGCATTTTAATTACATTCGGGGTTGCTCTTCTACCCTTTCTTTCTACCCTTTCACAATAAACCTTCTTCTCTTTCTGCTTTCTTTCCCTTCCCTCCCTCCTCTCCTCTCCTACTTTCTTCTTCCCCCTCTCCTTCCTCTTTCCTACTTCCCCTTCCTTTCCCCCACTCCTCCCCTCTTTTCCCCCTTCCTCACCTTCTCTCCTACTCCTGTCCCCTGTCCTTTCTTCCTCTCCTTTCCCCTTTCTTCCATTCCTCCCTCTCCCTCTCCTCTTCTTACCCTCTCCTCCTCTCTCCTTTCTTTCTCCTTTGTTGTGGAATATTTTCCCTGTTTGGTACCCGAGCAACTTCAATATTCTAATAATAAATACTTCCTTTTTGATTTTTTTCAATTTTACCCAATTTGTCACTTTTATCATCATAATTGTACATTTAGACTTATAATCTTCTTTCTTTTTTCCCATCCTCCTTTTCCATTTACTCTGGTATCATCTGGGTTTCTATTTCTTTTTTATCCTCTCCCTCATTTAACTTTCTATTATCTAAATCACTTATCTATCATCTTTTATTCATATTTCTTTTCTAACCATACATAAAATCTTCCCCATGTCTTGAAATACACCGATTCCTCTTTATCTTTTATTCTTAGAGTTAATCTATTCATTTCCACCCAGTCTAAAACCTTTTTTATTACTTCACCTTTTGACGGGAGTGTCCGGTTCATGTGGAACAGTCCCTTTAAACAGGGCCCAATGACAGCTCTAAAAATGATCTTAATAACTGAAGAATTCTTACTCTATCACAGAAATCATTGAGAAATTCACATGTGAACTGGGTGTATAACTAAAAGCAAGGATTATATTTGCAAGTAATATCTGGTGCTCATTTTTAATTCTCATTAAAAGCACTCAGTGGAAATAATTTATGGATCTGTATTGCAAATTATTTTTGGCACGGCTGGTACACAAAATATAGCCATCAAATGTCTTGTCACAATCTAATAGCCCTGAATTGGGATTCACCTCATTGCTTTTGAAAGATGTCATTCCATATAAATGCCTTTAATGCCTGGTAGAAAAATTTTATGAGCACATTGACAAATGAAATAACAATAGAAATTTGATTAATGATCAAGTAAAATGAATGTTAGCTGACGGGAAGAGAAAGAGGAAAGATTTTGTTGTAATAGTTTCCACCAAATTGCAGAAAAGAAGGAAAGAATATAAAAAATACTGTTTTGCACAATCAGGTTCTACTGTTAAGAAAAAACAGAGGGCAGCGTGCTGATCATGCCTCCCTCCATCCCCCACCCCCAGGATTGCTGCAACCAAGAAGTCTCCCGAGCGAATCTGCAAAGGGCAGCATAGCAGCCAAAGCACCAGCACTCCATGCTCCTGTTAAGGGGGTGAGAGCAGTTGGCTGCATAGAATAGCAGTTATAGCATTCCTTTTGGTGTGGGAGACTGAGGTTCAAATCCCAGCTGGTACTTACCTTCCCAGCAGTGATCCTTTTCATGTAAAAATATTTTTCTTTGAACTGACCTGTTATTCCTTTAATGGGGATATCGGTTGGAAACAGAAGAGGCCTTCATCCTGCAGTGGATAGACAATGGCTAAAATGATGATGATTGTAACTTAGGGCATGTCCAATTTTTCAAGTTTCAATTTTGAAACATTATGGGTGCTCAAAAGTTGTGACATTCTTTGGGGATTGTAAAGATATTATGGTTAATAATAATACTTGGTAAGTAGCTACATAGATATCATAACTTTTTAACATTTTCTTTGTTTGATTTGAATATCATTACATACACAAAGAGAGGGGGGAGGGAGGGAGAGGGGGGAGAAGTTTGTTGCACAGATGTTCAGACTGGATTTGGCATTTTTGTCTGCCTGTTGAGTCCTTCCCAAGGAACTCGGATAAGCAGATGTTGGATGGTGTTACAGATCTCGTCATCACAGGATGTACAGCAGCCTTTTGCAATTGACCGATGGTAAAATCGCCAGTGATGATGGTCTTCCAGTGGTGCTCCATTTGTTTTGGGATTGTGCCTAAGATGCCTATTATTGTTGTTACTAATATTATCGGTACTTTTTCATTTGTTACAGTTGTTCTATTTCTATTTTAAGGTCTTTGTATTCTGTTATCTTCTCCAGTTCTTTCTCTTCTATTCTGCTGTCTCCAATTTTACTGCTATGAAGTCTATCCAGACGTCTTTGTTTTTCTTATTGACTTCACTAAGTATGGGGTGTTATGTGGCAGTCACCTGTCTCTTTGAATAAAGTCCAAGAGTATTTTAGCTTATTTTCTATGATTTCTATTACAGATCTTCCAATGCAGCATTGTTGCTCTTTTGTCGTGCCTTTTCTTGTAGTCAGTCTATATAATCTTGTTGCAGCAGCTAACCAGGTGGTCTACTCTTTCTTCAACTCCTTAGCAGAGACAGCTTTTACTGTCTGTTGCTGTCTTCTCAATTCTAGGTTTGTATATACAGTATTTGTTCTTAAGGCTTGGTCTTATGCATCCAGAATTAGCGCCTCTGTCTCTTTGTTCAACTTTTCTGCTCTTGCTGTCTTCTCTCCCTGCTACTTTTTTAATGTATTGCCCATGTAATGCATTGCCTTGCAATGTCTCTTTTCTATTCTTTATTTGGTCTTTCTTGTAGAGCAGTTTGGTGTTTCTGGTATTCAGTAAGTTTTCCTGATATACTGTACTAGCTTCTGTGCATCTTCTTCACTGTCCTTCAGATATTGTTCCAATGTCATTTTTTCTTCTGTAATTGTCTGGCATGCATGCATTCCATATCACCCATTTTCCTTGGTAAGTAGAGTCTGTCAAAATCATTGCACAGATGAAGAACATGATTCATTGCCATTATTTTTCTGGTTTTCTATCCAGGGCTTTTAGTTCAGCTTAAGTCGAATCCATTATTCCAGCTGTGTATCTAATGAGTGTTAATTGCCTTTATTTAGGTATCTATTTTATTTATCATATTTAGCTTTGATACCTGCTTTGTCCACAGGGTGGCAGTTTTCTGTCCCATAGCATTAAACACCGAGGCCATCAAAGGCCTTTTTGATGGCCTCAATGCTATCAGCAAGGGACAGAAAACTGTGCCATCCTGTGGTCAAAGCAGGTATTGCGGCCACAAAAGGAACTAAACTTTTGTCATGGTATTTTAAGATTATTTTGTATCTATTGAAACTATCATAGGCCTTTTTAACTCTGTTAAGGCTTTTGAAACAGGATTCTCTCTTCTGCAGCCCCTAGGGAACAGAAAACAGTGCCATCCTGTGGTCCAGGGAGGAATAGCAGCCACAAAAAGAAATTCTTTTCATGGGATTTTAAGTTTATGAGTTAGGGTTGGGGCGGGGGGCGGGGGCTGGGGCTGGGGCTGGGGCCGGGGCTGGGGCCGGGGCCGGGGCCGGGGCCGGGGCCGGGGCCGGGGCCGGGTCGGGGTCGGGGTCCAGGGGTCGGGGTCCAGGGTCCA